>WEIV01010125.1:72874-97721 GCA_013390005.1 Calyptomena viridis | reverse complement strand
CCCTCCATCCCTTTCCCTGTCCCTCCATCCCTTTCCCTGTCCCTCCATCCCTTTCCCTGTCCCTCCATCCCTTTCCCTGTCCCTCCATCCCCTTCCCTGTCCCTCCATCCCCATCCTTTTCCTTCCATCCCCTTCCCTGTTCCTCCATCCCCTTCATCACCTCTCCATCCCTTTCCCCGTCCCTGCAGCCCCATCCTCCTCCTTGCAGCCTCTTCCTCATCCCTCCATGCCTTTCCTCCTCCTTGCAGCCCCTTATCCTGCCCGCTGTCCCTCCTGCCCCTGGAGCTGCCCCCCTGCTCCCTCCTCCTCCCTCCCAGGCTGGGGAGGGGCACTGGGTCTGTCCCTGCGTGTCCCGGGGGTTGGATTGGGATCAGGTGCTTTTCCACACAAGGTGTCCGTGTGCCCTGGTCCTCTGGGATCACAGAGACCCTTTTCTCCAGTCCTGGGTTTAAGAGAAGGGTTTGGAGGACAGTGAAGGCTCGGAGGGCTTCTGCAGGCTGGAGAGTTTGGGAGGAGAGGAACAACCTGGCTGTGGATTCGGGAGAGGTGAGCTGTGCTCTGGAGATGAGGCCGAGCAGGGCTGCAGAGCTCCGAGGAGGAGTCAGGTTTGGATCCTGGAGGGTGGGAGACTGGAGGGCTGGATGGGGCTGGTGGTGGTGTGGGGACACAGTGCTGCTGCAGGGCAGTGTGCTCTGCTCTTGGGGTGTTGGGTTGGACTGGCTGAGGCTCTGAACTGGCAAACAGGTGTTGGGAAGGTGTGTTGGAAGTGCTGAGCAAGAGCCTGGAGACTTGGAAGTCTCAGTGTCTGTGTGAAAGGGATGCTACTGAAATATTCACCAGTGAGGAGCAGTGGGAAGCACTGAGGGACTGTTCAGGGAGCTCACAATGGTTTTTTTCCTCATTTGTACAGTTTTCACCACTCTGGATAAGCCACAGCCTGACCCCTCACAGATGCAGGTGGAGGAAACACCAGAGGGAGAGAGGAATAAAGAAGAAAGAGGGGGCAGAGGGAGCATGTTTTCTCCCAGATGTTTTTTGCTACTGAGGGAATTGCTGAGGTGGGAGTGGGAGGGCAGAGCCAGAGAGGACACGGCCCCCAGTGATCAGATCAGATGAAGCAGAGCAGGATCTGTTGCTAAATTATTGATCACAGCCTGTGAGGCCAGTGGGGAGTCAATCCATAGTGAGCCTGGCAACACAGCCAGGCTGGCTGGGGCAGGATGTGTGGCCAGGGAAGGGGTGGTGGGCAGCTCTGCACTGTGGTGCCACTCCCTGATCCAGGGGTTCATTTGGAGGGAGTGGGGAGGCACATTGTGGCACAGCAGAGGGAGAGGTTCCCAAAGGCCTTTGCATTTCATTTACTGCTCTGGTGCCAGGCTGGTGGTCCTGGTGGCTCAGCTGGAGAGAGCTGCTCTCACCAGGGCACCCATGGCCTGATCCTCTGTCACCTGCCCTGGGGGGGTCTGGAGCCCTTTAGGTTTCCAGCAGAGACAGCACTACTTCATATTCCTCACTACTAATGAAAAAGCCAGGAGTATTTCTCACTACTAGTGAGAAAATTAATTGTATTCATCACTGCCAGTGCATGCAACTCCTGCCTGCTTGATACTTGCACTGGATGTGTCAGATATCAGAGTTTGAGTGTTTTCTGGCATTTGTTACTTTTCCTACTCAAAAGTAGAACAGCTGCTGGTTCCCTGACCCTGAAGGACCTTCCCTCCAGTGAAGGCACCTTCACATTCCTCAGCTGCAGCTGCCTGTGCTTCCCTGTGTCCTCACCACCCTCAGCCCTTCAGTTTTACTGCTGAGTTTTATTTGCTCTGATAAACCCAGCTCCTGTAGGACACCAAAGCCAAGAAGTAAAATGCCCCTTATTTAATTTTTTATTATTATTAATTTAAATTATATATTTTTCTGCAGAATTTTTTATATTGATATAAACGCAGGTAGTTCATTAAAAAAAAAACACCTGCCTTTCTTGTGGTGTTTGAAGGGGATTTCAGTCATTCCCACACCTCCAGCTGTTTAATCTTCTCTTGTTTTATCATTTATTTAATTGTGTTCTCCTTGTCAGATGGAAGATGGAACCATTTCCCTTGTGTTTTAGGTGAAACCTGGTGACCATGAAGTCCTGAGGGAAACAGAGGGAAGCAGTGGGAATTCCTTCTCACTCCTCAAAAAAAAAAACCCAATCCAACAATTGCCTGATGGTAAGAAAGCTGTTGGTTTAAATTAGTGTTATATTTACAGTGCTCATAAATCAAGGAACAGATTGAAGAGTTTTTGCTCCAAAGCCAGTGGGATGGAGGAGGACACAGCTGTAAATGCTGGGTGTTTGGAGAGGGTGGGACAGTTGGAAACCTGATTGTCCTGTGGTTTGTGCCCTCTCCCCAGGGATTGCCTCTTTCTCTGGCGTCATGGGGAGCTGCTGCAGTTGTCTGTGCACAGACAGCATCCCAGACAACCATCCCACCAAATTTAAGGTAAGTGTTGCCCCTTCAACCCCATCAGAGAATGTGTGACAGCTCCAACTGCTGGCAAAGCCCAGCATGAGAGGAGAGAAAACCTCTGCTGCTGCAGAAAGTGTCACTTGAGAGGCTTTGCAAATATATTACTTTTGGTTTGGGTTTTTTTCCCTTTCCTTAAGGAACCTCTGCTGCAAATGTGTTTGTAGTTGCTGTCAATATTGCCTCTGCTTGGAAAATGCAAGGAAATGGGGAACAGGAGAGAAACCTTTTATTGCTCAGGGCTGTGTTCCAGAGTCTGGGCTCAGACACAGCAGCTGAGCTGCCAAGCTCAGAGTCTCCAGGGCTGACAGCTCGGCGCCTCCTGCCAGCCTTGAATCCCTGCTCTCAGCTGGGAAAAAGGCATCACTAAAGGAGGGGGAATCCATGGAATTCCAGTGCTTTGTGGGTGGGCTGGTTTGGATACCGAGGGACACCTGGAATGTTGTGTCCAGGGCTGGGACCTCAGTTCAGGAGGGACAGGGAGGGGCTGGAGGTGTCCAGGGAAGGGAAGGGAGCTGGGAAGGGGCCGGAGCCCCAGGAGCAGCTGAGGGAGCTGGGGGGGCTCAGCCTGGAGCAAAGGAGGCTCAGGGGGCACCTGGAATTCTCTGCAATCCCTGCCAGGAGGGGGGAGCCGGGGGGGGTCGGGCTCTGCTCCCAGGGAACAAGGGATGGGAGGAGAGGGAACGGCCTCAGGCTGGGCCAGGGGAGGCTCAGGTTGGACAGGAGGAGGAATTTCTCCCTGGAAAGGGGGGTCAGGCCTTGGCAGGGGCTGCCCAGGGAGGGGTGGATTCCCCATCCCTGGGGGGGTCCAAGGAAGGACTGGATGTCCCTCAGTGCTCTGGGCTGGGGGTCACAGCTTGGCCCCAATGACCCTGGAGGTGTTTCCCACCCTCGGTGGCTCCGTGACCGAGTTCCCTGCTGTGCCTCCGCAGGTGACGAACGTGGACGATGAGGGGAACGAGCTGGGCTCGGGGATCATGGAGCTCACGCAGCGGGAGCTCATCCTGCACACGCACAAACGCGACGCCGTCCGGTGGCCCTTCCTGTGCCTGCGCCGCTACGGCTTCGACTCCAACCTCTTCTCCTTCGAGAGCGGCCGGCGCTGCCACACGGGGCAGGGTGAGCTGAGCGTTCTGCTCCCACGGTGCTCGGGTCGTCCCAAATCCCTGCCTCCGGCGAGGCTACACGTTCCCTGGCAGCCCCTTTCCCCGGGATGTCGGGCAGGGAGTGGTGATTGAAACACTAATGAGACAACTTGGTCCTGGGCATAGATGTGATGGTGCTGGGTTGGTGCTCGTGAGGTGAAGCGTTTCTGGGGTGTGTTTGATGTCAGGGAGGATGGTGCACTGCCAGTGCTGTGCTTTGGTGCCAAAGGATGCCCAGCTGGGATTGCTGGACCCTCCTGAGGATCTAGAAAGCACTTTTTGCAAGACTTAAGAAGCTCTTAAGCATCTTTTAGCTCAGGATAAAGCAAAAGGGCACCTTCTCCCAGGCCCCTCTTAGCACTGTCTGTCCCACATGTCAGTGGCAACAGTTGTTTGAGTACATCTTGCTTTCCCTGGTGCTTTTCCCCTGCCCTGAGCGCTGGTTCTACTTAAAGCTTTGCATTTTGGGTCTGGCAGCACTTTATAACAGCCAGGGAAAGGAGTCCTATGTTTTAGTGCAGCTCTGCACGGGGATGCTGTGCATGGAGGAGGGAAGTGAGTCACCCAGGAGGACGTGCCAAGTCATCAGCAGCACTGGGAATAGTCTCCAGTTTGACAATAGTGCCTGTTAGTTCCTTTACTGGTCTGTGTCTCTTGCTTTTAAAGAGCTGAATGTTTTCTTGGCATCTGCATCCCAGGGAAAAAAAGTTGTTTCCTCATTCTGTTAATGTGTTTGTAAACTCCTTCATCTCCAAAAGGACTCACATGAGTGTTCAGGGTCTGTGCAAATCTGTAGTGGCATATGCTCCTTTCTAATATTTATTTAAGTGGGGTTTTCCTCTCTGGGAGCCATGTGTTTATCAGTTGCCAGTGATGGGAATTTGTCCTCTGGTTTCTGTTTTGCCTTTTGCAGGGTGGGGATCAGTGATTACAATTTAATCCAGTGATTAAAACACTGCCCTGTGTGTGGTTTGGTTCCATTCAGGTCCAGGTAGAGGTGATGAGGCAAAGCTCTTCACATACTACAAAATTTGTAGCAGACACTCATCAGTCTTAAAGCACAAATGAGAGGGATGGTGTGTTTTGATGAGTTTTCTTCCTTCCTTCCTTTTAGGATTTTATTCTGCTTATTGATTATATCTGGAGGACTCCTTCCCCATGCTGCTCCCCACCTGATACAAGGCAGATCCAGCTATTTTTTTTGGCCAGAACCTTGCAAACCTGGTTCTTTGGGAGCAGCCCTTGTTGCCATGCCATTCCCGTTGCCATGGCTTTGGTGTGTGCGTGTGCCAGCCTGGGATTGGTTGGTGGTCTGGGCTGCTCCTTTGGGGAGACACTCTTTAATTACAGAGATTTTTAAAAATATGATGTGTATGTCCCTCCCTCACATGCACACACCACAGGGCCCAGTCCAGCTTCAAGGAGTCACTGGCACAGATTCTCCCTGGCAGTGAGGGCTGGACTGGGTGCCAGGGGAGTTCAGACAGGAGATCAGAGGTGAAACAAGACCAGTCCCTTCCCACCTGTGGGGTGTGGGCTTGGTTGTTGTGAGAAAACACAATGTTGAGGTGTTTAGGGCCAGGCTGGATGGAGTTCTGAGCAACCTGGGCTGGTGGAAGGTGTCCCTGCCCATGGCAGGGGTGGAACTGCACGAGCTTTAAGTTCCCTCCAACCCAAACCATTCTGGGATTCTGTGATTTCTTGACTAATTCACTGGGTTGTTCATTCTCCTGTGGCTGTGAGCCGATTGTGTTAAACACAGCAAAAGAAATCAGAATTCCCTGTCCATTTAGAGCCAGGAATTCTTGTTAAAAGCAGGATCACTTCCTTGCTCCTCTGACCCTCCTCTCTGTCACTGCACAGGGATTTTTGCCTTCAAGTGTTCCCGTGCAGAGGAGATCTTCAATCTGCTCCAGGAGCTGATGCAGTGTAACAGCATCAACGTGGTGGAAGAGCCTGTTGTTGTCACCAGGAACAGTCACCCCACGGGGCAGGAGCTGGCCCGGACCCCCCAGGCCCCCAACAGTGAGACCCCTCAGTGTCTGGGGACAAGGGAGGGGACACACAAATGGGGGGAGGCCAACCCAAACCACATCCAACTGCCCTGTGCAGCCCATGGATCTGTCCCACGTGCTGTCCCATGTCTTTGTGTCCATGTGAACCCCATGCAACACGTTTATTTTAAGGCCCCACTCGTGTCCTATGTGGACTTTTGCTTCCAAGGAAACAGCAGCAAAACCCCCTTCAAACAGTCACCCCTGGGTTGGATTTCACTGCACCACTTCCCAGTGGCCTTTCCAAAGTAGCACCTACAGGGGTCAGGTGGTTTCTTCAGGAAACCACATCTGGAATAATTTGGATTGGCTCAATTCCTGTCTCCCTGAGGAGTGACTGAGATTTAAAGGCCTGGCCCTGGTGTTTGTGCTGGACTTCAGCATCAGTATCTCCCCCAGACAGGCTGGTTCTGCCTTCCAGGGTGCAGCTAAAAGCCCAGCTTACTGTGAAATAACTATTTTGGACCAATCTAATGCTTCTCTACCTTGATTCTCTCCCAGGTCTGGGGTACACTGTTCCAGGATTTCCCAATGGATTTCACAGCTTCCCTGGAGAAAGCCTGTCCTACTCCACAGCCCGGCCCCCCTCAGTGAGCAGCCTGAGACATTCCTCCGTGGGGGAAGACTCTACTCATCCCCTCCTTGGGCCTGAGGAGCAGGTAAACCTGCCTGTCCTGAACTCTGCTGGGTGCAAGCAGCTGCTTTTGCTGTGCAGTTCTGGGTTTCTCTTCCTCAAAGCTCAGGGGATCCTCACACCTTGTCATTCTTTTTTTCTCTTTACTTCATTTTGCTCCTGGAGGCTCCTGCTCTCTGACACTTCACTAGAACAGATTCTCTGTCAAAGCTGACTGAATTGTCCTAAATCTACTGATTTTTGGGTGCCAATTATCTGTCAGCTGTTACTGCAGTTACACCCCAAATTCAGACCCCTTTTTTTTGATGTTCATCTCTGTTCTCCATTGTAGAATTTAAAATTTTTCCCTACAAAGTCCAGCTTGTCTGAACCATCCCCTGGGAGGCCTGGGTAGGTGTGAGGGCTGCAGGATCCTCATGTGAATCACTCAGGGAAAGAGTTTGCAAGTGACTTTGGTTTTTGCTCTGTGCCATGTGCATTAGGCATGACAGAGGCAGGATCATGGAATCATTGGGGCTGGGAAAGACCCCCAGGATCACTGAGGCCAAGCTGTGCCTGATCCCCACCTTGTCCCCCAGCCCAGAGCACTGAGGGACATCCAGTCCTTCCTTGGACACCCCCAGGGATGGGGAATCCAAACCTCCCTGGGCAGCCCTTCCCAGTCCCTGACCACCCTTTCTGTGAGGAAATCCTTCCTGAAGCCCAACCATGTGGACATGTGTGATATATATCCACAGCTGGACTCCTTTTTGTCTCTCCTTCAGCCCACAAATCCTAAAACGCCTTTTGCGTTTTCCCCCAAAAACCTTTTTTCACTTCCCAAATTCTTTCACCTCCTCCTGTTTCCCCAGCCACCGGTACATTTTCCCACCCCTGTGGTGTCTCAGCTGCTCACAGCTGCTTTGCTCTTGCCTCTGCTCTCCTCCTTTCACTGTCCTTCTCTCCTTGCAGTCCCACACCTACGTGAACACGGCCAGTGGGGAGCAGGAGCCGAGGGGCCGGCACTGTATGCACTCCCTGCCTGAAGCCCACCCTCCTTTCCCCCCTAGGAACCACAGCCGCCCCCTCGAAGACCGCAACCCCCAGGTCTTCCTGCAGCCCGGGGAGGTTAAATTCGTGCTGGGTCCCGGCTCCGGCTCCCGCCGGGTGTGCCGGCACCCCCGGGAGTGCAGCGCTCCCCTCTGCCCGCCCAACAACAACCACGACGAGTGTCGGGAGGGCTGCGCTTCCCCGCAGTGTGTCTATGAGAACCTGAACGGGCCGCTGGGCCGCTCCCGGCTGTCCCGGGAGGACGGCGGCTGCTCCCATCGCCGCTCGGCGCTGCTGCACTACGAGAACCTGCCCGCGCTGCCCCCGGTGTGGGAATTCCAGCCTTCCCGGCGGGATGAGGAGGCCGCGCCGTCCCCCAACGGCTTCTCGGAGGCCGGCGAAGAGGATCCTCTGCAGAACTACATGAACTCGGAGGGCGCTGCCCCGCACGGGGCCCCGNGCAGGAGCCCCCCAGCCCCGGCGCCCGCCGGACCGACTCGTACGCCGTCATTGACCTCAAAAAGACCGCGGCCATGTCCAGCTTGCAAAGGGCGCTGCCCAGGGACGACGGGACCTCGCGGAAAACCCGGCATAACAGCACTGACCTGCCTCTGTGAGGGGCCGCGAGTGGCAGCCCTGTGTCGTGGCTTTGGTCCTGTCCCTCGGTGTCCCGCCCGCCGTGACTTCCATTCGCCATTGCCTTCTGCTTCCCTGTGTGCCCAGTCCCTGGTGGCACGGGATGGCTCCTGCAGCTGCTGCTGAGGCTCGTCTGTCTGTCCGTCTTCCCCTCTCTGTCTCTGTGTTGTTCGTTTTTAAAGCCTTGTGGGGGTATTTGACGACTCCGAAGGTTCGGTTTTGGGCAGGAGGGGCAATAATGTGGCACCGAGTGGGCACAGCCTGCAGTGGGTCAGGGGCGTGGGGGAGGCCTGTTCCCAAAAACGAGCTGCTTTGGGAGCTCCACTGCAAATCCAGCCTGGTCCCCATGGATTTCCTGCCTTCAGGAGAGCTCTGCAGCCAGGCCACTCCCGAGTCAAGGTTTGCCCTGTGTCTTCCCTGGTGATCAGGGAGCTCATGCTGTGGCCTTTCCCCTCTCAGCTCAGTTACCTGTTTTCTTGAAGCTTTTTATACTTCTGTTCCTCTCTCAAATTCAATATAAATTGAGCAGGTGAAATTAAATAAGGAGGACAGAGAGCCATGAACACACACTGTGATCACAGAAACCTGATCTCCTAGATCCTAAAACTCCTTCTCTTGCTTTAAAAGAGGAGGGAAAAGCCACAACCATGAGAGAGGTTTGAGGTTTGGTCTAGAAAACTTCACTTGTGCCATACCCTGGTGTGATTTTGAAGGGTTCTTTTTGGCAGCTGCTCAGAAGTGCTGTTAGTTTATTTGTTTACATATTTATTTATAAAATGCTCCTTTGCATCCCAATTAACTGTCAAATTGGTGCCAATATGAAGCGTGTGCTCGCTGTGTGTCACTGCAGTCTGGGGGACAGGTCTCAGAAGAGGTTTGTGGCTTTGCTGAGCCACCAACCGGGGAAAAAAGTTGTAGGAGAGAGCAGCTGGGAATCAAGAAGTTATTAACTTGGGCCTGGCTGTCCCAGGGTGGGTGGGAAATGGTATGGGAGCAGTGGGAGTGGGAGCAGATACTTGGAGGGGCATCAAAGTTGGTGCCTCCACCCCCGTGCCTGGCTGGGCCAGGAGGGATCTGCTCAGTGTTGTGAGTGAATGTGCAGTTTGTTTCCTGCAACTGCAGACTTGGAAGGGCTCAATTTCAGCTCTGGGGTAAATTTGTGGCCTTTGATGTGGATTTTTGTCTTGATACCGGGGTGAGGTGTCTCTGTGCAGGGTCTCTGCTCCTCTCCTGCTCCAGGATGTCCCCCCAGCCCTCTCTGCACGTCCTGCTGCAGCTCAGTCCCTCCCTGGGTTACTCTGTGCCTGTTTCAGTGGAGAGAAGTGCTCTGGGATACCCTGGAGTGCCTCCCTCCTGCTGTCTGGATCCATCCTGGGGCAGGAGCTCAGTGAGGGTCCTGCTCCCTGCAGAGACTTTGCCAAACCTCGTGTTCCCCTTGTCTGTGATGTTTGCTGGTGTTGACGTCCGTGACAGAGAACAGACCCTGATCACCCAGCCCCAACCTGCTTCTGAGGGCCAGGAACTCGATTTCCACATTTGGGAAGTTCAGCTTCTTTGGTTTTTGGTGCTGTAATGTCCTGTTGAACCGTGACCCTGTTGGGAGCAAGGACGTGTGATCCAAGTCTGAGTGATGCCATGTTTGTGTCGCAGAACGTGGAGTTCTTGGCTTGCTGTTGCACTATAAATTCCAAGTGTGCCACATGCTTAAATTCACTGTTTTTCTTTTTATTTTGGAAGTCCTTGTGCTCGTCTTCCATTCTTTCGTCCACCCCCACCCTTGTGTCATCTATAACTGAAAGGAAACCCAAGTAATATATTTTTATATGTATAACAAATGACTTTATTTGAAGGAAAAACAACCCCCCAAGTAATGTATCCCCCTAAATCCAGCTTTCATTTAGGGAAGTGAGAGAAGAAATTGTTTATATCTATATATATATATAAATATATATAAAAGTTAACTGCGTTAAGCTTTAAATAAAGTATTTAAATAAAGAGTTTCTAAGCTGTCAGTGTCACCCTCTGGGACAGCACCAGCAACTCCTCCTGGAGCCTCCATATGAACCTGCCTTTCCACTGCCTGAGCTGAGAAATGCAAAATACTTATTGCCTTTTTCCCCAGAAAAGGAAAAGAGGATGAAATGTTTTCCATTTCCAGAGAGGAGGAGGTGAGGGCCCTTTCCCACCCCCTTTTCCAGGTGGGTTTAAATTCAGGGGATGATGCTTTTAGGTGGCTGTTTGTGCCTTGGGTGGCAGCAGCTGAGGGCTGGGGCTGCCCACGGCCACCAGCCTGGCCATGTGTCCCCAGGGGTGTGAGATCTGTCCATCTGTGAGCTCCTGGGATCAGGGAATTCTCCCTGGTGTTCCTCAGAACTGTTGGGCTCCCGGCTGCAATCCCATTTCAGTGGCTCCACATGAGCCTCGTGTTGGGAAATCCGGCTTGGATCCTTTGAGCTGCTGATTTTCACATTCTCCAGACGAACTGGGCTGTCCCACCTGGGCCTCCCTTTCCTCCTCGGCAGATCCAGTGCTCCCGAGGGACACTGGAGGCAGCGGTGACGAGGGATTTGCTCACACACAAATCCCACCACAGGGGATGTGGTCGGGGTTCTCCAGCACATCCCTTATCCCACTTACACCGGAGATGCTGCAGCTCTTCAAGGAAGGAGAAGAATTTCCTTGACCTTAAAGATGGGAAAACACGGAGGTGATGTTGGCTGCATCCCCTGCTTCCAGCGTGGAGCATCCTCTGCTCCGTGTCCCTTTGTGCCCTCCCTCCGTCCCTCCGTCCCTCCCTCCCTCCCTCCCCGCTGGGTCAGGGCTCTGCTGGCTCAGCAGGCTCCGCTCCAGAGGTATCCCAAGCTCCCCGGGAAGCTTTGGGAATGAAAAGCTGGTCGCAGCTCATTGTTTGCAGCGGGTTGTTCCATGTTTAAGGCATTAAATGGGAAGTGTGCAGGCAGCCAGGAAAGCATTTGGCATTTTTGGCTTTCAGGGTGCATGTCATCCTTGCATCCCAGTGATTTTCCCGCTATTTTGCTGTTCTGGAAAACTTCCCGGTAGCTGTGTCCACATTAAGTCGCCAGGACTCTTTGAGAACTTGTTAATATTCGGTTTTCCAGGGGGTGTGGAAGTGCGGGGCAGGACGGGAGCACCGGGAGCACAGGTGGCACATTTGGGATTCTCCCGGCGCAGTGTCGCAGCTTCCTCTAGTGGCCGCGGGGGAAACGGTTCCAGAGGAGAATCCAGGTCTGGGAAGGAAGGAGGGAACTCGGGTCCGTGTTCCTTCATCCCTTCGGTTCTGTGATCTGGGTGATGGGCAGGAGGATCCCCTCCGACAGATCCCTGGAATCTTTCCTTTTGACTCTTTTTTTCGGCTGGGTTTCTCCAATCTTTTTTCTCCAATCTTGTGTCTTTCCAGCACTTTGTAAAGGTGGATCTTAAGGACTTTTTGTTGAGCCTTAGGTGAGGGTTTGCTGGACATTCCCCATGGATGCAGAGCAGTGTGTCTGTGCCAGCTTGGATGGGAAACAGCCCCAGGGACACGCAGTGACCCCTCCTGTCCCTTCAGCCACGGAATATCCTCCCTTTCCATACAGCAAAATGCCTCACTCTTGGAGGCTGCATCCCTAAATCTGGGTTTGAGGGATCCATCCAGGGCTCTGTGCATTCAACTGGAACAAAGGAGTTCAGAAAAAACATCCCAAACCTGCTCTGGAGTTGGAGCTGAAGCCGAGGGGATTCTCTGACCTCTCTTCCTCTCCCACTCTCACCAGGCACACGGTTCAGCTCCATGTTTTTCTGTGAATTGGTAACTTGGAAAAGGAGCTGCTTCAATCAACTGTTTGCTGAGACTCTGGTTCCAAAAAAAAAAGGGTTTATTCAGCAAAATGAGATGAGAGGGGGTGATGGCTGAGCCCTGGCAGGGGGAACGTGGCTGAGGGTCCCGGTGGGGAGAGGGTTGTGGGGACTGACCTGCCCTTGCTGTGCTCCTTCCTCCACTTTGGAGTTCAGGGATGTTTTGGTGAGCAGCCATGGGCTGTGCAGTGACAATTTGACTGCCTTAACTTTTTTAAGTGGTTCTTTTTCGAGTTAATCAATCAGATTTATTCCCCTGATATTTCTTCCCTGGTGAATGCATAAATAGATCTTTTCCCCTTCCCTTTCCCAAGGATTCGTAGGAATAGAGCTTCTCCCAGCGCTCCATGTCTTATCGTGGGAGGGTTTGGTTTTCTCCTGTAACCCATTTTAAGTTCCTGCTTTTCCCCCGGGGAAGGAGGTTGGACCATCTGTGAGCTGTACCTGCCTTACAGGGAGAGGTGGGCAAAGGAGAGGCTGGTTGTGAGGGTTAAAGGATTAATATTTCTTCAAAGACACTTGAGTGTGTTCATTATTTCTGAGGTATTTTTGGTTTTATTACCTAAGCCGTGCTGTTCACTGGGAGACAAACCAACCCAGGGGTTTTGCAGCTCCCTGTTCCCTCAGCCGTTTTCTCCTGGAATCTTTCTCTTGTCCCTCTGGGTGATGTTGCTCAGCCTTCTCAGGTGGTGTCTTGGCTGTGGAGTATCATTAATGAATGATTGTTAATGAACCCATTGCCCAAATCCAGCCTCTGCAGGGCTGCCCTCAGTCTTTTGGGGAAGTTTGTCTTTCCCCCAAACGTGGCTTGTCTAGAAATTCCACACACAGGCAGCAGAACAGGTTTAGGTTCCTGTTACTGAAGGTGAATTCATTAGTGAGAATCCTGGGAGCTTTGAAGTTGCAATTACAGGCCAGGGAATGGAAAAGGCTGATTGTAAAGAAGGGATCTAATTTGTTTTTCTTCCATAAGTGAATGTGATTTTCCAGTTGAAAGGCCCAGATGCCTCAGTGTTACCTCAGACTCATCCCAGCTCCCTTGGATCCCCTTTAGGTTCTCATCAGCATGAAGTGGCTGATCTTCACCTCGTTTGGGAAATCAAATGTCCAACCCAGACCCTACCAATTATTTCAGGTGCTGTTCTCCTGGTTGTGTAGGAAAAGAGAAACCTTTATTTGGATGTGGATGGAAGCTGTTCATCATGTCCTGTAATCTCTGTTTTGGAAATAAAACACCAAAACCAGCTCGTGCAGCACTGGGTGAAGGATCCATGTGCTTGTGTGGGTTCATAAACACAGCTGCTTCAGGGGCACATGTGCCATCATGGGCAAAGCTTCCCCCACAGCCTTCTCCTGGAATCCTGGAATCCCAGAATGGTTTGGGTTGGAAGGGATCTTAAAACTCATCCAGTGCCACCCCTGCCATGGGCAGGGACACCTCCCACTGTCCCAGGTCTGGGACACTCCCAGGGATGGGGCAACCTGTGCCAGGGCCTCCCCACCCTCCCAGGGAAGAATTCCTTCCCAATATCCCACCTACACCTACTGTCTTTCAGTTTGAACCCACTCCCCCTTGTGCTGTCACCCCAGTTCTGGTGAGTCCCTCTCCATCCTCCTGGCAGGTCCCTCCAGGTCCTGGGGGGGTGGTGGTGGAATTGGCCATGGGATGTGACGGGAGCGATGGAATTCCAGGGGCTGGAGCCCAGCGGGTGGGCTGGGCAACACTTCACCAACACTGAAGAGAAACTGACAGCAAAGGAGGGGAAATGCCCAGAGGTCCTGAGGGAAATCCTGCCTGGGAGCAGGACCCAGGTGTTGGGTGAGTCCTGCTCCGCACGGGGACACGGGGTCTGATTTACAAACTGCAAATCCGTGATTCCCATTAGACTGAACCCCTCAGTGCTGTCCAGCTTTGGGTCAGGAAGTGCCAAAAGTCGGCTCTGTGTGTGTGCTGCAGAGGGCACCTTATTCCCTGGCTGGTGGCAGGGCCGGGGCCGGGGGGGACGTGCCGGGACCGGGAGCGCTCGGTCTATTGACGTTTGATAACCACGCTTTGCTTCCAGCCAGAATTTGCTTTTTATCCAATCTTAATAAGTTGATCTTTCTATCAGTCCTGCTGGCAAACACGATAATTGCTGTATTATTGTCTCAATATCCAGCAAAGGACACACATCACCTGGGAATAAAATCCTTGGGAGCGTTGACACGGGATAAGCAGTGATAACGATGCTGGATGATGGAGAGGGTGATTTCCCCTCTGGGAAGAGTTGTGCTGCTTGGATTGGGGATGCAAGGAGGGCTGGAGGAGCTCTGGAAAATACCTAGGCTATAACTGAAAGGATAATGGTCCATTTGCCAGAAAATATTTAGGTTATAACCAAAAATGTTTGGATTTTTTGCTAGAAAATATTTAGATTGCGACCAAACCAGATTTTTTTCCTAGAAAATATTTGTGTTAGAACCGGAAATGTTTTGGTCTCTTTGGGTGTTTGTTGGCAGTTTGGGGAATCTGTGTTTCTGGTTCCCTTTTTTTTTTTTTTTTTTGGTGGGAAAAAAAAAAAGGGAATTTTCTGACTTTCTGGGCTGGTGTGAGGAGCTGGTGGGTGGGTTAAACCCCAAGGGTTACACCAAGGGTTAAACCCCTGTGGGTGGGTTACACCTTCCCATGCAGGGAGGCACAGCACCTGCCTTTGGAAGCAGCGTGAGGAGGGAATTCCGTGCTCCACAAAATAAATAATAAATGGAAAAATATGCAATTTCTGTCCACATAGTGAAAGGTGCATGATACAGAAACCAGCTCCTCTCCTGGAGGAGAAGGAGAAGGAAGGGCTGATGAGGAGGAGAAGGGCAGAGCTGAAGGCAGAGCAGCACTGGGGACCATCTCGGGCAAGGCGAGAGAGGGAAGGTGATGTGCTCCTGGGAGAGCCCCGAGGCCGGCAGCTCCATCCGCGCTCCCGCCGGCGGAAAGAGGGCGAACAAAAGCCTTTCCATCCCGCGCCAAGAGCCGCGAGCGCCCTTGTCCCCGGGAAAGGTTTGAACAGGTTTTGGCGAGCGCGGCTATCGCCCGGTGACGTCGGGTCCCTCCTCCGCGATAAGCCCTGACCCCTTATCGGATGTAACACTTTGATCTCGCCCCCGAAGGCGTGAGCTGCTCCGCTAAGGACACAGACTCCCCTGGATCCTCGTGGACCTGCACACAAAGAAGCCCTTGAGGCCCGGGGTGCCCGAGGTGGTAATGGAAAACGGAGCTCAGCAGATAAGGGCGGGCGCTGGGCCCGGATAAAACCGGGGAGCCCGCGCTGCTCAGCCTCCCCTCGGGTGTGTGCGGACAGCTCGGCACCATGAAGCGGCTCGTCCTGGCCCTGGCGTGTCTGCAGCTCGCAGAGGGGCTGGTGAGGTGGGTGTCCTGCGGCAGGAGGAGCGGAGAACAGAGCCCGGGCCAGCGGGGACCTGCAGGGCACCCGGCACACCTGGCCAGGTGTGGCTGCAGCCTCCGGCATCCCCACACCGCGGTGGCTGCATCCCTGGCTGGGGGCACCCCTGGTTGCTGGAGGGCAGGGTCTGAAGGGGCCCGGAGAACTGAGCCTTTCAAAATGCCCAAATCTCCTGATTCCCTGCTGTGTTTTGTTGGGTTTTTCTCCCTCTGTGCAGAATCAATCTGAAGAAAGGTGAGTCCATACGGGAGAAGATGAGGGCAGCTGGAGTGCTGGATGATTACCTGAAGAAAACTAAATATGATCCAGTTAAGAAATACTCCTTCAGCAAAGGCCATGTTGTGCATGAGCCAATAACCAATCACCTGGATGTGAGTACCCCAGGCTCCCTTCTCTCTGCCTGTCTGCACACCATATTCCCCTGTTCCTCCTCCTTCCCAGCTGCTGGAGCAATCTGGTCACCCTGGAGCCTCCAGGAGTGAGAAATTGCTTTTCTCCCACTCTTGTAAGCCTCTGGTTTAAACTAAAAGGAGGTTTTTCTGTCTGTAACAAAGACACAACAAATATTTCCTACTTCATCTTTTGGGAGAAAGAGCAAGATGAGGGTTCAGTCTGCTCCTTCCTGGTTGGTTGTGGGCAAGAGTGAGCCTGGCACTCCCCACCACCCTGCAAGGCACTGGGATGCCAAGGGAAAGCCTGGTGTGTTCCTGACCCCGTGGCCAATGGAGATGCCCTGTTTTTGTCTGCAGTCCTCCTATTTTGGGGAGATCACCATCGGGACCCCCCCGCAAAAGTTCTTGGTGCTCTTTGACACCGGCTCCTCCAACCTGTGGGTGCCCTCCACCGACTGCAAGAGCCCAGCCTGCTGTGGGTACCCACAGTGTGCTGGGACATGAGCTACTACTGCTGCCTGGAGGAGTAGTTAGTAGTAACTACTACCCCAGACCACTGTGTAGCCCAGTCATGTCAGGGACATCATGATGCCAGACCAGAAATGATCCCAGGATGCTGATCTGGGGTAGCTGCTCCCTGGTCCTGGCTTGGGAAGCACAGAGCTCTCTGCTCAGCTAATGGAGATGGACAAATCCAGAAATCTCAGTGGTGGTGCCTGGCCTTCCATAGCTGGGCAGAGGGAAGAGCAAAGCCAGGAGTTGCAGAGTTGATGTCCTGCTCCCAGCAGAGCTCATCCCATGTAACATGTTGCCAGTGGGAGAGCAACAGGGATTGAACTGCTGATGGCTTTGCTGGGTGGTTCTTGTGGTTGTGATCCCTGGAGAGGGATCCAGGCAAAACTGGGATGCAAACCCCACCCGAGAGAGAACCACAAAGCAGAGGAACAGCCTGTTCTGCTCTTCAGGACTTGCTCCCTGCTGGAGAAGCTGTTTTCCTGGGCATTATCCCAACAGAGTGGTCAACAGTGAAATCCCACCACAGCCACATGAGCACATACCCAGGACTTGTCCCTCTCCTCTCTCCTGCAGACAATCACGCCACGTTCAAGCCCAGTGAGTCCAACAGCTTCACCCTCAATGGCCAGTCCTACACCATGTCCTATGGCAGTGGCACTGTCACCGTGGTGCTGGGCTATGACACACTCAGGGTGAGTGCCCCCCATCCTCATCCTCCTGGCTGCTGTGTCTCAGCTGGTGTCCCGAGGGAAGGAGCCTGGGAAGAGCCTAAGAGCAGGTTTTATGTAGCCAAGACTTGGACTAACCATGGGCAGCACCAATACCAAGTGGTCATTGACAACCTCAGTCACCCAGCTGGGGTTTGACTGTGTTTTAACCCAATTCCTGCTCGTTTTCCTTGCTGCCTTGTGCTGTTGTCACCTGCTGTGACCTTGCAGTGCTCTTGGACTTCCAGAGCATCAGCCACTCAGGTTTGCCTTGCTGACCCAGCCTCCCCTTCCCTTCCAGATCCAGAACATCACTGTGACAAACCAGGAGTTTGGGCTCAGTGAGGATGAGCCAACCCAGCCTTTCTACTTTGCCGACTTTGATGGGATCCTGGGAATGGCCTACCCCTCTCTGGCAGTGGGAGGGATGCCCACAGTGCTGCAGGGAATGCTGCAGCAGGACCAGCTCACCCAGCCCATCTTCAGCTTCTACTTCTCGCGGTAAAAATCCTCCAGGACCCTCGGCACTGTGTCCCCTGCCCTTCCCCATGCATAGACCCACCTTCCTTGTGGTTTTATCCCTCTCTAGCCCAGGGATATCACACAGATTTACTGATCTCTGCTGCTACAACTGTGTTTTTGCAGCCAACCCACGTACCAGTACGGGGGAGAGCTGATTCTCGGGGGAATCGACTCTCAGCTCTTCAACGGGGACATTGTGTGGGCACCGGTGACCCAGGAGCTTTACTGGCAGGTCGCACTTGATGAGTGAGTGGTGTTTGTGCCTCTGGGCATCATCCCCCGGGCAGCTCATGGAGGGAGGGGGCACAGCTGCACTTTGCAGACACGGGCTGGGGGTTGGAGGCATTTTGGAGCATCCTGGACTGACAGATCCAGCCAAGGCAGGTTTAGGTCCCAGTGGGTGCCTAAAGGGACATCTTTCTCCCTGTGCTCCTGCCAGGTTTGCTGTTGGGCAGTCAGCGACCACCCTCTGCAGCCAGGGCTGCCAGGCCATCGTGGACACTGGGACATTCCTGCTGACAGTGCCCGAGGACTACATACAGAGCCTTTTGCAGGCCCTGGGTGCTGAGGAGACCAGCTATGGAGTGAGTGAAGGAATTCTGGGGGGGGGGTGTGGAGCAGGAGGAACCTTGCATGGGAATCAGAGCCGTGAGTTCAACCAGGTCCCACAAAATCTCCCGTGGCACCTACAGAACAAAGTACTGCAGGTGTGTCAGGGGAGGACAAAATCCTTTCCTGACGTCCTTTCAGGCTGAGAAAGTTGGGGCTGTTCAGCTGGAGAAGAGAAGTGTGGAGACCTCAGAGCACCTTCCTGTATCTGAAGGGGCTACAAGGGAGCCAGAGAGGGACTGTCCATCAGGAACTCTAGTGACAGGACAAGGGGAAATGGGTTCAAACTGAAAGACAGTAGGTTTAGATTGGATATTGGGAAGAAATTCCTCCCTGAGAGGGTGGGGAGGCCCTGGCACAGGGTGCCCAGAGAAGCTGTGGCTGCTCCATCCCTGGAAGTGTCCAAGGCCAGGTTGGAGCAGCCTGGGATAGTGGAAGGTGTCGCTGCCCATGGCAGGGGGGGGCACTGGATGATCTTTAAGGTCCCTTCCTACCCAAACCATTCTGTGATCCCATGATGGCACTGCCAGGGGATGAAGTGTTTGTCACCCTGGCATACGAGGGGATCTCTCCTCTCACCCATAATCTCCTCTCTCCCTCTCTCCACAGTATGCAGTTGACTGCAATGAGATCCAGAACATGCCCTCCCTCACCTTCACCATCAATGGTGCTCAGCTCCCGCTCTCCCCCTCCGCCTACATCGTGAACGTAGGTGTCACCTCAGGGGCTTCCTCCTGCCGAGTCCTCGAGGGCCGGGGCAGAACCCGGAGCTCCCTGGCCAGCAGTGATGCCCTCCCTCCCAACTGGAGGCTCCTGGTGCTTGTTGGAGCCTCTGACTCACCATCGTTCCCCTCTTACAGACCAACGGCTACTGCACCCTTGGGATCGAGGTCACCTACCTGCCCTCCCAGGACGGGCAGCCACTCTTCATCTTGGGTGACGTCTTCCTGAAGGAATATTACACCATCTTTGACATGGCTTCCAACCGCATTGGCTTTGCCCAGTCGGCGTAGAGGAATATGGGGCACCACAATCCAGCCCCCTCCTGTGCCAGCACTGCCAGAGTGCCACAGCATTCCCAGGGACCTTTGTGTTCCTGTATGTGCCCACCTGATTCCCCATCCCTTGGGATTTCTGTGTAAGTGTGTTCTCACAGTGTCCTGTAACCAATAAAGCACAACATCTCAAATCATCTCTGACCTCCTGGCTTTGTTGAGCACAGACTGATGGTTTCATGTCTCAGACTCTCTTTCTCCAGCAAGGTAAGTGCCATGATAAGCTGCAGGGCTGAGGATGAAGCCACAGGGCTGGTCAGCCCCCACCTCCAACCCTCATGCCAGGCATTGGGAAACCTCAGGTAGGAAGCCCTGAATATTCTTTGCAGCTGGAAAAGGTTTACCAAAGTCCTGTATTAAGTCTAAGTGGGAATATGAGGCCATGAGGTGAGTCATGACACCCAAATGACCCCTAAACCCTGGAGCAGGGCTGTTCAGCTGTGTATCAGCAGTTGTGGTGTGTGGCTGGAGGGGAACACCTTGGGTGGGGGAGGTTGGGTAACCTGGCTCTTTCCTGGGATCCAGACTGGTTTCTTAGAAGCTCTGTTTTGTTATCAGATTTATTCACAGCTCCGTCATTTCACCGGGGGAAGGACACAAACTGCTCTGTGCTTTGTGTCAAAATATTGACACGGGCTGAGTGCAGGGAGATGGAGATTAAGTGGGCGCGGACAGCAGGGAAGGGTTTCCTCCTCCCCATGGAACGGGAGGTTTCTGGTGGAAATGGGGCAGGTGCAAGAGGGGACAGGCAAAGCCTGACCATGTCCCTGCTGGTCTTTGCTCTCCCTTTGCTCCCTGCAGGATCTGTCCGAGCCAAGGCAGATCCATCAGGATGTGACAGAGGAGGGAGAGAAGCTGGGGGTTTCTTGAGCTGCTGCAGGCTCCAAACATCATTCCATGACCAATAACCTGGATGGAAACAGGGGCCCTGTCAGCAGGGACTGGGGCTGTGCAGGCACAGTGGGGCTGCTCGTGCCCATTCCTGGAACACCAGCAGCAGGAATTTCCATTTGCTATAAAGGGTGTGTTTTGCCTTTGTTTTCTGGAAAGATCGAGCTGGCGCTGAAGGCAAGACAAAAGACATTAACTTGTTGACAACCACCGAATTTTGCTTTTTATCAGATGTCACTTATTTGGTCTCAGAGGCACTGGCCGATCTGTCGGTGCCCCAGGCCGGGTGAGGAGGGAAATCAGGGCGGCTGCGGTGATTAACACACCGAGCGTTGGTGGAGGGTGGGAGCAGAGATAGAGCCAGGGGGTGTCTGGAGCAGGAGCTGGGCACGGCTCTGCCTAAATACACCCTGCCTGGCACAGGAGCTGCCACAGAGCCACCAGCACCATGTGGGGGCTGGCGCTGGCCCTGCTCTGCCTCCCCCTCGGGGAGGGGTCGCTGAGGTGAGTCCTGGGCAGGATGGGAGTGGGAGCTTCAGCACAGGGGGCGCACACGTGGATGGAGCCACTTTGCTGTGGTCTGCATCCCCCAGGATCCCCCTGAGGAGAGGCAGGTCCGTACGGGAGGTGATGAGGGAGAAGGGGCTGCCGGAGGGTTTCCTGAACAACCTCCGAGGGGACCCGGGTAGGAAATACCAGCTCAGCAGCACCGTGGCCTCTGAACCTCTAACGAACTACCTGGATGTAAGTGCTAAAGCTCTTCCTTCCTCCTCTGAGCCACCCTACTCGGGGGTTGGGGATGATCTCCTGCTTTCCTGGCTGCCTGTGGGAAGCTCTGCAGTGGGGGCTCAGCTCCCTCACCAGTCACTGGTCCAAGGGCTGCACTGGGCTTGTCCAGGGGCTCTGTTGGGGTTTAGCCTCCCCTGAGGGCTGGGTGAGGCTGGGAGAGGAGGGCAGGAGGCAGCACATCTTATCCTGCATTGGAAAGAGGGAAATAACTTCTTGGAAAAAGCAGACTTGATGGTTCTGAGGCAGAGCCACTACTCCTGGACTTGGAAAACTCATTCCAAAACCCAGGCAGAAACAGAAATCCCTCCATGCTCTTTTTCACAGACCTTCTACTTCGGGGAGATTGGCATCGGGACCCCTCCCCAGAATTTCCTGGTGATCTTTGACACTGGCTCTTCCAACCTGTGGGTGCCCTCCACGTACTGCCAGAGTCCAGCCTGTGGTGAGCACCCCTGGGGGGACACAGCTGTGCCAGGGCACCAGGACCCCCCAGCCCTGGAGCTGTGACAAGGACACCAGTGGGAGCTGCTGGGGTTTGGTGTCTGCTCTGCTCAGTGACCCCAGCAGGGCTGGGTTTGGGTGCTCCCTTTCCTGTGAAGCCCCGTGCTGGGACCAGTGTGGGGACAGGGATGCTGAGCCAAGGGCAGGGGGTGACCTGGGGGCTGTGACCTTCTCTCCATGCAGAGGATCACACCAGGTTCAACCACAGCCTGTCATCCACCTTTGTGGGCATCGACATGACCTACACCCTGAGATACGGGTTTGGGGACCTGGCAGTGGTGCTGGGATGTGACACGGTGACAGTAAGTGACTCCTGACGTGTTGGTGCCTGGCTGCACCAGGGTAAGAAGTGCCCGTGGTTACAATCAGTCCACTTTGGTGAACAGCTCAGGGAGTAGCTCAAAGTACCTTCTTATTCTGGGGATTAGTGCCTGATTAGTTTAAGGTGTGTCAGCATGAACTTACTCCTAGACTGGGATCTGCAAACAAACTCATTCCAAGTCCTCTGGGCTTTCCACACCTGATTTGGGATAAGGGATATCTTTGGCCACAAGAATTTGCTTTGTATGTCTGAGCTCTGTCCTTACAGGACATAAGAGATGTTCTGTGTGGGACTTGCTTGCGATGACAACGTGATTTTAAACTAATTCAAGAGGCAAAACCATTTTGTGAGTAATTTTGTGAAGTAATGAGTGATGGGACAAAGACTGAGTCAGGCTGCTCCTGACCCCATTGGTGATAGGGAAGAGCTCAGCATCTCCCAGTGCAGATTTGCCTTTATGACCAAACACTGACATCTCCCAGCATCTTCCCTCTCCTTCCAGATCCAGAACATCATCATCAGGAACCAGGAGTTTGGCCTGAGCCTGGATGAACCCAGCAGACCCTTTTACTACTTGGACTTCGATGGGATTTTGGGCATGGCTTACCCAGGCATTGGCATCAGTGGGTTCAACACACTCCTGCAGAACATGCTGCAGCAGAACCAGCTCAATAAACCCATTTTCAGCTTCTACTTCTCCCGGTGAGGCCTCTGGCAGCAGGTCCCTCTTCCACAGGCACAGCCTGGATCCATCTTTTTCTCCACCCACAACTTCTGCCCACACACCTCTGTGCTCCACAGCACCTGCCTGATTTTGGGTCTCATTTTGTGTCTTTCCAGCAACCCAACATACACGTATGGTGGGGAAGTCATCCTTGGGGGGGTTGACCCCCAGCTGTACTCTGGGGAGGTTTTATGGGCTCCTGTGGTCCAGGAATTGTACTGGAAGATCAGTGTTGAGGAGTAAGTGCTGCACTGTGTCTCCGAGTGAGTCTTGGCGTGGTGGAACCTTTCCTGATGCCTTTCCTGCTGCTCCTCCAGGTTCTCCATCGGGCTGTCTGTCACCAGCTGGTGCAGCCAGGGCTGTCACGGCATCGTGGACACCGGGACATTCCTGCTGACCATCCCAGGCCAGTTCATGCCAGCCCTGCTGCAGGCACTGGGTGCAGAGGAGAGCGACTACGGGGTGGGTGGGCAGGATGCACAGGATGATGCCGCGGGATGAGGACACACCTGGGTGGTGGTGCTGAGCTACAGAGCTTCCCGGGATCTCTGGAGCAAAATATCCCACCTGAAACAACAGAACTAATTCTTCCCAACATGTGAAGTGTGGGGCAGCACAGCCTTGGCACCATCAGAGCTGTGCTGACCCTTAGGGAGCGTGGCCTGGGTGACCACGGGAGTAAAGCCAGTGCCAGCCCGGGGTTCCTGACCCCTCTGCCCCTCTCTGCCTCTCTTGCAGTTCCTCGTTGACTGCAGCAGTGTCCCAAACATGCCCACCCTCTACTTTGCCATCAGTGGAGCCTGGTTGGCGCTGCCTCCCACTGTTTATGTGCTGGAGGTAGGTGGGATTTTACCATCCCCACAGGCATCAGGGCAGTTCTGCTCAGGAGAAAAGCAATTTCTTCTCGCAGAGGCCTCCAGCACCTGATTTCACAGCACTTTCACTGCCTGTCTGTGGTGGCAGGGCAGGTCTGATCCTGCTCCCAGCCAAAGCAGCCACGAAGGCAAGAGCAGCTCTGTGCTGGTGCTGAAATTTGCTCCTTTTCCCCCAGCAGAACGAAGGCATCTGCACTGTGGGGGTCGAGAGCACCTACGTGCCCTCTTCCAGCGGGCAGCCCCTCTGGATCCTTGGCAACCTCTTCCTCCGGCAGTATTACTCCATCTTCGATGTGGCCAACAACAGAGTTGGCTTTGCCCTGGCAGCTTAGGGAGGCTGAGCATCATCCGTGAGAGATTTTGTCCCTGGAACAGCTTCTCCTCCCTTGAATCTGTGTGTGGTGATGAGTAGCAAATAAAAGGCTGTGAATCCAACTGCCTCTGGCTGCTGCTGGGCGAGGTCTGACACAGCTTTTCTTGATGGAACAACAGAATCTGAGCTCATGCTCGAGGTTTTCAGGCAATTCCTGGGCTTTCAGATGCACACGGAGCCTTTGGATCGCAGCAGTGACTAATCTGGAGTTTCTTTCTTTATGGGACCCAGCTCTCTGCTGGGGCTGGATGGAAAACTGGGAGGAGTGGGAGAATTTCAGGCTGCACCATGTGCTCAGCTCGAGGACTCCAGGGCTGAGCTGCTGTGGTGGCTGGAGGCTTCGGGAACCAGTTTGGAGCAGGATGTGCAGAATAAGGAGCTGTGTGTGAACAGCTCCGTGTTCGTTTGGTTTGGGGGAATTGCCCACATGTATTTGCAAATAAATTAAAGATTAAACAGTGTTATGAAAGGATGCTCAAGCTGAAGAAAACACCCTGGTTTGTTCTCCAGGGGTAAATCTCATTGCTGCAGCCTCTAAGGATGGCAACGAGAAGGAAGGGGTGGGATGCCTGGGATATGATGTGCCCAAAGCATGGGGTGTCTGGGTTCATCTCACTCTAAAGCTCCAGCACAGCTTTCCCCACAGCCCTCGGACCCCGAGGGTCCTGTAAGGAGAGGGGCAAACCCCTCATGCCTTGAACAGGCAGGTGGAGCAACTGCTCCCCAGCACCCTGCACATCTCCAGGTCACTGCCGACCTTCCGGGGCCACCACCGGATGCACGATCCTGGTGCAAGGAGGGTAAAACCCTGGTGCAAGGAGAGTAAAACCCTGGTGCAAGGAGCCACATGCCCTGGTGCAAGGAGACACATAACCCTGTGGCTCATGTGCGAGGGAGGGGCTGCACGATCCCCGTGCAAGGGGCTGCATGATTATAGTGCAAGGAGCCAAATGACCCCGGTGGAAGGGGCTGCACAACCCGGGCACAGCCCTGCCTTCGCCCCCTGCCCCAACATCCCCCTCCTGACCCACCGATGAGGTGGAAAACCCCATTTTTGGGGAGGAAAGCACCCATTTTTAGGGAGAAACTCCTCCACTTCTGTAGAGGAAATCCCCAACCCCAACGTCCCGCGGCGGCTCGGGCGGGGACTACAAGTCCCGGGCGGGGACTACAAGTCCCGGCNCTCCTGCCCCATCCCGGAGAGCTTTGGACTCGTAGTTTCTTTTTTCCCCGTATCTCGCTGTAAATAATAACGCCCCCCCCGCGCTCCCCTCGCC
>WEIV01010125.1:56301-72708 GCA_013390005.1 Calyptomena viridis | reverse complement strand
CCACGGGCAGCCCGAGGGGACCTGCCCGGATCGCCTTTCCCGGCGGGACCCTCCTGTTCGCGGTACCCCACGCGTGGGGAAACAGGCACGGATGCTCCAGGATACCTGGGGTTCGCGGGGGTCCCGTGCACTCCCCGGGACAGGGCACAAATCCCGGCCCCCCGGTTTGGGGGGCAAAGGATGGGATCCCCCCCGTGCGAGCCAAGCCCCCCCCTCCCCCGCCCTGCAGCTTTTGGGGTCTGCAAAGGCTGGGAAGAGTTGGGGTACCCTGTGTCACACGGCTTTTAGGGGGTCACCAAGAGGACACCCCCCCGGGGAATTCGGGGGGGTATAAGAGGGGCTTTCCCGAACCTACAGTAGCCGATTAATTATATTCATGAATTAATTGTGAGGCAGGAAGGATTACGCCAGCCCCCGTGTCCTCCAGAGCTTCAGCGAGTCAGATGATGGGGAAATTTCCTTAAAAAAAAATAGAACAACAGAGAAAATCTGGTGGTTATTGTGCTCTTCTAAGATAAATAAATAAGCCGGTGCGAGTCCGGGGAAAGCAGGGCCCGTTTCCAGGAATCCCGGCGCTCCTGCGCGTTCCCGGCCCTTGGGGCACAGGGGGAGTTTGTGTTTTTTATATAACAGAGAGTCCAATAGGCAGCAGAGGGGGGGTCGGGGGGTTATTTTTTTCTCCCCCCTCCTCTGTTCTTCCCTGCCATGTTTGCTTGGCTTCATGCACGGCTGCTCCGGCTGGAGCAGGGAATGGGGCTGGTTTCTCCCAGCTGCGGGTGCCGTGGTGCTGAGCCTGTGCTTACCTGCTGCCGGGGGATCCGGCAGGGAAAACCGTGCTGGGACCGGTGGGAGTTGGGAATTGGGCGGCTGGATTTGGAAAACCACCGGATTTGGGCTATGAGGGTGGTGGGTCACACCAGCACGTGCTGACTCCGCTGTGCGTGGAGGGGAACCGGGTGTTTTCCAAGGGATGCTGGGTTTGCTTCCTGAGGGATTCTGGGTTTGCTTCCCAAGGGATGCTGGCCTTGCCGCCGGCCCTTATCAGTAGGAAACCGCTCCGGGGTGGAGCTGGCTGCAACGGGGCGATCCAGCATCCGGGTGTTTGGGATGGAGTTGTGATTCCAGCCAGGTCTTTTATTGCTTTTTCCACGCTCCACGGCGCCGAATTTATGGCACGTGTGTTCCTGGTCCGCCCCTGCCCCGGCACCGCCTGTGCCGTGACCAGGGTGCCCTGGTTGCTGGTTTTTGGTGGCGCCGTGGGGAACGGGAAGAGCCCGTGGGACAAAGTGATGAATCATCGGAGCAGGGGGATATTCCCAGGGCCGAGGGTGGGGTAGCCCGAGCAGCACAGCCCTGTGGGGAAAAACCGGCCCCAGCAGGGAAACGGGGCTGGGGAGGCCAGGGCGGGGGTGTTCCCCCCAAAAAAACACGTGTGCTGAAGGTAGGAACGCCCTCTGGCTTCTCATGGCTCTTCCCGTGTCGTGGGATGCTCGGGGAGGGAGCTGGAGGCTTGATGTTGTGATGGCACCGAGGGGATCTCATCCCTGGGTTGCTGTTTCTCCCTCCTTTCCGGGGGTGGAGATGGCTGGTGGGGAGGAATGGAGCTGGCACATCCCTGTCACCCCTGCACTCCACCCCCGGGGACAGCTGGAGTCCGTGGGGTGGTTTCTGGGGGCACCTCGAGCTGCACTTGCTGAAAGGGAGCTGTTTTGTAACTCCCCTGCACGGGGTTATCCCGCTTCCCGGACAAAGAGGAACCGGATGGGGGGAAGCCGAGGGATCCTGGGCGTGGGGCTGCAGTCTGGCAGTGTCACCGTGCCGGTGGCACGTCCCTGCAGCAGCGTTGTGGCAGCCCCTGCTGGTGGTGACCTGTGGTGGCTGTTCCATGACAACTTGTAGGACGCCCTGTCTGCCGTGGGAGATTCCCAGGGATCCCAGGAGGATTCCAGGGAGCCAGCACTGGGTGTTTTACAGCCCGAGAAAAGAGCAGAGGGGGTGCCAGGTGTGCTGGTCACTGCCCTGTCACAAGCCACCTCCAGCTCTCTGGGCATCCTGTGGTGGCCCTTCTGCAGTGGTGTCACCTCTGTGAGCCCAGGGAGGCACCACTCGGGCTTTGCTGAGCCATGGGGTGGTCCCAGTGTGGAGGGATGGGATGCAGGGATTCCCAGGACGAGCCATCGTTGTCATCATTGGAGGCAGGAAAGGGATGATCTCTTCCTGAACACACAGGAAATACCTGCTCATCTTTTTATTTCCCCCACTGGTAAATCCATAAGGAGCCCCAGTGGTTTCCCCCAGTTCATTCCAAGGTCGTGCCCCTGCACTGGCACTTGGCTTTGGATTGGAGTGGGTTTCCCATGTGGATTCTCGTGCACGGGATCCCATGACATGGTCAGCCCAGGGGTGCAGGAGGCTGAGCTCTGTGCTCCGGGATAAGCTCTGTGTCCTGCTCCTCACCTTCTGGGGAGACTCATGAGTTGGCTGGAGGCAGAGATGATGCATGGCCGAGAAAACCGGGAATGGGGGACATTCTGTCTTCAGAGGTGCAGGGATGGTCTGTGAGGTGTTTTGGGGAGGCAGATTCTCCAAGGCTGGAGCAGGAGCATTGGGAATGAGCACCAGGGGATGACCAGGGGATTGGCAGCAGGTGGTGGACGGGTTCACCTGGATGGGCTCACCTGGGGTCTTTCAGTGACACATCCCCAAGGTCCCTCCAGCCTTTCCAAGGAGCTTGTGCCATATTATCTTTAAAGTCTCTTCTAAGAATTGCTTCTGGGCTTTTGTCACCCTTCAGCGCATTCAGCTCCCAACAAACTCCCCACACCCTGTGCCCTGCTAAAATCCCCTCTAGTTAAATGGGTGCAACTTTCTTTCCGGATAAACCTGAAATCCCCAGGGTGGGGACAGGCAGGGGAGTTTTCAGAGCCTCAGGGACAAGCGAGGGCAGCAGTGCTGGCTCTTGGCCAGGCTGTATCTTTGGCATTTTTGGGGAATCGCATGGGGAGGGGAATTTTTAGGAGGGGATGAGGAAGGGGCTGCAGCCACCCTGCACACAGAGCATTCCCCTGCTCCCGGATCGCACTTCCCAGGGGAGGAGGGAGCTGGGCTTGGCACTGCCTTATCTCAGCAGGGTGGGTGCCACGCTCAGCCCCGGCCCTGCAGCGCTCCAGGCTCGGGGCAGGCGAAAGGCTCCCCTGGAGAAATCCCAGCCTGGTGGGAAAAACCTCTGGGCTCCTTCACGGTCAAACCGGCGCAACGTGCGCCAGGCAGGCGGCAGAGCCTGTAGCCAGGACCCGACCCGGTTGCCCCGGCCTGGTGCCAGGGCAGGGGCTGGGTTGGCAGCGGGGGCTCCCGAGAGACCAGTTTGACCTTCAAAACTGCTGGGCTGAGCCAGGGGAAAAGGAGGGGAGAGCAGAAGCCTCTCCTCAGCGGGTAAGTGGCGGTGGTCGGGTGCTCCCCAGGCAAGAGAGGTGCAGGACGAGCCCGGGGGTGGTTTGGGAGGTCATGTCACAGGCTGTCCCCAACTTGTTTATTGCTGGGGAATGGGAACAGCTGTGTCTCCCATGGCTGGGGCGGCTGCAGCACTGGGGCTGCTGGGCACGGTACGGTTACATGAGCTCTGCCTCTGGGCTGGGCCCTGGGGGCTGGACACAGCGTATTTATAAATATTACCTCCTTCCAGCAGCACGGGACTCGGAGGGAGGGAGGTTGGAGGGATGGAGGCGGTGCTTGGAGTGCCTGTGGCACTGGTGAGGGCTCGAGGTGGCCACTGTCACCTTGTACCTTGTGCTCATGGCGAGTGGCACCGTGAACTTGGGGCTCATGGAGCTCAAGGACTGGCTTGGCTGAGCATCCCAACTTCCCAGAATGGTTTCTAGGATTTTGGGGCATGTGTTGGCTGTAAATCCCAGCCCTTTAGTGCATTGTCTGCCCTGCTGGATCCAAGCTGGGGGCCGGGATGTGCTGTCCTGCCAGTTCCCCTTATTGCTCATTTATGCGGTTATTTAAAAAAGCCAACACCCAAGTAGCCTGGAGTCACCCCAAACTGGGGCAGGATGGGGTTTGCTTTGGGGCCCCACTCCTGTCTGTCTTCTCTTCTGAGGTGAGCAGGACGTGGAGTGGGATGTGGAGCAGGATGTGGAGCCTGTCCCTGCCGGCCCCTTCAAGGTCACCTCACTCCCCTCCTGCCCGCCCGTAACGGGGGTGTGATACGGGGCTGATTAATCACTCAGCCCGGGATGGTGAGGCTGCTGCTGGCTCAGCCCCGTCCTCCTGCCTGTTCACACTTTTATTTTTAATTGCTGCTGTTGAGGGGGGCAGGAGGGGGGCCAGGGGCTGCCGGCAGGGGCTGTGAATTCCCCGGGTGGTCAGTTGGACAGTGATGTTTCAATCAGGGCTCCTGCTCTGCTCCAGCCGCTCTGCAGGAAGGGATTTTGCTCAGGTTTGGAGGCATGATCTGCATGCCATCCCTGTGCTGTGCCATGCTGGGCAGAAGGGCTTTTTGGGGTGAAAGAGAAGCTTTCTGGGGTGAAGGAGAAACACTGGAGCAAGGCTGTGTTATCACTAACCCCACCCACAGATGGTCTCTCATGGACATACTTTGGCACCACCAGAACCAGGGGGCTTTTTATGGACCCCCTTTATTCAGCCCCAGGAGTGACACTGTGACAAAGAACACTCAGCCCTGTGTGGTACCCAGGGATGGATGTGTTTCCTTCCACTGGGTCCCTGTCACATTCCCTGCTGGGCCAGGCTTACCTGGACATTTTGGGCAGCCCTGTAGCCAGGGCCATGCTGCCTTACAGCCTTGTGTTAATGTTTTTCCTGTGCCGGATCCCTGGGCCGCTTCCAGGCGCGGTGTTTTAACACACGGCAGGGAAAACATTTGGCCTCTGACCCAGGGCCTGTTAACAACGTCTCGGTCCACGTTTCTGAGATGCCGGGGCTAAAAACAGTCCTGGTGACTCAGTCTCTTGCTGGTGGTGTCAACTGACCCCGGGTGTCTTTGCCAAGTCCCTCCGCCTGCTCCTTCTCCCTTTCAGGGCTGCGTGATCCCTGTGCAGGGAAGGCACCTCGGATGGGGCTGGGGTGGCTCTGCCCACCCACCTGCCTGACACATCTCCTGCCCGCGGGGTGGGTGGTGGGGAGGGCACTGTAGTTCTCTGGGGTTGGAAACGGCACCGTCCTGTAGCTGGATGGATCCTTAGGGGCCTCTGGTCCAGCCTCAGTGTTGGTGTTGGATCAGGGTCTCCTCGTGGGGAGGAATCCCTCCCTAAGAGCCCAGGTCAGACCCTGTCCCTCTGCCCCTTCCTGGGGCTGCAGACCCTCCACGTTCTGATGGAGATGAGGAGCATCATCACCCTCACAGGAAGGAATTTTTCCCCGATATCCCATCTCACCCTACTTGCTGTCAGTTTGAGTCCATTCCCCCTTGTCCTGTCACTCCAGGCCCTTGTACAAAATCCCCTCACCACCTTTCTGGTCAGCTCCCTTCAGGCACTGGAAGGCCACAATTAGGTTACCCCTTTCTCTTCTCCAAGCTCTTTTCCACCTTTAATGCAGGTGCTTACTCTGCATCCACTCTGGACACACAGAGAGTGAGGGATCCCTGTGAGCCACATCCCCTGGAGTGACAATGGATGGCTTTTGCCCCTCTATACTTACAGGCAGGGGTGTCACTGCAGCTCCTGTGCCTGCAGCCCCTGAGGGATGTGACAGGACAGACCCAGGCCGGTCACAGCGGCTGCTTCATTTTTCCCGTGCTTTTTCTCAGCCCCATAGCTCACTCCTGCGCTGCAGGGAGAAAAACAAGCAGGTTTGGAGGGTTTTTTTGCAACTTCCCCCCTGCGCCCCGCGTGGCTGCTGCCACATTCAAACCAGGGGCCTGAAAATGAGGAACACGGGGCTGGCGCAGAGCGTGGAGGAGTTGTGACCTGCTGGCCCTGGCACCGTCCTGCACCCAGGTAACCCCTGCCCTGCTGTCCCCCTTCCCACACAGCGGGGTGGCAGCAGGGCCTGTCCCCAGGCTGTGGGCATCCCTGGGGTGGCCTTGTGGGTGCCAGGCAGGGTGGCAGCTCAGTGCTGTCGCAGCAGATGCCCCTCGATCCAGAGCAAAGGCCACCAGGCTCACAGCTACCTGGACCCAGCCAGCTGTGCCAGCCTGGGCTGGGCTACCCCGGGCTCCCCCACTTGCCACCCCCGTGTCTCTCCCCACCCCCTCGGTGTTTGAAAACAAACAACGAGGAAGGAAGGAAGGGAAGGCTCGGCTGGCACTCGCTGCCGGTAGTGAGAAGTGAAGCTGTTTTCACTTCTTTCTTCTCCCTTTCCTTTTTGCTGCCCCTCGGTTATCGGCCCAGAGTGGGGGGGGGTGGGCAGATGGCCCCGGCCCCCCTCCTTCCCCGGGGGTCTCTGCTCCCGCCTGGAGCTGAGGATTGATTTTTCCGCTCATAAAACGGCCACGATCGACCAGGAAATGAGCACAGGCAGGAGCTGTGAACGGGGCTGGGCAGCAGCTCCTCGTGCACCGAGTCTGGGGGTTCTCAGCCGAGTTTGCTCCCCCCATTCAGAGGTGTGGGCAGGAGATACATGGCGTTTGCAGGGCGTGTGTGTGTGCCTGTGCCTTGCAGGCAGCACGGGCATCGTGGGTGCCACCTCCTGATGGGCACCCCAGGAGGGTAACGTGATCCCTGCACTCTGCAGGGGCTAAATCTGGAAAATGCCTCACGGCAGCTTTGGTTTCTGACCCACACCTGGGCACAGCCGTGGGCCTGGGCGGGAGCCCTTGGGGTGCTCTGTGGCCTGGGGATGTCGGTGTGTCCCTTCAGGTGTCCCTGGGTGCCCCACGCCAGCTCTCAGCAGTGGGTCTGTCACCAGCCTGGCCCCTTGCGTTGCGGAGCAGCGCCCAGTGTCACTCCAGAACATACCAGTGGTTGCTGGGCAGCCGACCCTGTGCCACTGGCTGTCACTGCAGGGATGGGGGACAGCTCGGGGCTGTGCTGAGGGGGATTAGGGACAGTTGGGGCAGCTCTGAGTGCCACTGGGGATCCTCTGGCTGGAGCCACCCTCGAGTGCCATCCTGGCATGTTGGCTTCTTGATGAAATAACACCCCGAGAGGGAAAGCAAGAAAGGTCCAGAAATAACCACGCTGCTAAGTAGCAGCAGAGATATTTTGAAGGGAGATGCATTCCCTGGCTCTGGCCCCGCGCTGTCCCGGCCGTGGGGCTGGTGGGTGGTGATGGAGTGAGGCTGGAGCCTGCACAGCCCTGTGGCCTGTGTCCCCCCAGACAGGAAAAGTGGAGCAGGAGGTGCAGATAGGGGCTGGGGCTCCCTCCTGCTTTCCTACCCCTCAGCCCCTTTCCATCCCTTTCCTGTTGCTCAATCCCCCACCCTGGGCCTCCCACCACTGTCCTGCCTCCCTGTGCACCAGGATGAACCCTTGCCAAAGTCTCCTCCCAGTAGGGACCAGTCTGGGGCTCCCACTGATGCAAGGACAGCTCTGGCTCACTGGGAGAACCACAGGGCCCCCTCCCAGGAATAACAGGCCTGCTGGATGGAGCTGCCATCCCATGTGCTGTCTGTCCCCCTGGATCAGGGAGTGGCAGGACGTGTCTCCAGGGTGGGACATGTCCCCTGGGGTGGGGTGCCTGCACCGTGACAGCCGGGTCCCCATCCTGTCCTGCTGGGGCTGACTCAGAGTGAAAGCAGAAGCTGCTTGGTGTTTCGGGGGCCAGGGGAGAAGCCAAGCAGAACCAAGGGGGTTATTTTAAAACTGACCTAATTTCCCCCCTCTCCTTATCAGGCATAGCTCTAGCTACCCTTCTCCATCCTAATCCTTGGCAGCTCCCTTCTCAGGAGCTTCCCGAGGGAGAGAGGGGCTCTTTGGTTCCCCTCGCTCTTGTTTTCTCTAAGGGGGGGTCTTGCAGCCAGGCAGGTCCGGGGCTGATGGGGGTCAGTGGGTGCTGTGTTGTGAGTGGCTACACCTTGGCACCCCTTACATGACACACTCTGGGGGCTGTCCGTGGGGTCTTTTCCCTAGGGCTCTGCTGTTTCTCATCTCGAACAGTCCCCTGTGCCCTCCTCTAAGGTTTGTGACATCCACCTTAACGAAGCTTCAATGTCCCAGGCTTTTGGCTCCCATCCCCCTTCGGACGGGCCACCATGGCTAATTAATTCCCTTCCCCTTGCCGGTCAATAGCTGCTCTTGAGCTGTGTAATCGTATTGCTGTCCGTGCTGCCTTGATTTCATGTCCCCTCGGGACAGTGCGTGGCACCGTGTCCCAGTGCCGGTGTTTCGTCTCAGCTTTGGCCCCTCTGTCTGTGATCACACCTTGTATTTAAATAGCAAACCTCCCCCATTTGCGTGGTGACACCCCCGGGTGTTTGCCTTGGGTCCTGTGCTCTGCTTCCCTCTCACCCTGCGGGTGCCGCGGTCCAGACCCCCATCCCGCACGGCACCTCCCGCATCCCAGCCCCGCGTGGGAAACCAGCCCCGTGGAAAGCTGCCGTGGTGGGTCGGGCAGCTCCCTGTGCCCCGGCATCCTCTCCCCCTCCCTTTGGGCCGCCGTCCCCTTTGTACGGAGGAACAAGGGCCGGTCTGTGCGGGGCGGGGGCCTCGCCCGCTCCCCCCGCCCCCGCGCTCGCGTGCGGGCCCCGCACAGAGCCCGCCTTGTTCATCCCACCCCGGAGCGGAGCTGTGGGACAGCCGGGCTGGGGTTAAACCTGCCTTCGGCTCCTGGCACCCGCCGGCCTTTTCTTCCTGCTCTTCCCTCGCTTTCTCTTTCCCTTTCGCTCCCGGGCTCTGGGTTTTCCTGTCGCTCCAGTGTTGGAAAGTTGGTGGCTCAAAGCTCCGGCTGAACCCGCGGTACGTGAGTCCACGCTCCCGGCTGCTCCCCGTGGCCCTCGGGGTCCCTGGCTGTCCCCAGGGCCAGCGGGGGTGTGGCAGGGAGCTGCAGCAGGAGGACACACCTGTCCGGCCGCCGTGGGGGGAACCATCCCGGGTTAGTCCCCGGCCGGCGCGGGTGCTCCGGGATGTCCGTTCCGTGCCTCCGTTGGTGATGTGGCGCGTCCTCCTCTCAGGGTGACCTCTGTGGCCGGTGGGCGGCCGTGTCCCACCCCCTGGAGCACCATGGCGTCCCGCATCGGGCTGCGCATGGAGCTGATGAAGCAGCAGGCACAGCAGGAAGCAGAGCGGGAGCGGGTGCAGCAGCAGATGATGATGAACTACATGCAGCAGCAGCGGATGCCCGTGGCCTCCACCCCGGCCATCAACACCCCCGTCCACTTCCAGTCCCCACCGCCCGTGCCCGGAGAGGTGCTCAAGGTACCGTGCTGGGGGTGTCCCCCCACCCGGGCGTGGGACACCCCACGGGGGTCCCTCACGGTGTGTCTCCTCGCAGGTGCAGTCCTACCTGGAGAACCCCACCACGTACCACCTGCAGAAGTCGCGGGACAAGAAGGTTCAGGCTTATCTCTCTGAAACCTGCGGGAACAAGTTCGCTGCCCACGTCAGCCCTGCCAGCCACTCTCCCAAGCCACCCCCCGCCGCGTCCCCCGGCGTCCGGCCCGGCCACGTGCTGTCCTCCTCGGCAGGGAACAGTGCTCCCAACAGCCCCATGGCCATGCTCAACATCGGCTCCAACCCCGAGCGGGAGGTGAGGGGGTGTCACGGTGCTGCTGGGAGGGCACAGGGTGCTGGGAAGGGCACAGAAGCCCATTGGTGCTTGTGCTTTTCCTTTCAGTTTGATGAGGTCATCGATGACATCATGCGCCTGGATGACGTTTTGGGCTACATGAACCCTGAAGTCCACATGCCCAACACAGTGAGTGATGGGTGACAGGATGGGATCGGGGGCTGAGGGTCCTGCAGCCCTGTTTTTGCAGGGACAGAGATGGCACAGAGGGGACTGTCCTGCCACATTCCTGCAGTGATTCCTGGGTGGCAGCCTAAGCCAGCCTTGTCCCTGGAGGCAGCCACATCTCCCTTCTGCACCCAGGAGAGCCAGTTCTCCAGCTTCTTTCCCTCTAGTGGCAGTTGGAAACCCTTTAAAAAATGGGAGAGGTGGGAGAGAGGTATGGGAAGGGACCGAGTGTCTGCTGCAGCACAGGGGGGTGTGAGTGCTGGGAGAGGTTTCCCAGCCAAAAGCTTCCTCAGAGCAGCACCATCTCCTGGGTCAGATCCGTATGGCAGCTTGTGCCTCCCAGTGGGATTCATCCTGCCGAGCCCTTCTCGGATGTGATTCATCTGCCCTATTTTAGATGTTGGCTGTGGGAGGGGATCAGTTGTGCCCTTTGAAGTCCTGTTTTCTTTGCTACTCTGATTATTGCTGCTTTAAGGGCCTGGGAAGACAATTCCACCTGCCCGGGCTACGCACTCGTGTCCCAGAGGCCAAAGGGCTGGGCTTGATCCTGGTCCCCAGCCCCACATGGAGCTGATCTGCCTGTCCCTCTGCTTCTCAGCTGCCCATGTCCAGCAGTCACATGAATGTCTATAGTGGGGACCCCCAGGTGACGGCCTCGCTCGTCGGTGTCACCAGCAGCTCCTGCCCTGCTGACCTCACCCAGAAGAGGGAACTCACAGGTACGTCCCCAGACCTGCTGGGGTGACAGCGAGTGCCAAAACTGGCCCGGACTGCCCTGTCCCCACAGGCAGGGAGGGCAGCTCTGGGGGTACCAGGGGGCTCTGATGCCAGCCTGGGATGCTCATGGGGTGAGACACAACCTCATCCCCTCTGGGTGACATTGTGGGTCTCTTGCAGATGCCGAGAGCCGAGCCCTGGCCAAGGAGCGCCAGAAGAAAGACAATCACAACCTGAGTGAGTTCAGTGCTGGCTTCCCCTCTCCCAACCCCACAGCCCTTTCCCCATCACTCTGCATCCTCATTTCACCTTTCTCTCGGCCGGGTCCTCTTTCCCATCCCACCTCACCCTCAGGAAAGAACCCTCCAGCACCCTACATGGCACCCTGTGTCCCAGGGATGCAGGAGACACCCCATTGTCCTTCTGGGGGTAGGTCAGACCTGCTGGGCCATGGATGGAGCAAGGTGCAAAGGGTTGGCTCCAACCCCTGATCCCCCCAACTCCAGAGGGTCTGGCTGGGGCATGAGCGTGGCTGTGGGACATGGAGCCACCCCTGCTCCTGCCACCTCCTCACTTCCATCCCTCTCTTCTTACCTGCAGTTGAGAGACGACGAAGGTTTAACATCAACGACCGCATCAAAGAGTTGGGGATGCTGATCCCCAAGGCCAACGACCTGTACGTATCCGTGGTTCCTGCAGGGCTGGGGTAGCTGTGGGTCCCATGTGCTTGCTCAGTGCACAGGGATACTTGCAGAGGGGCTCTTAGGTGGAGCAGAGGTGAAGGGACACATTGCTGGCACACAAGTCCATCTCTTTTTCCATGCTGGATGACAGGGATGTGCGCTGGAACAAAGGGACAATCCTGAAGGCGTCTGTGGACTACATCAAGAGGATGCAGAAGGACTTGCAGAGGTCACGGGACCTGGAGAATCACTCGCGGCGCCTGGAGATGGCGAATAAGCAGCTGCTGCTCCGTGTCCAGGTGAGTCTCCCTGTGCTCTTCCCTCTCCCTGCTCTGCCCCAGCCCCATAAGCAGCTCACTCCTGCCCCATTGAGGGAGTGGGCAGGGGGTCTCTTCTCCCTCTTGGCTGGCGAGTCACCAGAACAGTGTTCAGACAAACCTGTGTCTGGTGCTCAGGTCACCATTTCCATCTTCCACGGGCTTCCTTCCCTGTGAGCTCAGTCCCTCTGTCCCTGCCATCTCCATAAATGTCCCTTTGCCTTGTCCCTGTGTGTGATGTCCCCACCGGAGCCCCACTGTGTCCCCTTGGCAGGAGCTGGAGATGCAGGCACGTGTCCATGGGCTGCCCACCTCCTCGCCCTCGGGCGTCAACGTGGCCGAGCTGGCTCAGCAGGTGGTCAAGCAAGAAGCCAGCGGGGACGAGGGGACGCTGGAGCCACTGCTGCCACCCCCAGACCCCGACTCGCAGCCGCAGCCGGCGCTGCCTCCACCACCACAGTCTCCCTTCCACCAGCTGGACTTTACCCACAGCCTGAGCTTCGACGACGGCTCCCAGGGCTTCCCGGACAGCCTGGAGCCCGGCCACAGTGCTTCCTTCCCATCCCTATCCAAGAAGGAGCTGGACTTGATGCTGATGCAGGACACGATGCTGCCCCTGGCCTCCGACCCCTTGTTCTCAGCCATGTCCCCAGAGGCCTCCAAGGCCAGCAGTCGCCGGAGCAGCTTCAGCATGGAGGACACAGACATGCTGTGACCGGGAGCTGCTCCGGCGTGGGGCGAGGACTGGCCCGTCAGGTTTGGTTAGTGAAGTCCCAGGACACTCCTGGCAGGAGGAGCCCGTCCTGCTGTGCACTTGAATCTTCCCAGGAGTACCTTTCTCTATGCAACGGGGGCTCAGGCCGGGCCCGCCGGGCGCCGCTGTGTCTTTCGCAGCTTGTTTTTGCCAGGAGTGGGGATGGACCTTCCTGGCTTGCCGTGGCATTGGCCTGACTGCAGATTCCACAGCCTGGGAGCGTGATCTCCCAAAGGCTGCTTCGCCTTTCAGCAAAACCCTCCCAGCCTGACCCCCTCCCCAGGGTGCCTCTTGGAGCCTCGAGCCCCTGGGGGCAGAGGGACGATGCTCTGAGCTTTGTGTCTGGCTTTGCTGCCTCCTTGCCTCGCTCCAAGAGCCACGTTCCCAAGGAATCTTCCCCAGTGTGGTCTCCGAGCCCCTGATGCTTCACGGTGCCACGTCCCTCATGGTTCCTCCTTCCTTGGAGCACCCGCTGCCTCTGGGGGTCACAGGGTTGGAGAAGGGTGAGGGGCTGCAGTGGATGGAACACATTAATTAACACCAGGGTGTCGTCCAAGTGCTCTGGGTCTGAGGTTACGACATGAGGTGGGTGTTGAAGGCATTCACAACAGCTGGAATGGGGTGTTTGGTGCTCCACCACCCCCCTGCTGTGACCCCCACCTTGGGGGGGGACCCCAGCTCGGGGTTTGGCAGCACCCACCACCCCAGAACCTCTCTGGCCTCTGGACAAGGGCTGGACACGGTGCCAGGTGACCTTCAGCCTCCCTTGAGATGTCCCCACAGAGGTGCCACTGTGCCACTGAGCCCTGGCTCTTTGCTGGAGGGGCAGAGGGGTCTGACACTTTTTTGGGGATTCTTGTTGAAAGTATGTGAGCACGAAGGTCTGGGCTGTGACCAGGGAGAGGTTGGTACCATTTGCCAAACCTGAGCTGCCCCTCTCTGCCTTGGGCTGTGGGGTTTGTTTCCCTTCCCAGTGTCACCAGCTCGTTCCCCAGCCAGGACAGCTCCATGCTGGAGTTCTGCTTTGGGCTCTGCCTCTTCCCCTGCCTTTTTGGCCTGGCTGGTGGCAGGGAGGGAGCTGGGAAGGGCAGGAGGACGCTGTTCATAGGGAAGATACTGCATGGATTTATTCAGGGAGAGGAGACCCCTTGGTGATCATCACCCCCAGGCCGTGGGTGCCCAGGTGGGGCTGGGGGTCACTGGGTGCACCCCGGGATGGGGGATACGGGGTTGGGAAAGTCCCATGGAGGGACTGGATTGGGGATTGGAGGTGAGGGAGAACCCCAGTGCCTGTGGGGTGTGAGGGTGTGGGGAAGTGCAGGAGGGGAGGAGAGGGGGAAGGAAAAGGGAGGAGGTGTTGGAGTGGCCCTGGAGTTCTGGGGGAGGGCAGGGTGCAGGAAGGGACCCGAGGGGCTGTGGGCTGTGAGCTGGTGGGTCTGGGGGTGTTCACAGGAGGCCTTGGCACCCTTGGTGTGCTGCCATTAGTGCCTGTAAAGAGAATTCTCCCCTGGCAGGGTGACACCAGCGCTGTGCTGGGACCTGTGGATGTAGGGATCCATGGATCCCAGGGGCAGGCATACGATATCCCATAGGAAATTGGGATTATTGTGGCTTTAGGGGGGTTCTGTTGGGCCCTTGGGCACCAGCAGGACTCAACCAGAGCACAGGACGTGGCGTCTCCCCCGGCCGTGAGTAAACAGTTGTGGATTATAGTTATTATTTTTTTTAATCTTTTGGGGGGTTTGTTTGTTTTATTTTTCTTTTTTTTTTTTTATGCACTGTGCTCTGATTAAAAAATTTTACTACTGTTTTATAAATAAATGTATAAAAGAATGAACTGGAATGGAAGAAGAATCATTAAAATATATTTATTTACAACATCTTGGGAGTGTTGCTGTTTCTTCTTGTCCTAAGGGAGGGAGGACCATGGTGCTCAAAGTACAGAGTGATGCTATGACTGTGCCCAGTGTTTGTTTTATTTTTCGATGTCTTGCAGGGGGTGTGCCCTGGATTTTGGGGCTGGGGTTTTTTTGCAGTGAAGCCTTGGATAGAGGGGGAAGCACTGCTGTTCCTCTCATTCAGCTGGTTCTGGGATGGTTTGGACTTCTTGGGGTCCCCCCAGAGCCCCTCAGATGGGGATGTGCAGAGTCCTGGTGCTGGACATGGCTGGGACTCGGGAGCTGCTAGTTAATCAATGTGCTGATGGATTAATTGGAACCTCAATTAATAAGAGTCAGAAGGGCCCAGGGAGCTGAGCTGGAAGGAGCTGTGCCCAGCACGGTGCCAGGATGGGGCAGGTCTCTGGTGACAGCCCTGCTCTGCACTGGTGGAGCCACCTGGGAGCTCAGGTGTGGCTCTTACCTGTTGGGTGTGGAGCTGTGTGGGGGCTTTGCTGCCCCTTCCTCACTGCTGGGGCTGGATTGGCATCACCCCTGGGGGCTGCAAACCCCCCCTGGGGGCTGGGACCCCTGGTACAGGCAGGATTTGGGTCAGGTTGGGACCCTCCTGCCCACTGGGAGGGGAAAATCTGCTTATGAAGTGTCTGCTGAGCCTGTGCCTGGCAAAACTCCTCACGTGCCACGTGTGCAGCCCCTGCCTCTGCTCCTCAGACATGTGCCAAGTTCCCACTGCCCCCCACTCCCCTCTGTGATGGTGTTAAACACACACACAGGGGAAAAAAAGAAAGAAAATCCACCTTAAAATAGACTTCCCAGGATGGAAAATCACAGGGGCTAATCTTGGAAACTTTATTAAAAGGAGAAGGAGAGGAAAAAGGAGCGAGAGGAGGCTGTGGGGAGAGGAGTGAGTGGTTCCAGACACTTTAGAGAAAAAATAAAAAAAAAAATCCCTGATTTGATTTATCTGGGGAGTGTGAACACTAAATAGAGAACAACGCCTGAAGTGTGAATTATTTCCTATATTAACACAGAGAAAAACTGATAGCCTTTTCATGTCAGGAGAATAGTGTGGAGGGAGGGAGGGGAGCGAATGACATTGTTCCATCTCTGGGTTTGCTCACTCTTTATCAGGCTGAGATCAAAATTTATTCCCAGGATGAGGCCTGCGGCCCGGCTGAGGCCCTAGAGATTTTTAAGGGCCTAATTAAGAAAACAGGATGAAAATGGCGAAATAAGAGGGCAATTTACTTCTTGCAGAATAGGGAGATCAAATCAACTTATGAGCAATTAATGTGCACAAGGAGAGAATAAAGGGATGCCGGGATATGGAAGAGGGCCTCATTTTAATGACATGCTCTGGTGTTGGCATAGAGGATTACTCTGAAGGTCAGATGTAGATTGAAACGACCTTGCAGATTCTTAACCCTCCTTCCAATTAACAGAACCAACTCAGAAATGCAAAAGACCCTGGCTCGGAGCACTGTCATCCCTTTATGTTCCGAAGGGAGGGGGGAAAAATAAAATTATAAAGGAGAGAGAGGACGAAAGGGGGTTTCCTTGGCTTCGGCAGCAGCCGAGGAGACGGAGCTGGGGCAGGCGGGAGAGGAGGCTCTTAATTACAGCCTGAGAGCCACCCACGGAAAAAACAGTGTCAGGGCTCCGAGTGGGGTATAAAAGGGAGGGAGCACCGGCTGGGGCTGTGGTGGGTGTGATGAGTTGCTGCCGGGCTCTGCCTGCAGGGATGGATGGATGGATGGATGGATGGATGGATGGATGGATGGATGGATGGATGGATGGATGGATGGAGCCGTGGGATGGGCAGCACACAGGTGACACCGCACAGGGAGGTTCAGGGGCTGCACCCGAGGGGACTCGCCCCTGTCCCCCCACCCGTGCCAAGCTCCCTCGGTGGCACCGCCGGTCCCACGCTGCCTGTCGTGCTTTTTCCCAATGTTGTGGCTGTTCCCACGGGGAGGAGGAAGGAGGGAGNGGGAGCAGCGAGGCTGCACCGGGGCTGAGCAGCCACAAGAGAGAGCCAGACGGTTGCGGAGGAGCCGGGGCTCCGGCCGGGAGCCGGCCCGGCACGATGCGCATCCCGGAGCCCGGGGCGGGTGCTCGGGCTGTGAGACACGAGCCGAAGATTTGGACTCTCAGCCCCAAACCCACCGTAGCCCGGGCTG
>WEIV01010125.1:43522-56130 GCA_013390005.1 Calyptomena viridis | reverse complement strand
GGATGGATGGATGGATGGATGGATGGATGGATGGATGGATGGAGCCGTGGGATGGGCAGCACACAGGTGACACCGCACAGGGAGGTTCAGGGGCTGCACCCGAGGGGACTCGCCCCTGTCCCCCCACCCGTGCCAAGCTCCCTCGGTGGCACCGCCGGTCCCACGCTGCCTGTCGTGCTTTTTCCCAATGTTGTGGCTGTTCCCACGGGGAGGAGGAAGGAGGGAGAGAACGGGAGCGGGTCCTTCTGGAGGCGTCGCGCCGGGACACCTGGGATGGGACAGCTGGGGTAGGGCATCNGAACAACAGCAGGAGGATGTGGAGATGCTGGAACAACTCCAGAGGAGGCCACGGAGATGCTCTGAGGGTTGGAGCCCCTCGGCTCTGGAGCCAGGCTGGGAGAGCCCAGGGTGTTCACCTGGAGAAGAGGAGGATCCAGGGAGGTTCCAGAGCCTAAAGGGGCTCCAGGAGAGCTGGAGAGGGACTTGGGACAAGGGGGAATGGCTTCATACTGGCAGATGGCAGGGATAGATGGGATATTGGGAAGAAATTGTTACCTGTGAGGGTGGGGAGGCCCTGGCACAGGTTGCCCAGAGAAGCTGTGGCTGCCCCATCCCTAGGAGTGTCCAAGGCCAGGTTGAAAGGGGCTTGGAGCAACCTGGGATAGTGGAAGGTGTCCCTGCCTGTGGCAGGGGGGGGAAGTGGATGAGCTTTAAGGTCCCTTCCAACCCAAACCATCCTGGGATTCTACATGGGAACTACCCCATCCAAAACCCAGCTCTCCCCAGTGGGTGATGCTGGAATTTGCCTGTCCCTGTGATCTCAGTGAGCTGATGCCCTCTGTGAGCAGAGCAGTGGGCAGCACACTCTGGGGGGATATAACCTGCTCCATGTGACAGGTCTAAGGGCTGGGTTTGGTTCTGTTGTTTTATGGTCAGTCTGGACTTGTCTGAAAACAAAGATCTGTGTAAACAGAGCTGGAACTTCCTGGCACTGGCCTTTGGACACATCTCCAACCCCCTCAAAAATGCTGTTGCCAAGTTGTTTCTCAAATCTCTGAGAATTTTCGACAGCAAGTTTTCTTGGGGAAGGAAAAATGCTTTAATGTAAGAAGATGGGCTTGATCCTGAAGGAAAAAGGAATGAGCACAAGCCCCATTCCTCAGCACCTCTGGAGCAAGATGCTGGGCCAAGCAAGGCAGCCCTGCCCTGAAACCTGGAGCAGAAGAGCAGTGGGAAGCAGCAAGGGTGGGACAAGGCTTGGGGGGCTTCCCCTGCTTTATCCCAAACCTTGGGCTCTCTGAACTCATTCCCACGTGGCTCAATGGAATCCCTGGCATGGGACAGCCCAGACCTGTGATCTGGAAGACATTCCCTGCCTCCGTGCTGGATTTTTCTTCTCCCCCTGTCTCCCTTCATTTCCTTTCTGGCTCTTGCCGAGCTCTTTCTGTGATTTGAGCACTTCAGCCGCTCCTGCTGCTCCTTCCCCACCTGAATCCCAAACCCTCCACCCTGACGTCTCTCCGAGGGTTGTTGTGGCAACAGTTGGGATGAGGTCAGGAGGAAGGGATGGCTTTTTCAGGTGGGGGAACAGCCACACGTCCGCCTTGGCTCCCAGAAACCAAAACAGCTCCTTGCAAATAAATCTTTGCATGTAATAAAGAGGGGGAGACTGGAAAACCTCTGAAGCCTGTCCAGGAATTTCTTCCAAAGAAAAGGGTCTTGGTCGGTCCCTGGGTGAGTCTCTGGCTCAGAAGGGTTGCTCCCTGGATGTGTTTGGCCTGTTGTTTTTCCATCAGCAGCATTTGAAGGCTGTGGGGTTGGGGATCCCTTTGGACTGTGCGTGGAGCCCTTGTCCACAGTTTAGTGGCTGTGAGGTTTCTGGAAGTGCTGGGAGAGCTGGGGCTGAAGGCTGGTGCAGCTGTGAAGAGGGCTTTTTTTACTGGAAAAAAGCCCTGGGAAGAGGAAAATGAGGTGCAGGTGGAAGGTTTGTGCCTCAGTTTCCTCACCACCCAAGTGAGGATGCAGAGGCTGCTCTGGGGAAGTGGCCTGGCCTTTCCCTGAGCCCCTGTGGTGCAGGGACAGCTCATGTGGAGCAGTGATGCTGGAGCAGCCCCTTTCCCATGGGATGAAAACTTCCCAAGCTCATCCCTTGGGGAGAAAACCCCATTTGCTGGCTGGGTGTGCACAGCCCTGTGTTCGATGTGGCTCAGACAGGTGGGGGTGCTGGGAGAGGCTGAGTTCTGCCTCCCGGGGAGATCAGCAGGAATTTGCACCCCCAAGTCTCCTCTGGAGCCAAATGGCCCCACTCCAGTGGCCCTGGCAGGGCTGGGATGTCTGCCAGGGTGAGCTTTGGCCCTGGACACCTGATAGACTCGACAGTCTATGTGGATTTTCCATGCCTGGACCTGGATTTACAGTGCTGGATGCTGCAGCAGTGGCTGTGCTCAGAGCAGAGCCCTGTCCTGCCACCAGGAAAGGGGGTCCTGGAATGGCAAGAGCAGCAGTGGAACCCTGGGGTGCTGGGACCCCAAGGAGGGTCAGGCTGAGGGAAACTGTGCCTTGATTGTCTTGGTGTTTAGAATTCCCACTGGAAATCCAATCCTCTTGTGCCACACGGACACCCCAAAGGGCTCCCTGTGGATGTGCAGGGACCCCTTTCTCACAAAGCTGCACCCCAAGGCACTTGGCAGCCTGCTTTCCCAAAGATGCTCTTCCTGGGAGCCACCTTGCATCCCAGTCCTGGGATTTTCCTCCCAGCTGGGCAACCACAGGGACCTTGGGAATGTGGGATTCCTCACTCCAAGCCCCTTCAGGGTCCCACTGCAGGTTTGTCCAACTCCCACACCACTGTGGATTCCTTTTCCCTCTTCCCCCCACACTCCAGAGCTGGTTTAATCAGCTCATAGTTTTCATTTCATGCCTTTCTCTCTCTCCTTTTTTGAGGGGGCAGTGAAATTTATACAATATTTAAGCAGCATAGTGGAGTCCTGGAAGATATTATTAATGTAAAAGGGACAGGCTGGAAATGCACTTGAACCTGGTTACAATTAGAGGGTGATTTTTCTAAAGGTCAATGAATTCAGATAATATCCACAGGGGGGAAAAGAAATTTAATACCTTTTTAGTGAATTAATTAATTATAATATTATATCGGCTTGGGGTTCTTTTCCAGAATGATTAAGGGAACGATCTGTCTTCGGAGAGACTGGGGGAAGTCAGTGAGCAAAGGAGAGACTGACAGAGGGAAGGGAGAGAGGGGGAGACTTTAATGGGAGAATAATGGAGCCTTTTCTTTCCTTCAAAAACTTACTGTATTTCCAGGCCACATGATCCCTGCTTGCAAGGTCCAGACCCTTTCCAGTCTCTCCAAAGGCTTCTGGAGGGATTATTTGTGATTTTTACCTTTCCAAAGCATCTTTGGATGCTTCAGCATCTCGAATGCTGGATGTGGTGCAGGGATGGCTGCACCCTCCGTGGTAACTCCATCCCTGATGCCCCCAGGACTGTGCCCAGGGCTGGCAGAGGGGGTTCTTGCCAAGGGAGGGCACTGAGATCCCTGGCCTTGCCCTGGTGCTGCTCCAGCCCCGGGGAGCCCTGTGGCCCCAGCCCTCAGTTGGTTTATCTGCAGCCTGAGCTGAGGCTGGAATTTACACTCTCTGCTAATCCAGCCAGCCCCAGAAATTAATTACAGTCTTGTACATTAAAAATTAACATAACCTTTCTGGATATATGTTCTTATAGCACAGGAGTGGGCCAGAGTCCCTCGGCTGCCTGTAATTGGAGCTGCTTTTTCTTCTAATTCTTCCCCCCCGCCCTGTTTTTTAGAGATGTGGACATTTGAACTCATTAATCACGAGCCTGGTAGCTGGTAAAGTTTAAGAGGTTTGTAATTGCCTTTGGTGCTGGCAGAGTTTGCAGGGAAGGAGGAGAGGAGGGGGCTCTTCTCTTCCCTTCTCTGTAAAGGTTTAAACAGGGACCCATGGGTTGGGGTGTCGAGACACGGGTTGGGTACCCCAGGCCCATCTGGGAGGTTGTCAGGGCTTGGCTGGAGGGGAGAAGGGCTGGAAGGGCTTTTGCAAATGTTGCTCTGCAACCTCCCTTGTGCCTTGTGCAGACACAGTTCCATCAGCTACTTTTACACGAAAATAAAAGCAATTTTTTTTTTTATTTTGGTGGGAGTTATTACATGCTCCTGCTCTTCTGCTGAGGCCCTGGCTGCAAAGATTCCAGTCCAGCAGGGAGAGATCCAGATAAATCTGAAGCTGGATGTCCTGAGACTGCCTCAGACTCCAGAGGCTGAGCTGAGCCCACAGACCATCGTTCCCACTGCTGCTCTCACTGATGAGTGGGAACATATGGAGCAGTGGAATGGCATTGTGTGAGATGTGTCTCCCATTAATGTGCTTCAAAGCAAAATGTGTGTCACAGGCATGAGGAGCATCCTCTTGCATTTGCTCTCTGCTGCTGCAGCATCACAGCCCTGGGCTTCTGTCCCTCCTGACTCTGTTTTCCGTCATGGGAGCTGGGGTGGGAAGCTGACCTCCCTCTGGGGGTCTGAGAGATCTCCAAAACCCCCAGCCAGTGCCCTGCCCTGGGTGATGCTGCTGGGTCATGAAATTGTTGAATCCCAGAATGGTTTGGGTTGGGAGGGACCTTAAAGCTCATCTTGTCCCACCTCCTGCCATGGGCAGGGACACCTCCCACTATCCCAGGTTGCTCTAACCTGGCCTTGGACACGTCCAGGGATGGAACAGTTTCCTAAGGAAGAGAATTTGCAAGAACCAAATTGTGATGTTGAGCTGTGCTGGTGGCTCAAAACTGCGGGTCTGCTGTGTGCTGTGCCCTGGCAGGATCTGGCACTGCTCCTGTCCTCCCACTCCTCCTGGGAAGTGCTCATTCCTCAACAGGCTCCCTCCTCCTCCTCCTCCACTGCCTCCAGCGGGGCAGAATGCTTGCCAGGCCCTTGGGCACGTCTTCTCTTCCCTCCTTCCCCATCTCTCCTTAAAACCCCACCATCTTTTATCAAACCAGCCCTTTCATTTCTCTTTCCTCCCCCTCCAACCCCACCACCTCCCTCCCTCCCACCACCTCCACCTCCCTCAGCCAGCCAGCGACTGCTGGAGAGAGCCAGCTCGCTCCCATTGTGCTATCTTTGGGTCCTAAATTAAAATTTATGACATCTTGAAATGAGCAGTGAGGGTAATTTTGCTTCTGAGCGAAGATGCTAATGAGTCCCCTTAATGGCGTGAATAAGGAGTTGACGGGTCGTGTGTCACTTTGCGCAGCCCGTGCTGGTGGTGTAATGGCCGCAGTAAGTGTCTGTAATTATACCCTGTCTCGCTGTATTTTGGCAGCCGTTGTGGGAGAGCAGCGGCTCAGCCACGTACAAGGCAGGGGGGGAGGGAGAAGGGAAGGGGGGAAAAAATTCCCAGCACCTCCTGTGCGTCCTCTGTGCTCCCCGGACTCGTTGTCCCTCTGTCCGTGTGGCTTTGCTGGGCTGGGTCCAGGTGGGGCGGCAGAGGCTGTTTGGGGATGAGCTGCTCCATCTCTCGTTGTTCCTTCACCCTTTAAACCAGGTGATAACCCCAAATGTCCCCATTTCCCATGTTCCCAGGGGAGGATGATGGAGACCTGTTGGAGCTGAGTGTGTGGGACAGCCCTGCCCAAAGCCACCCTACGGGGTCTGGCCCCACCAGCCCCCAAAACACGAGGTCCCAGCTCTGTCCAGGGGACAGACATTGTCCCCTCCCGTGGCTGGCACTGGGAGCCCCCCAGTTATTCCCTCTGATTCTGCCCTGGGCTCTGTTTCCTCCCCAGTTCATTTCCTCCATGGAATTACTCTGGGGATTGTCCTCGTCCATTTCCAAGCCCCCCAAGGTTTTCCTGCAATGTTGTTCTGGAAACTTCTCACCAAGAGACAATTAGTGTGGAGACCAGAAATCCACCCCTGTTGCTCTCCAGGATGTAAAACCCACTGCTGTCACCTGGGCAAGAGCTGAACCCTCCAGTGAGGCAGGAAAATGTCCATCACCTGGGAATGCTCCATCACCTGGGGATGTTCCATCACCTGGGGATGCTCCATCACCTGGGGATGCTCCATCACCTGGGAATGTTCCATCACCCGGGGATGCTCCATCACCTGGGAATGTTCCATCACCTGGGAACACTCCATCACCTGGGAATATTCCATCACCTGGGGATGCTCCATCACCTGGGAATGTTCCATCACCCGGGGATGCTCCATCACCTGGGAATGCTCCATCACCTGGGGATGCTCCATACCAGTTGCACTGGGCTCCTGCCTGGTCCCTTGGCCTGACACAGAGCTGCTCCCTGGGGATAAGGCTTTGATTTGCTGACACTGCCTTTGCAGGAGCGTGTGCTCAGGGCTGGATTTACACATGGATAATTTCCTGGAGCTGGAGGAGAACACAACAAACAGCAGCTCCTGTGGCCACCATGGAATGGCTCCCAGGGCATGTGGAATTTGCACGTGAGCTCGGGAAGCCGTGTCTCCTCCCAGCCACTCCCATGGCACATCTGAGCTCTCTCCCTGCATCAGCCCTGCACCTTCCAGCTGAAAAATCGTGATGTCTGGCCCTGTTCCATCGTCTCTGGGCTCGGGAGCCTCGGAGCTGCTCACAAAGGGTGATTTACAGACTGTGGAGGGTTTCCTTGGCGTGTTTGTGTAGGTGGGTTTTTGTTTATGTGTCTCTTGAAGCCTTGAGAGCCCCCGACATATTTCTTCCTTTCCTCCTCCTGCCTCAGCCCACACCCTTCCTGACACGAGGAATTCCTGGCCAATCCTGAGGGCCACAGGCAGGAGCTGGGAGTGCTGCTGGTGGCCATGGGACCCTCACCAGGGCCAAGCAGAGACCAGGAGGGGCTTTTCCCTCTGCTTATATGGGTGTTGGGGTTGTTACTCCCCCTGGCTCTCCCCATCCTTCCTTCGTGTTTCTTCCTTGCTCTGTTGCCACTGCCTTTGGTTCCCAAGGCTTTTGGGAACTTTTGTTGTCCCACCTTTGTGTTTGGAGCTTGGTGGAGCAGCTTTGGGCAGAGCCCCAGGGAGCAGCACTGCTCTGAGGTGTCCCTTTGGGGACATGCAGTGTGGCCCAGCTGCTCCACTCTCGTTGAGACTGGAAGGATTTATTGTTGTCCTCTCTGGAGGCAGCAGGAATTCTCCTATGGATAAAAGCACTTGGGGGAACAAAACGCCCCCATTGTGGGTGTTGCATGTTGGCTTTTTAAGAGCCTGGGAGCTCTGAGGAGCTGAGGAATCTCCCTGAGTATGGATTTGGGTTGTCCAGAGCTGCTCCGTGGTGGATTATGCTGGAGAAATCCCTGCCAGCCCCGTGCTCCCAGCACCAGGGTCCTGCAGGGTGCTGGTACATCCAGCTCCATGCCCAGGTGTGATTCACCTGGCACATCCCTGGGGATGCCAATGGCCAACACCAGCCCCTTCCCGTGGGAAACAAAGCTCTGCCACGTCACCAGCTGCCTGCAGAGCCCATACAGGTGTCTGGCACAGGAGACACGTGGCAGGGTTTTAAGGGACAATATCAATAAAGTCGGGATTGCTGTTCCCAGGCTCTGGCAAGGGCTGGCAGTGGGTGCTCCCTGTGCTGCCGAGATCGTGACCATTGAAATATTGAAGTACTTGCATATAAACTGCGCTTTCAAGTATTTTTGACAAGGGTACTAATTAAATCTTAATTGACACTGCACTAATTAGCTTCTTAATTACATGGAACCACATAATTAGCAGCACACTCTGTGCTAATTGTTAATTAGGAAAACCAGGCTTCCCCCTTTTCCCCCCCATCCCTCCCCTCCTGTTGTCGCTTTTAACTAAAGAGCCTCTGGTGGGAGGAGGAAGAGGGGGGTGGTTGTGCTCCCAGCACGTGGCACTGGGGTGGTGTGTGGCTCCAGGTGGGATTGTGGACAGGGACGGGGTGCTGGCACACCTGGGGGGTGAGTGGGACCCCCCTTGTTTGCAGTGGGGAGGGTCCATCCCCCCCAGACTGGCACACTGGGGTGACTGGTGCTCTGAGCTGGCTGGGGGCTCACAGGAACCACCATGGCTTTGCTCCCAGGATGGATTTCACCCCTCAGTGGGCAGCACAAAGCTCTCAACTCTGGAGATGGTGTGGCTCTGTGCCAGCATTATCCTGTTTAACCTCAGTACCTGGTTTTGGTAGAGGAATTGCTCTGGATCTGGCAGTGCCACTGCCATGAGGGACCAGGTACATCCCAGCCCCTGCTTCCCAAAACACTCCAGTCCCACTGGGATGGCAGCCATGGTGTGGTGCTCTGTACCATGGCACACTGTGCCCAGCATCCAACACCTTCTCCTGATCTTCCATCCCCAAAATCTGCTCCAGCACCACCTCACCCAACCAGCCCTTGGTGCCCAACTTTGCAGGGGAACAAAGTCAAAACCCCAAGGCTGCAGAGTGGCAGGTGTCTCCCTCTCTCTTTCTTATTTATATATTTTTTTATTGTTTTTAATAGTTCAGGTTTCCAGGAAATATAAAAAAGTGGCCTAACACCTGCTGCAGAGCTCATCTTTCCCAAGAGCCTGGAGGAGAGGGATGTGGAACGTGGTGCAGCTGGGATTGCAGCCCTGTGTTTATGGGGAAAGAGGTGGAGGGGAAAAGAAAATATCTCTATTTTCACCAGGGGGAAAAGAGAAGGCAAAGAAAAGGGGGTGAAAAAAATTGAAGAGGTGAGAAAATTGTGCACATTTGACAAATCTTTCTAATTAGGGGCCAATTATGTCCTCAGATTCCTAATTGGGATTCCGGCAGGTTTTCAGGCTTGTAGGGTAATTACAGGCTCGTAATTCTATTAAGATGGAAATTTGGGAGAAATACCTTATCATAACATTTAGATTTTGCCATCTGTGTTGATGGGCTGCAGCTCGGGTGGGAAGGGGGAGCTTCACTCCCACGCTGAGCCCGATGCTCAGCCGGTGCCGTTGGCATCACCGTGGGCAGAGCCAGGCTCTGGGGGGAAATGGGGATGGGCATGGTCTGAGCATCGTCTTGGGTCCTCAGGAGGAGGGTGGGATTGGGTGGAGATTCCCAGGGTTGTGCTGGGACAGGAGGGCTGGATGCCCTCGGGTCCATCTCTGTCCCATCCACTCCCAACTCCAACATCACCCGGATGTTCCAACCAGAAACACCCACAACAATCACTCACCGTCTTCCTCCCAACCTGGAGGAAAAAAGACCTCCCTCAGCTTCCAGAGAGCCTTGGATTTCTACTGGTTGTGCTGGGGCTTGTCCCACCCCAGGGGTGTGTGTTGGGACACTCCTGTCCGTGTCCATCCCTGCAGCAAAGCTGGAATTTGGGGGTCCCCACATCCATAATGCTCCCATTTCTTTCCTCTTGGCTAATGAAACCAGCTGGGGGTAATTATTTTAATCTGCATTACAGGGCGGGAATGCAGCTTCTTCTGGATCTGCAGATTTATAATAGCACTAAAAAAAAAGGGAAAGAATGAAAAAAGGAGCAGCAAACCCTTCTCTCCACGAGAGTCTGGCTGCCTTTGATCTTTTGTGTGAGGCCTCTTATCGGGACCAGAGTAGGTTTACACGCTGGAAGATACGGGAATAATACTCCACGGAGATAAGCTGCAGCCCTGACTCTCCTTTGTGTGGCAGATTTGATAGGACTGGGAAAATGTTTACTGGGAGACTTCGAGAGAGAATTAGTCCCCAGCACAGCTGAGAAAAATAATTGCTTTGCATGATAATTAAAGGATGGTGGGCTCAGCCCCGGGATGGGGTGGGAGCAAAGGGTTGGTTTTCTGGGAAACCCCGATTTCTATCTGGGCCAGACGTGGCAGACGTGACTTGTTATTGCCACGGCCACCACAGCCCCTCATGGGGACATGGAAAAACCCCTTTAAGAACATCCAGAGTTACCAGATATTAAAGCATTGAGTTATTTTACTGGGATGAGCAGGGAAATGGCAACACCAGGGTTAAATGAGTGTCCCTGGGGTGATTTGGGGGTTTTGTCACGGCCACAAACTTGAGGTCTTGGGTTATATCAGGAGCCAGAGCATCAGGGTGGCCCAAGAACATCATCTGGAGGGGAGGGAGGAGACCCAGATGGGAAGAGCTGCAGTGAGAGGCCACGGGAAAAAAACCTTCTGCATTTCTGCTGCCTCCTTCTCAAGGAGTTCCCCAACTCTTACAGGTGCCAGGAGGAATTTCCCAACTCCTTCAGCATCTCTAGACATCCCTTGACTGCTGAGCAAGGACATCCCTCCCTCCTGGGGACCATCCTGGGGTGGCTCCTGGCCCGGGGGTCACCCAGGAACAGCCCCCGCCGCCGTGTAATCACTTTCCTATTAATCTGGCTTTTTATTATTATTATTATTGTTATTATTATTAAACATCTCTCTTCTCCCAAATCATCTCGGAGCCGTGGCGAGGTCCCTGGTAATAGCTCCATAAATTTCAGCCATAAAAAGTAATGGAGGGAGACAAATGAGATAATTAGGAATAAATCTTAGCGAGGTCTCTATTCATCAACATCCCCCAGAACCGGCCAATATTCCAAATCATTAGCAAAGCCCGTAATTAACAAAGAGCCAAGGCTTCCAACGTTAATAAAGCTCGCTCAACTTGAGATTATCAGGTAGCGGCTGACGAATCAGCCCTTATAATATTATGGCCTTTGTTAAGGATCTTCTTTCTTTCTTTCTCTCTCTCTTTTTTTAAAGCTAAAAACCCTGTGTCATTTTTTTCCCCCTCTTCTGCTAAATTTTAATTAGATTTTGCGTGTGCATCTGTAGAGGGCAAGTGAGGGGACAAAGGGACAGGGTTTTTTCTTTTATACTTGGAGATAGTGGCAAAAGAACTTGATAGCTTTTTTCCCCCCCCATCTTTCTTTATTCATTCCTCCACACTCCTGGTACCAACTAACAGCCAACTTTTACTTATTCTTTCTCTAAATCCTCAGGATTTCTGGTGCCAGCTCAGCTTCATGAACTTGCCACCCAAGCACCTCTTGGCTCGTCTGGGCTAAAAGGAGAAGGAATTTGCCAAAGAGCAAGGGCAGTGATTGTCTATTTCCCTGCCATGGATTAGGAATTACCTGGGTTTTGGGGTTTCTGAGGAGTTTTTCTGCCCACCTGAAACTCACCCCTTCCACTGCAGGATCAGCCACCCGTGTCCTCCATCCTGTCCCCCAGCAGGGCTGGCACTGGGTGTCCAGATAATTACATTTAAAATGTAATAACTCAAATATAACTTTAAAAAACCCCTCCTCCAAATGAGACAGCTCCAAAATAACTTCATGGTTTACGCAACCCACCTTGGAGCGCAGAGCCCAGGGAACCCCCAGCTTGGGGGTCTCACTGAGCCCAGACAGGGGGGCAGAGCCGAGTGCAGCCTCTGTTGTCTCTTCTAATCTCTCTTACAATCATTTATTTTTTTTGTTTTTCGGACTGCAAACTGCTTCGGATCAAGTTGTGTAAAACCCTCGCTCGAGAAATGGGTGTCTTTACACGAGGTGCAGCCGCCGAGCACTTCTGGAATAAAAATGTGATCCTCGTGTCTGGATTTTCCTTTCGAGGGACAAACCGGGGGCTCGAGGATCCTTTGGGCAACCGGGCCCGTTGCGAGCGCGGCGGGGAGACGGGGCGGGCTGGTCCTGCCTTCACTAGAGGGCAGCATCCTGCCGATAAAATTCCCTGAAATCGCAGCAATTTGGGATTAGCCGGGCGGGAGCATCCAGAGAACTTCACACCTTAGGCAGGGACGGTGTGGAAGGTGACAATGACTGTGCTCCGGGAGCCAAAACGCCACCGCTGGGATCCGAGCGGGATGCGCGTGTGGGATTTGGGAAGGACTTGGGGAATGTGCCCCGGGCTCGTGTGCTCCGGGTCATCCAGGACCCGCTTGCCCCCAGAATTTGGCAGATGTGGCTCCTGAGTGTGGCCACAAAGGTCTGGGGAGCCCCAGGGATTCGCTTCTCCCAAGGAAGGAGCTGGCGGTGTCTGGGAGCGGCACCTCGGGGGGTGCGAGAATTCCCTCCGTGCTGCCAAAATCCGGAGCAAAATGCCCAGAGCAAACACGCCAGGGGCACATCTGCCCTTCCAGGGGGCACTGGGGGGGGCAGAGACACCACAGCCCAGACCCCCCCAGTGCTGGGGATTCTTTAAACACCTTTTATGGGACGTCTGAGGTGACGAGGACTGAGGGAACGTATGGATTTGAAAGAGCCTTAAATAGAAAATCCTTCCTTGCCCGTGGCCAGGAAGAGGCTCAGGCACTAACGAGCTTGGACACCATGAGGGCTGGGACGGGAATGGGGCCGGGAGCTGCCGGGAGCCACCAGGATCCCTCCAGTGCCAGCAAATAACAAACTCCACATGGCGGCCCTGGAATGGGGCAGGAGGGGCAGTTTTCCACGGAAACCCAACCCCAGCACAGGGCATCCCAGTGCTCCACTGGGGGCTGGAGCTGCAACAACAACGGAATGTCACTGGGGCCAGCACAGGAAAACAGGGAGTTGTGCAATAAATATATTTATACATGTGGGGGAAAAAAATAAATATAATAATATGTATTATATAAAATATAAATTAATAT
>WEIV01010125.1:21927-42813 GCA_013390005.1 Calyptomena viridis | reverse complement strand
TTAAAATATATAAATATATAAATATACACATATATGTACAGTCAGACACACACACAGAGGAAATGAGAGTGCTCAGGTCACCTGCACGTGTCACCTGCCCCCTGTGCCAGGGCAGTGGGGGGATGTGACAGGAGGCCCCGCAGGGAAATCGGGGTGAATTTGGTGACTTTGGAGGTGTCTGTGCCCTGTCACCCGTGTGCCCAGCGGGTGCCAACCCTCCCTCCTCAGCGGGCTTTGCTCTTCATGGAGAAACGGTGCCCCATTTTTCACTCCATAACTCACTGGGGCTGTTCCGTGTGGGGTTAAAGGTAGGGCCGACTTTTCCTCCCCCCAAATTCCTGTTAATGGCTTGCAAATGTTGGCATCCCCGGCGGGTGCGTGCGCCGCTGTGTGTGTTGGCTGCGGGCGCCGTCTCACACGCAGCAACTCCCCAGCTCCCAGAGATTTCAGCAAACTCCAGCCCCTCTCCAGTTTCAGCTGCAGTTTTAAAGAAAACAACTCCCCCGGCTGCAGCAGGAAATCACTATTTGGGTTTGGAGGCACCTCTTCCTGAGCAGCCCTGTGGAAAAGGCTCTGCCTGCTTGGAAAGGCAGGTATTGAATCATGTGCCAGCCCTTGGCATCTCATGGCCAAGAGGGACGAGGTGACACTTAAATCCACTCAAAAGGCTGAAAGCTTTTCTAGCAGGAAAAAAAGAGATGCTGGAGCTGGTGGGGTTTGTGTCAGCTCTGTAGATTAAATAAGATTAAATTATGTTAAGGTATAAAAAATGCCTCAATGAAACAATAAATGCCTTAATAAACACAACAATTAAGTTGATTAATTTTATTAATGATGGTTCCTGGTTCAGGCCACTGCTCTGCAAGCACAGAGGGCCCAGCATCAGTGTCCTGTCGTGGTGACACACGAGAGCTGCTGGGCCAGGACCAGTCCACACGTGCCTGTGCTCCATTCCCCAGGCAGCCAGACCACACACTGAGCCCACCACCAACCCTTCTCACGAGGTTGTTTCTCCCTCCTGCTTTCCCAACTTCTCTGATGCTGGAAAAGTCATCTGCTCCTGCAGCACCTCACTGACCTGCTCCTCCATCCCCCAGCTCTGCCCTGAGCCCCTTCAGCTGAGCCCCGGCTGGTGCTGAGCTCCAGGATGTGCCTGGGCAAGGGAGATTCCCACCGGGGCAGGATGGGATCCATGTGTGTGTCCAGCTCTCCCACAGCCGGGATTCAACCTCCCTTGGGGCAGTAAATCGAGCGGGGTCCCTGGATATTTGTGCCTAGGGATGAATAGATAACGTGTGTCTGAGCCCGTGGGACCGGGTGCATCCTGTGGGTCCTGTGCATCCTCACTGTCCCTTGGGGATGCTCTGGGGGCAAACCCCTCTCCTGCCCAGCTTGCCAAGTCTCTGGCAGTGTATGAGGGTTGGGGGCTCGCTGGGCTTCCCCCCACTCCCCCACCGGGCACCAGGAGAGGGTTAACACGAGCATTCCTGCGTTTTCCTTCTCCAACTTGGTAGCAGGGCGGAACGTGGGGATCTCTGGGCTCGGCTCGGGTCTCAGCCTCCGAGCCCGGCCGGAGGAGCCGGTGCTTCCAGGCAAATTGCCGTCTGGCAGCCGAACCCTCCGGCGGTGCCAGGTGGGCGCTGCTCCAGACCCCGCCGAGCCCAGGCTGCCCCTGCACCCCCGGCACCCCCTGACTGGGTAATCTCTGCTGGCGACAGCAGCCCTGAGCTGTCCCACCCCCCTCCCCGGCTCCTGCCGCATTCCCGGTACCTGGAATGAAGGAGCAGCACCCCCGGCTGGGGGAAGGTCTCCACAATCAGGGAATGGGCAATTCCGGTGCTCCCCCGGCGTGGGTGCGTGTACAGCAGGAGGACACCCCAAGGCAACAGCAAACACAACCTTTCCTGCCCCTTCCCTGCCCTACTCGGGCATTTTTCCCTTCCTTGGCAGTGCTGTCTCTCGTGCAGGAGGCTGAGAGGTGCCAGGTGGCTCAAAGCCACCTTGCAGAGCTGCTGTGACACCACACCTCGGTCCCAGCCCTGCAGGACACACGGGACCCGGAGCAGGGAATTGTGCCAGCACAGGCACTGGATTTTTCATTCAGTGGATGCTCACGCTTCTGGCAGGTTCAGGATTAAAGGAATCAGCTCTGGCCAGAGACTGTGGGACACCAAGGAGTGGGAAAAAGTGATGCTGCTGGGCCTCTGGCCTCAAGCTGGTTTTTGGGGAAGGGTGAAAGCAAGGAGAGGAGCTGGTGGACCTGAAATGTTAATTCCTTCCAGCTGTTGTCAGTCTGGCAGGTTCTCAAAGGAAGTTTAATAGACTGCAGTCGTCTCCCCTCGGTCTGTCCCCCATCCCAGCAGAACCTGGGATTACATGAGCTGCTCTGTCTTCCAAATACTAGTTTCATTTTTTTCCCTTTGGCTCTGGAAGTGTTTTCTTTTGCATGTGAGTGTGTGTGCACTCGCACGTGTGCGATGCCTTTCTCTCATCTTCCAGCTAAACCTGCCCCTTGGATTGCAGGGAATTAGAAGGGACTGTTGGGGCAGCACAGGGATGAGGTGGGAGCAGGAGTGGGAGCTGCATCTACAGGGAGGAGGAGGAGGAAATGGCTTCGTGGGCCTCCTTGCTGGAGCAGACCCCAGTCCTCCGTGTGAACTGGGAGGAAACAGGATGAAGAAAGTATTTGGAGTGGAAAATAAAAACCCTCTCTTGCTTTATTGATTGTGATTGAGGACAGAAATAACCCAGGCTGCCGAAAGCCTCCCCACTGAAGGAGCAGCCAATTCCTTGGATGTGGGGCTCATCCCGTGCAGCATCTCCAGCTCCTGCAGCACACGCAGTGCCCGGGAACCTCCTGGCAGTGGAGGGAGGGGCATTGGGGGGGGCCAGCCCAGGAACACAAGGGCTGCTCATCTGCCACCACTCCTGCACAGTTTCCAAGCTTCATCTTGCACATCCTGCTCTGCACCGGCTGCACCTTGACACTCTCAGCCCTGGCAGCCCATCAGCAGCTGGAAAATGAGTTCCCATCACTAATGCCCCCAGTGTCCCATCCGTGATGAATCACCAGCAGGGAGTATTGGGCAGGCAGCACCAATGGGCAGCTGGGAGCAGGCTCTGCCCACCCTGGGGAGCAGCTGAGTGGCACTGGGGGGACCCTGCACTGAGCTGCTTAAAAATGCTAATTGTGGTGACTGGATCTTTTAATGTATTTTGGTCCATTTCCCTGAATTGTTTCACTTAAGGCAGCCAATGTGGGGCCACCTGGGCTGGGAAAGGCTGGCTGGGAGCCCCAGGGTGCCCAGGAAGGCCCAGCCTGCAAGGCCAGCATCTGCATGGGCACTCTGAGAGAACTGTAAAAACCAAGTGCTGGCAGGAGAGTAATTAGTTAAAACTGAGCACATCTGTTGTTAATTAATTCCCAGGCAGGAGGGTTTAACTCTTGCCTTTCTTGTTTGTTTGCAGCCTGGATAGCCAACATTAACATGCATTACAGGAAAGCTTCACCTTGGCTTTTCAAGCCCTTTCAGAGACTTGAGCTGGTTTGGTTTGTCATTCCCTGCTCTGGTTTATCATTCCCTCCTCTGATCCATCATTGCCACATCCCAGAACCACGCCTGTGATTTTCAGGAGCGCCTGGGACACGAGCAGAGCAGCCAGCACTGCTCAGGGCAGTGAATGCGCCTCAGGCTTGGGGTTGGGGCTCAAATAAATCTGTCTTTGCAGCTTCCAACATCCAGCCCTGAAGAGCTGATGGGGAAGGTGGGACCTCTCAGAGAGTGGGTCTGCAGAGCAGCACTGCAGGGCTGAGTGATGCTTTTGGGGAGCCCTGCACTGGTTACTGCTCTTTTATTTGCATTTTTTTCAAAGGCAGCTCTCACTAAAGTACATTTGTAGGCGTGAACATCACATCCACCGAGCAGAAATCACGCTCTGCGAGGAGCCCAGCTCTGCTCCCCACCTCCTGCTCTGGATGGGGACCTGCCCCTTGGGAGCAGCATTAAAAGGGCTGGAGGAATGGGGAGGAGCAGGCGAGGGGCAGCTGAGTGCCTGGGGTGTGTGAGACCCCCATCCCACACAGGACAAAACCACGCATGGCACGGGCAGCCTGCAGGTCCTCCTTGCCTGGGGGAGTCTGTTCCCCATTAAGTGGCTCCGCAGCCACCGCGGCTGGTGGGAGCGGCCCTGCCAGCTCCAACCTCCCTAATTAGCAGCACAAGTGAGGCCAGGCTGGGGAAGGCCAGCGCCTCCGTCCCTCCTTGCCAAGGATGCAAACGGTTTGGAGCACAGCCTCAGCCTGAGCCTGTGGAAAAGCTCCCACCGACCCCGTGAGTCCTGGATGGGGCCCCGATCCCATCCATCCCAGGGCAGGCAGTGATGTTCATCCCACCCCCTGGCCCCCGACTCCTGCAGTGAGGGATAAAGCCCCAATCCACCACCCCAAGCCCCCTGTGATGGGTGTGGGGTACAGGGGGGCTGCCTGCACCGTCCTCTTCCCCTCTGTGCACTTGCCCCGTGCCGGCTCTGACTGCTTTGTGCTCACAACTAAAAATAGGTTTCCCAGCTGAGCGGCAGCGCCGGAGGGCAGAGAGCCCAGATCCCAAACCAGTCCATGTCACCGTGACCAACTGACCCATTTGGCCTTGATTTTTAAGTATTTTTCCCTCCTTCTTCAACTTCAGCCCAGGCAGCAGCTGAGCTGGGATGGCTGAGCCCCCTGAGGGGCAGCGAGACCCCAGTGTGGGGCTGTGGTTCCTGCCCCACATGGCACAGCACGGCCTGGAATGGCACGGCATGGTTGGTGGTCCCACACCAGGTTGGGAGGCAGTGGGTGGCAGCAGGAGTGGCCAAAGGCACCCAAATTCCAAAGGCTGCCATCTCCTGTACTCATACCAACCCTGAGCAGCCTTTAGGAATTCTTTGGGAATTCCTTCAGCTGGGAATTCACAGAATGTATTTTCTCCTTGGGAGCCTGGGAGGAACAGGGAAGGAGCAGGGGATGGTGGGACAACAAGGCCAGGGTTTGTCCCAGGGGAGCTGGGGCACTCCAGGACTTCAACCTGTTCCCTGGAGCAAAGGACAGAGAGTACTCTCACATCTTCCTTCCCAGCACAAGGACCAAAGGAGGAGCACTCTGGGGCTGTCACTGACCTGTCAAGGACAAAGGTTTCCCTGCAGCTGGGAGCAGGATGGGGTGCAGTCACGGAGACAGGGGACACAGAGCTGTCCCCAGGGAGTGTCCTGTGGAACACGTGGTGGGGCAGCCATCGGTCAGAAATGAAGAAAGACCTTTATTTACAGTAACAAATGAAAAGGACAAAAAACCCAAAATACCATGACAATTCCCTCCCCATCTCCCCAGCCCTTCAAGGGGGTGTCTGCCACCCCCACCCAGTCACAGCCCCTGTCCCTGGTAAGAAGGGGGTCAACAACTGCTGGGAGTCATTTGGTACCAACCAAGCCACCCTGGTCACCCACCCACGGGACACACAGGGGTCAGGAACAGCTCGGCACAGCTCCAGGGGCTCCCCAGCCATGGCTACAGCCCCACTGCAGGGACTGCTGAAGGAAAAGCTTCTTCCCAGGAAGGGGACAGGCTGTGTGTATTGCACTTGGCTGCTGGTCTCAGCACCGAGGAGTGGGGGGCTGGCAGGATGTGTCCCCCAGCACGGGACTCTGCAGCCTGGCTGGAGGCTCCAGCACCTCCCAGTGCCCGGGGTCCTGGTGGGGAGCAGGGCTCTGTGCAGCACCCAGCCCCGGAGGAGTCCTGGGGGGATGCTCTGTGCCACCTGCATGCCAACCCCCCGCGTACCCAGAGCAGTCCTGGGGTAGCCCTGGGTGGTGGCAGCAGGACAGGCTGTCCCCAGCGCCAGGATCCGGGGTGGCACCTGCAGGCTCTGTGGGACAGGCGCTCCTGCTCTCGGCTCAGGTGGCAGGAGACTCCCGCGATCCTCGGCGAACCGGCCCGGTGTGGGGAAGAGGTAGAGCTTGACGGGATGCTGCCGTTCCTGGAGTCCCCACGGCCCTACGGATTCACCCTTCCCCACGCAGGATCCGGGTCTGGCTCACCAGCTCCAAGGACGAGGTTTTGCAACGGGGGATACGCTCTCCTCCTTCACGACGCTCCGTTTTTTGGTGTTTCTCGGCAGCTCAGGGACCAGCTGGACCCTCGCCCTCAATGGCAGAGCCTGGGGGGTCCCAGCACGGGTCTCCCCGCCGAGCGCGGCCCCTCAGGAGGAGAAGCAGAGCCCGCAGCACTCCATGCAGATCTCCAGGCAGTCGGCAGACTCGCAGCAGGCGTCGATGATGCCGCAGTCCATGTCGCAGGGCAGGTCGCAGTCCGCGCACTCCCCCGAGTTGCAGCAGCAGCAGCAGATGCAGGAGTCCTCGGAGGTGCAGGAGCCGCAGGTGGCACAGTCCAGCACGATGTTGCAGAGGGTCAGGAACTCGCAGAAGAGGCAGGAGAGGATGCAGTGGACACAGCAATCTGAGGAGGAGCGGCCGGAGAGCGGATGAGGGGACGGGCACGGCTGGGTGGGACAGCGCCCAGCACGGATGGATGCTCAGGGAGCACCGTGAGGATGGAAATCCTCCCTCAGGAATTAATGGAAGGGGTGGGAATAGGAGTTGGGAGGCAGGCGTTGCCCCAGGGACCTCCCTCAACACCCAGGAACATGCCCAGACTTCGAGAGACCAATTTTAGAGGAGATAAGACGGCCCCGCTCAGCACCCACCCTGCAGGGGCTGCCAGGAGGAGAGCCCGACTGGTTCCCAAGTCTGGGGGTCCCAGTGGGCTGGAAAGATGTTATACAAGAGACCTCGAGGGCGCTAGGGCTGGAAAACGGCTGGAAAGGGACACCCCAGGGAGAGCCAATACCTTCTTGTGCCTCAATGGGGATGTGGGAAGAGGCCGACTTGGAGCTGCCCTTGCTCTTCTTGCTGCTCTGGCTGTTGATGGAGTGGTGCGACTGCAGCTTTCGGTGCGGCTTCTGCGCGCTGGGGAGGGGCCTGAAGAGCCCGTTCCCCGTGTCCCCGTTGGCACCGCCCGGATCCGGCCCCCGCCCAGCCCCGTTCTGCAGGAGGTGCGTGCAGGGGCCGGGGGGCTGCGGGGGTGGTCGCACCTGGGGCTGGCCTGGGGGGGGAGAGCAGCACGTTACCCCCGAGCTCTCCCTGCACAGCTCCACCGAGGAGAAACACGTGCCCGGTCCCCTGTCACCACACGGGAACCACCCCTGTGACACGGGGTGGCTGGGAAGTGATGCCAACAGATGGATGGTCCAAGAGGATGGACATGGAAAAGGAGGTGCAGAAAAGGTGGCTGAAGGGAAGGAGGCAGAGGCGCCAGGGACAGGAGGGGATGAAAAAAGAGCAAGAGAGAGAGATTGTTTGTGAAGGACGTGTTGCAACTGCTGAAACCCAGCAGAGGACCCGGAGGAGGAGGTGGTCTCCTGGGATCCCAGCACAGCCAGAACAGGCAGGAGGGATGAAGTCACCGAGGCTGCCAGACAGAGCCCCTGGCATGATGTCCTCATCATCCTCGCTAAGCCAGAGGAGACGAGGCACCACGGGAGAGCCGGAGTGCTCATCTCCCCAGGACTGCGGGAACTGGCCACTTCATTAAAGGTCTCCCCAACCTCTGGCTGAACTTCTCTGCAGGAGGAGGAAAATAACTCCCTGTTCTGTCTGTGCCTCCCTCCAGCCCTGCACGCTGCAGCCATGAGCAGGCAGAGCCCTGTGTCCTGCTGGGATGCTTCCAGAACCAGTGCCCTGTGTCCTGCTGGGATGCTTCCAGAACCAGTGCCCCGTGTCCTGCTGGGATGCTTCCAGAACCAGTGCCCTGTGTCCTGCTGGGATGCTGCCAGAGCCAGTGGTGTGGCTCAGGCCTTCAATCCTGCCCAGTGCCATGTCCCCACGTGTCCATGGGGGAGGACTGGGAACCACCCAAGGGACAGGGGTTCCAGCATCCATCATCCCCCACAGCAATAGCAATGGAAGCCACAAATAAAATCGTATCTGATGGTGTTTTGGCCAAACTTTGCTTTTCAGTGGCAGTAAACAAGGGATGATTCAGGCAAGAGGCTCGAGGGCAAAGGCACCTCTGGCACTGGGGAACAGGAGCTGCTTTCTGTGCAGGGCATGGGGGGACACAGGGTGGAGAGTGCACAGCTGGTCCCTGCCCTGCACCCAGGAAAATAAAATAGATGGAGGTGAAAAACACAAGTGGATGGTCCCAGTGCCTGGCTGTGCTAGGCTGAGCTGAACTGGGGCTGCAGGGGGAGGTTTAACCAGGGCCATGGTCTTTGACACACTCTGGGAAGGGAACTTAAAATAACCAGGGCAGAGTGGGAAGAGCAGGCTGGAAGCAGGAGAGATGGGAGAAGGACAGACTGGAGAAATGAAAAACAGGTCTTGGATAAAAACCTCATAGAGTGTTGACTTCCCTTGCACCCTTCTCCAGTGCCCTCACCTGCTCTGGTGTGTGCACCAAGATGGCACTGAGTGGCACCCAGGATAACCACAGTGCCCAGGGCTTCCCAGAGCTGTGATGGACAGGGGTGAAGCCCACTGGGCACCAGCAGCAGCAGCAGCAGAGGCCCAGCAGTGTCCAGCAGCAGCTGGGTTCCCTGGGACTGCAGCAGGATGTGATGCTCTCACCCTGGCGCTCCCCATTTTGCTGCATTCCTCAGATTAAACTGTTTGTAAATGAAAATCATGCTCTGGCTCCCAAGAGTGGCAGCCAAAGGCAGCCAGGAATCCCCCTCTCTACGTCAGGGAACATATCTTCCATTTTTTAGGAGAGCCTTCAACTCCCAGGAGCCTAAAGCTCTTCTAAAAGTGACACCTTCAACTCGAGCTCAGGAGTGTGATGATCCCCAGTAACACGAGTGTCGGGGCAGGAGTGGGAGGACCAGCCCACCAACGACCCCCACCACATCCACCCATGAGCACCAGGGTGGGAAACCAGGATTTGGGGGAAAAGAGCTTGCCTATGGATCTTCAAGGACTAAAACCCTCCTAGACACTCACTTTGGGTTTCCCACTGAGGTGATGCCCCTGGCTCAGCTCAGGTTCTTCCACAGCAGCATCCAAACTGCTGGAACACTGGTGGATTCAAGCACCAGTCCTGAGCCTTGGGGGTGTCAGTCCTGGCACTGCTGGACAAGGACATGACCATCCACCCAACAGCCTCTTCTGCCTCTTCTCTTCTGGTCTTGCATGTGCTGGACTGGCATGGGAATGCCACCATCACCTCCTTCACCTCCCCACAAAGGGCCCTAACTGCTCCCCAGGTACTGCTGAGGGGGGAATTGCCCCTCCCAAGTGACGGTGACTCCCCAACAGCAGCACTGTGAGGAGTGGGCTGCAAAGTGAGGGATACTGGAGGCAACGAGCTGCACCTCATTTCCCAGGGAGGACAGGGGAAGGAGGGGGGTCCCTGCACCCAGCACCCAGGAGGAGGGTGGCCACGTCCCTCCCAGCCCGTGGGGCTGCCCTGGGGGGTGGGCTGGGCAGGGGGCTGTGTGGGGCTGGGCAGGGGGCTGTGTGGGGCCCGCGGGTGCAGCGGCTGTGCTGTGACTCAGACGTGCAGAATGTCTGTGGGCAGCCGGCCCAGCTCCCAGATGCTTCACAAGGGCTCGAGCTCTGCTGGAGGAAACGTGTGCTCCCCTCATGCTCTGCTCTCTCCTCGCTCCACGTAGGTGTCAGGAGGGCCTGGATTCTGCTGCCCCCTCCCCTCCCTGCCTGCCCACTCTTTGGAGTGTGAAACCTCATTCCCACCCTCCCTGATCCCGTTGGGAAGCATCCATCCACTTTACGCCCCTTGGAAGGGAAAGCTGCACTCTTGCATCCAGCAAAAGGGGAATGGCTGTGCCCGCAGGGATCTGGGAGAGAAACCCTCGGATCCACATCTGCCAGCTCTGCTCTCCCTCCCCTGCAATGGGAAAGGAGCAAGGGCACCCTGGCCCCCATCTCTGCCCCCACCCCACCCTGGTGTTTCTCACAACAGGGGGACTGGCAGGGCAGCAGCAGCAGCAGATTTTGGGAGGTGCTCCCTGGCTTCACCAGCACCTCCAGCAAAACCAGCTCCTCTGTGCAGACAGCCTGGCTCGTCCAGGCTTTGCACCAGCCTCACCCTTGCCCTGGACTCGCCAAGGCAAGAGCCATCCCAGGGGAGGCCTCTCCCTTTGCTCCAGCAAACGGCTGTTGTGCTCCTGTGCCCTGGCTGTGCCCATGGACACCTTCTGTCGGGGGCTCCTCTCTCCCTCTGTGGCTCTGGGGGATGTTCATACAGCAGCTCCTTCCCCAGGGGGCTGAGCCCTCTTCCCACCATGAGGAAGGATCCAGAGGACCCAACACCCCCCAGAGCTCCTCCAGCTGCCCACCCTTGTCCCCCTCTGGCTCCAGCCAGGCCCAAAGACGAGCAGAGCGAGAGCCACCCTGATGCCACCCTTCACTTTCCCCACTCCAGGTGACTCATGCTCAGTTTAAGCCTTTTGCTTTGATGTGGGGAGGAACAAAGCAAGGAGGAGACAGGTTCCCACCTCTGCCCTGGTTTTAATGAGCCCTGCTCCTGATGAGATGGCAGCAGCCCAAGGCACGGGCACCCAGAGGTGGCTGGAGCTGCCCGTGCTGCCGTGGGGGGAAACACTCACATGTCACAGCTTCGGGAGCCCCCGTGAGCTCGGCCCGGGGGCCCTTTGTCAGGACTTTTGGGGACTCTGCATCTTCCAGGGGTTTCTCCTTCTTCGGCACCGCAGGGCGGGAGAGTGGCCGGGACTCTGCTGATGGAGCTGCTGGAATCTGCCTCGGAGAAGGGCGTGAAGGTTCACCCGTCTCTGCAAGAGAAACAGGAGTGGAGCTGAGTTCCCCAGGGTCACCCAAACCACAGTGACCCACAGCACGTCCCCACACACTGCAGCCAGCACTGGTCGGGGTGTTTGGGCTCTGATTCCCAAGCTGAATCCAGCTGCTCCTGTTGTATGCAGTAGGGGGGAAGAGCTGGAGCACCACGAGGGATTTCGGGCTGCTGGGGATGGGCACTGGGGCTGCACCACTGTGCAGCTCCTCACCTCACTGCTGGCTCAGCAGCACCATCCCAAAACCCCTCCTGAGGTCCCACATTCCTCCTCCAAAAAGCCAAGGGATCTGGTTACACTCAGTGGTTCAAGCTGGATTTTTCATCCCCCTTCCCATGAAAGGGCCTCTGTCTTCCCTATGGGAGCTGCTGCTACCCCCCCTCATCTTCCTGCCCCCTGGGAAGGAGCAGCCCCTGTAGGATCCCTCCACGGGGCAAGGAAAACCCCAAAGGAGATGAGTTATTCCCCATGGGATAAATTCTGATGCCACACCCCCCCTTGCAGAAACCCAGCGGGCACAACCACCTTCAGCAGAGCCAGCTGGGAGGTGGCTGCACCCCCATGGTGGGTTTTCCCAGGGAATGTGGGGTGTCCAGTGCAATGCTACACTCACCATGAACCCCCTCCTCGCTGCCCCATCCCTGTGCCCTTCCCTGTCCCCATCCCTGTCCCCATCCCCGGAATAGCAACCACTTGCACAACAGGGGCTGGTCTGCACTTTATATAACACTAAATTATAGCCTGGGCAGGGAGGGAGAGCAGAGACCCATAATTGCCCTGGCTGTAACAAGAGGTCTTACACGAAGGCAGGCAGGGGGTGGGGGGAGAGACACCTTCATTATCCTCGCTAGAACGAGGGTCCCACATTCCAGAGCTGGGGAGGAAGGCGGGCAGAGCTTCCATGGGTAATTAGGAGTTTAACAAGGCAGAGGGGGGGCCCAGCCACACCCCGGGGTCAGCAGGAACCTGGACACGCTGCAGAGACGCTCCAGCCAGCCTGGAGTGATGCTCCAGGACACCCCACACACTCATCCACGTGCCTCAGTTTCCCCACACCTGTCCCCACTCTGCCCTCCCCCGGCTGCTGGTCCAGCCTGGGGTGCCAGAGCTCCTGTGACAGAATTTTCTGGGAAGGAAAGCTCATTCCAGCACGGAGCCCTGCTCGCAGCTCTCACAGGTGAGGCGATTTTGGGGCTCAACAAAGGGAAACCCAGCAGTTCCAGCTGAATTTTGCACAGCAGCATTGGCTTCAAATCCCAAGCAGAGTGTGAGCACAAGACCCAGACAGAAGAAATCTCATTCCCAGGCCTCTGGAAAGCCCAGGGCAAAACAGAGAGGTGAAGAGAGCAGGCTGTCATCTACCCACAGGTGTCTGGGTGTGGAGTGGGGATGAATAACATCCACACACTGTTGCATCCATGGCCTCTGTCATGTCCAGACTGGACTGGTTTGAGTCAGACCTGATCTAATGCCTGGTAAAGCCAGACATAGAACCCCTGTGGCTGAGGAGCCAGATCTGGATGAAGCCCTGAGCCAGAGGTTCCCAGTGCAGAGGTGATGCTCCTATGTGGCCTCTGGGAAGGGATCTGAGCTGCTCTGGGTTCTGCTGTGAGAGGCCCAGGGCATAAAAATGCACAGCCCAGACTGTGGGGCTGCCCAGAGCAGCCCCATCACCACCAGATCCCCTTCCCTGCAGGGCAGTGATTTACACTGAGAAAAAGGGCTGGAAAATCAGGTGCTGCAGCAGGAGAAGGGCTGGCCCAGGGAGAGCTCCATCTGATTCCTGCCCCTGCCATGGCCACCCTGCATTGCCTCCATCACACCCCTTGCCCTCTCTGTGCCTCTTCCCAGGGGGCTGAGGAAAAGGATGGTCTGTTGAGGCTCTGAGCTGTGGGAAAGCAGCAGCAGTGTCTGTATGGATCCATGTGGATGCCAATGTGCTGCTCCAGCAGTGATGGGGACAAGGCTCCTTTCTGCTGTGTCCACTTCACACACATAATTACCCTGCACAAGGTCTCTCACACAACCACAGCGGCGCAGGGAGGAAGGTGGCAATTAAATTAACTCCCACAGGAACAAGGTGGCCAGGAGAGGACAAAAATAGACAGGAGAGAAATTTGGGTAAGCTGGTCCTTCCCTGCCTTGCACAGCCCCATATCCCTGCCCTGCAGGTCCGTGGGCAGTGTGCAGATGGTGCTGACCCCCAAGTGCACAGGAGTGAGAGGGACGGGGGTCTCTCTGCCCTGATGGTCACAGCCTGACCCTGGGACAGGGCTGGGGCAGCTGGACACGAGTGGGTTCAGCACACACCCTGCAGGCTCCTGCTCCATGGCTCCCAGCACCTTCTGATCCACAGGGAAACGCAGAGGGAATGGACAGGGAAAGGCTCATGCACTGGGTGAGCAGCAGCTCTCAACCACGTCTCAACCAAAATGCCCCCAAGAAGAGGCATCACCTCTGACGGCACAGGGGGAGAGGGACAGACAGACCCCCAGCACTGGCACGGGCTGATCCCACAGCTCCCAGCTCCCTCTGCTCCTTTACATCCCCCCAGCCCCTGCTGAGCCCCCCAGGTCCCCTCTCCCTGCTGCCAGTGGGGCAGGGACTGGCTCCTTTCCCTCCCCTGCTGCCGCCAGAGCAAGACTGGGCTTGAGCTAAATCCCTCAGGTTTAAACCAACCACAAGCCCAGGCAAAGCCCTGAGGAGAGCTGGGCCTCCAGATGGGACATCCATCCCTTTCCTCATCCCCCAGAGCAGCTGCATTCCCAGGTCCTTCCTGGACTGGGTAAATGCTCATCACAGCCCGGGATGAGAGTCTGGGGCTCCTGCATCACCTTTTGTACAACACGAGGGAGCTACGAGGGTGACGTGGCACAGGGAGAGCAACTCAAATGTCTTGTTCATGAGAACAGAGGTAATAAGGCATTTAAAAATAATAAGCCTGGCTTCAATAAATCACAGCGCTGCCCCAAGGTACAGAAGATTAGGAAAGCGATAGACGTGGAACTATTTTCTTTGCCTCCTGGTTGCCAAGCCCAGGACACGCACATGGATCTGGTTTTCTGACTATTCTCCACATTTCCAAAGTCCAAATCCACCCGTTGTGAAAGCCCTGAGACATCAGTGAGCTCCAAAGTCCATCAAGGGGGTGAGAAAATATGAGGGAGGAAAGGAAAGATGTAAAGCTGGGAGGTTTCTTTGCTGTAACTGAGTATCTTCTAAAATTCCTGCAAAGTCCAAAGTCCAAACATCCCTCTGGGAGCGATGGCTGCAGGAAGGACCTGCTCCACAGTGTCTGCAGGAGCTTCTGGGGTCACCCTTGTGGTCCTGATTAGGGGAAAAAGGGCTTTGTGCTTTGGGTGGGAAGCACACTGAGTTCCTGATGAGCTTGCAGGACTGAGCTGAGCATTCCCAAAGAGCTGGACAAACAAAAGGCATCAGCAGTGTGTCAGCAGCTGGTGGGAGCTGATGGGGCAGGGCTTGTCCAGCAGCACAAACACAAACCCCACCACAGGCAGCACTGCCACAGCATCCTACAGCCCCCAGGGACCCGTGGATTCCCTTCTCCCAGCTGGTTGTGGTGCCCAGACTCCCAGCTGGGAAGGCTCAGAGGATGTGGGGAGATGCAAAGCTGGGGCCATGGGTTTGGGTCAAACCCACCCAGGTAGTGCATGGCTCCTGCTCAGTGTTGCTGAGCTGTGGCTGATGGTCTGCCCAGCTCCTGGGATCTCATTTATCTGCCCCTCTTCCTCCCAGGTGCCTTTGGCTCGAAGGGAAGGAATTTGGTGGCAGGAGAGGGATGGACACATCCCCACAGTGACACTTCCCCCATCTCCACTGCCCAATGCCAGAGAGGAAAAGCACAGGAAGGAAAATGCCTCCAACACATGGAGCTAAAGACAGGCTGGGGAGCGTGGAAGCAAATCCCACCTCTTTGGCAAGGCAGATGTTTTCCTTAGGTGGTGTCAACCAAAAGGGAGGAGAGGGGTCTCAGCACATCTGGATCCACATCTGAGCTCTCGAGGAACATCCAAATCTAATGCCAGGGGATGCAACTCCTGCCAGTGTGGAGATGCTCAGGAGAGCCTCCCATCTCCCCCTCCCTCTCCCTTTAATCCCTTGGGAATGGCTGGACAGGGACCAGGTAATGTTGGACAGAGACACACACAGATGGTCTAGGGAGGCGTTTGCCATGAACAACATGCTCAGTATTTGGTTTGGGAGCTTTCTAATCTCTTCATGCAGATAAAATGAGCGTGTAATCTCCCTTGGTTTTCTGTGTGTGCTGCCTGGCCCAACGAGGTGCCTGTCTGACCTATTCCAGGGATATTTTAGAGCCTGATTAAGTGGTTTCAAGTGCAGAAGAGACGGCACTGGAGCAAATCCTTCCAATCCCACGAGCCAGGCTGGAGGAGAGGAAAGCAAAATTCTGGTTTGAAAGTTTGCTCAACTGGGAAAAATCCAAATGGCTTATTTACATTCAGTCTGAAATTAATGCACTGAAGCATTTTGAGATTCTGGGATATTCAGGGAAAGGAAAAGGAGGGTGGGAAGGAGAAGAGATGCCCAGGGCATGGAAGTAAAGCCAGGATAGACCCAGCACATCTTTGCTTCCCTCCCAGAAAGCCTTTGCCCCAGACTCTCTCTCTGCTCACCTGGGTAATGCTTTGGATAAACACTTCAATGTGGGACAATGAGGAATTTGGTTAAAAAAAATAGTGGTTTCTATGAAAAGTTACTTCCTAAATGCAAAAAAGCAAAAGAAAGCAAAAGAACCCACAAAACCCCAAACAGCTCAGCAGCCTGGGAGTTGTTATTTGTTATTTATAGCCTTTGGGTGGGTAGGAAGGGAGGAATTTTGGGCCAGACAGGCCAGGACCAGCATCCATCCAGTCCATCCGTGTTCGGAGTTTGACCTCAGTGACCAAATCCTGACTCCAGGTTTGGGGCACAGACTCTGTGCCAAGGTGCCCCTTCAAATCCCTCAAATCCACTCAAAGGTCCCCGTTGATCCAACCAGCTCCTGTCAAGGAGGCAAAATCCAAATTCATGGAAGAATTGTTCCTATCAAGAGGTGGGGATGACCCTTAAAAGGGGGTTTCGGGGAAGATAAAAATTAAAATCACTGCAAGAAACACCTCTGTCACTGGAGCCAGAGGGAGGAACTATTCCTTATGCAATAAGAATAGATTTAATATATATTTTATACATATAAGGCAGCATTTGGGACTGGAGCTGCAAGGGAAGAAGGAATCTCTAAGCCTGAACTGGAGACCAGGGACAACACAAACCACACCAGCAGGGCCAGGGTTCTTTCCTCTTTTCCTCTCCCAGCATTAGAGCAACATAAAACATCCCAAACTCACCACGGGGCCAAGGAGGGGAGGAAAATGCTGGGAAAACAGAAGCACAAAGACCCAGCCTGGGATGGAGTCGACTTCCATTGAGTTTGGGGAGCACTCAGGGCAGGATAACCCCCCAAAGGATGGAACCCCCCATGCCATGGGGGCCCTGGCGTGGAGAAAGGATGCAGGAGGAAATCCTGAGACATCCTGGGTGTCCTTAAGGAAAAGCAATTATCCCTGAAGCCTGGAAAGCAGCTAAGGTGATGCCTATCAGATCCAAGAAGATTCCGGGAATTATAGTGCTGGGGAAAATTATGGAGAGAGTAATTAAGGACCCAGCTAGTCCAGTAATTGCATGACCTTATGGGGTTAAACCAGCACAGGTCCTGCCAGGGAAAATTTGTGTCTTTCCAACCTGCTAAGAGTCCTTAAAAAAAGTTAATTGAGGAGTGGATCAAGGGAAGCTGCTGGACATCATTATTAACAAGGATAATAAGTTACAGTAATGCAGCCCCTTTCATCCCTACTTTGAATCCAGGGCCCCTCACACATTACCTGAGCTCCAGGTGTTTTCCAGGAGCGAAGCTGCAGCTCTGAGTGGGGAAACTGAGGCACATAAATGGGGTTTGTCCAAGGAAACATCCCATGGAGTTGGAGCCCAAAACTCCACGGTCCTTGTGCTCATGTTCATGCTCCCTAGGCTGGGCTTTCTCCAAGGCACAGATCCTAAAGCAGCTCCTCAAGGACTGGGATGAGGTGGAAACAAGCCCTTTGTCGAGGTCAGGACACAGTTTGGGGACAGCAGAGGATGGTGGAGAGGCTGGACAGCAAGGGAGCCATCTGGGGAGAGCAGCAATTCCTCCTGGAGCCAGCAGCCATCCCATCCCCTCCCATCCCATCCCAACCCATCCCATCCAGGGCAGTGCAGCCCTGGCACCAAAAGCAGCTGAGCCAGGTGAGCCCCGTCCTGCCTGGGGGGCAGGAGATGGTGCTGGAGCCTCCTGTGCTCCCACCCCAGGATGGGATGGGACTGGAATGAAAGCAATTCCCGAAGCTGCTGCCACTTCCCGATCTGTTCTGACCCTCTGGGGATGGCCCAGTGGGAAGACAGTGGGATGCACTGGAATGACAGGGGAACCTTGTCCCCAAACCAAACACAAATCCAACGGGGCTGCCAAAAGCAGCTGGAGATCAGAGATCTTCAAAGCTTGGAAAGCCTAAAGACTGGAATTTGGGGGAAAAAATCCCAGTTACCACTTTGCTGCTCCTATTTCCACCCAACAACCTGGTGCCCTGTGGGGGGACACGGGAAGGGGCTGCCAGGCCAGGAGGGGCCGATGTGGCTCATCCCACCCCATCCCGGGGGGCTCCTGGTGCCCATCCCACAGGATGGGCAAGGCAGAGTTCTGGGAAAAATCACCAAAGCCCAGCAAACGCCCAGAGGAGAGCTTGGGTTTCTGCAACTCTTCAGCTTGAGCAGGAGCTTTCCAAGGAAATTCAATCAGGAGCTGGAGCGGGAGCAGTGCTGGGACTGCACAGCCCAAAGGCCCAGCTTTGTTTTGCTCAAACTATTGAAAAAAGCCAGAAATCCTGAACTCTGCCTTTTTTTTTTTTTTTTTGTTTGGTTTTTTGGTTTGGGTTTGGGTTGGGTTTTTTTGTAAGTTTTGCTGTTGTTCAAAGAAAAGACACAAACGAAGCCTTTTCACAAATGGACAAGAAACGTTGAAAGAAAGCCAGAAATTGATCTTTTGGTGCATAAACTCTTTTTCTGGGGTAAAAAAAAAATGTTTAAGTCCTTTTTGTGGGGCTCCTTGGATGTAACTCTGCAACCCTGCATTCAAACCTGTCCCAAGACAAGCAAAGACCTTGGAGGGGGTTTCCTTTGTTTCTACCCCTGTCTCAGTGCAGGACAGTCCCAGTAACGGGTACCTGGTGGCACCAGCTCCTGCCCAGGGCTCAGGGCACCCCAGAGGGGTGACAGACCCTCACTCTGCCTCTGGTGTATTTTGGGTCTGAATGCTGCGTTATTGGGGCTGAGCACACAACAGCTTTCCACCTCCTGTGACACCTCGGGGCAAAATCCTTGGGAACAGGCAGAAAGAATTAAAGGAAAAAAGTGCGTGTGAGTGTCCCATCCGTGGCTGGCTCTGAGCAAAGAGCCACAGAGCTGCCTGCAGCAAAGCTGGGACACAGGCAGGGAGAGGGGACAGGGAGGGAGTGTGGTGGTGCCCCCACGCAGCAGATGTCCTGCTGGGAAGGGAAGGAAGGGAGATGGGAATGAGCAGAGTCAAACCCAAGGGATAGGTTTTTCTCCTGGAGATGGATTTGTCTCGACCATCTTTACATGGGTTTGCTCCCTGTGAGGAAAGACCCTCTCCTGCTGTCCCTGCTCCCCTTCCTCTCCCTCCCCATGAAGAGATTATAATCTCATCAGCCAAAAAACTTTTTGGTTTTCTCCTGTTTTCTGTTAATTCCTCTGAAAAATAACTCCCCACCATCCCCTCTGGGCAGACAGTCGCCTCTTCTCTCCCAGCTCCTCTGCAAACTACCTGTGGCTATTTCAAGGCTTTGGTTTGCCATGTCCCTGTCCCTCCTGGGTGGGAGGAGGCTGGGATGGCACCCAGCCCATCTCCAGAGATGCCAGGGAACAAACTCCGGGAAATAAACTTCTCCTCAGGCTGGGAAATAGCACCGAGCACAACAAACCCAGCCCAACCTGCCCCTCACACACTGACTTGAGCCAAACCACCTCAGTTTCCCTGCTTGTTCCATGGCCTTGATGTTACCAAATGAGCTGGTCTAGTTTGCAAAGCTTTGGAAAGGGAATGGAGAGAAAATTCCCAGGCTCGGCGGTGCGTGACAGAGGCTCTGGCTGCTGCCCAAGTGATCAGGGCTCTGCACCCGAAGGGCACGGGGCCAAACAGACACAGCACAGACAGCAAACAGCCATCCAGCTCTCACAAAACACAGAGAGAAAGGAAGGAGTGGTGTGAGCAAGGACTCAAGATGGGCAACCATGGAGTTGTTCTCTGAGAGGACAGGGATATTGCCTTGGGATGAAATTTAGCCCCTGGAGCCCGGGCAGATGGAAGTCAAGGGTGTCCTGGAGATGCCCGTGGCCTCCTCATGCTGCACAAGGTGGGGTCAAAAGGAGGCAAAGTTGGTCCAGTTCTGCTCAGGTTCACACCCTGTGTCCACAGTCCCCTCCAGAGGAGCTGGGGAAGAGGAGGGTGAGTTAGGGGCTGGTCTGGGATGGAGGTGACACCCCTCCAATATGGGCACACTGAATAGGGCACTCACAGATACCTCTGGGCACCTCGTCTGGGTCCCACCCCTCCTGCTCACGAGACCAGTACAACTGGGAGCTGAACCACACTCTATGTGCACACAGGGAGTGCAGAAAAGCACCAAAGGCATTTTTCACACTGACCAGATTTTTAAACTCCTTTTGAAAATCCCCCTCGGTTGATGGCACAGGAGCTGTGCACAGCACTCCTCCTGACCCAGGCTGGGTGAAAATTCCTGTGCAAAAGACTTTTGCACTAGGATTGCGCGTTAACAGTCCACCATTTCCCACCATTTCCCACCTGGAAAGGAAAGGGAATGGAAGGAAACCCAAGGAAATCAGTCCCACACAGCCCCTGCAGCTGCCTGGGCCCCGGGAGGAGGCTGCAGCTCCGAGCAGTGTGAGAGCTCAGCCGGGGAGCAGAGCCTGAGGCATCCAGCTGGAAGCGCAGGGGGAAGAGAACAAGAGGATGTATTCTCTGAAACTTGGGCCCAGCCACGCTCCGGGCCAAAGCCAACAGGGGACTGATCCAGCTGTGCTGGATCCTGCACATCTGCACATCGCCGTGCCCGCTGCTCCCGGCAGCCTCGGAGCACGAGGGAGCCGGTCCTGGGATGGATTTGGCCCCTTTTGTGTCTGCCCTGACAGACACGCCACGGCACGTTCCACCCTCACCCCCAGCCTCCTGCTCTGGCATTTTTCTCTCTTTTATTGGGATTTTTAATTCCGTTTCCACACGTGAAGCTTGGCAGGGACACCACAGGACACTGACCCGGGCAGAGCCACCGGACGGCCCAGAGAGGCTCCGGGGCTCAGCTCTGCCCCCTGGAAAACGCGAGGATTCCCCAGACTTTTCCATGCCCTGATCCTGCTCCCCTGCATCCCACCACTGCAGAGCAGCCCCCAGCCCCTCGACCCATCGCCGGGGGGAGGTTTCACTCTCTCCATGTGCTTGGCCCCGTCACAGACACCGCTGCAGAGTTTGTGCTGTGAAGTCCCCGCGGGCTCCCGGCAGCTGCTGCACTCGCACAAACACACACGAACACACTGCCAGGGGCACCAACACACACTCAGCTGTACAACCGTGCACACACACACACTCTTGGGCCTTCCTGGACCTCAGGCACCCCCCACCCGTGTGCACACACACACACACTCGACCATACATTCTTTCTCCCCTCCCAAAATGTGCTTACATGCACCCCCCGCAAGCCACACACCCCGTGCTACCCCCACACAGCCCCCCAGCCACGCACACAGACTTATCCTCCCTCACTTCCATGCACACTCACTGTCTCCAGCAATTCATCCCTCCACGGGGCACCCCGCAGCCGGGCACCCACACCCCTCGAACCTCGCACACCCCCCCAAATTTGCACACCCCCCGTATCTATAC
>WEIV01010125.1:0-15037 GCA_013390005.1 Calyptomena viridis | reverse complement strand
ATTTATATATATAATATATAGAGAGTGCTCTGGGCAGCCGGGATGGCGGCTGAAGACCTGTGGGAATACTCGGTGTGGAGGGGAAGGTGCCAGGTTTTCCTCACGGGGTCTGGGAGTGATGATGGCACAGGGGGATTTTGGCTGAATCCATTGGGATCTGGAGGCCCTGGGAGGCATTTCAGGGGTGTCTGTACCTCTGGAAAAGCTTAAAAAAAATAATCACACCCCAAGGAAGCACTGGAGGGCTCAGCAATGCCGAGGTGCTCTGACCACCTTGGATTTATACAGAATCCAGGGTGCAGAGCTGCCAAAAAATTAAAGAGCAGGAGGAAGGTGAGGGAAAAGGACCAGGAAGGGCAAAAAAAGGGGAGCAGCTACTGAAACCCCCTCCAAACAGTGAGGAGTAAAACACCAGGTGCTGGCACTGCCTGAGAGGCCCAAAAACTCCCACTGAGGAGATGCCAACCCCAAATCCCCAAAACCTCGATGGAGGCAGGTGATTCCCTGGGGAGGGTGACCCCTGGTCGAGCAGCAGTGAGGGGGCAGGGGCTGCACCCCAATGTCCAGCCTGGCCATCCCTCCCTGCTCCTTCGTACGAGTAAAGCAGCAACGGGAAACACTGTCCCCAGCAACACCCCCCGTGGCAGCTGTAAACTTGGTACTACAATAACTTAGACTGGGGGAGAAAAAAAGGGAAAAAAGGAAAAAGAGAAAAAAAGAAGGGTGGAAAAAGGGAAAAGAAGGGGGAATAAAGAAAAGAAAACAAAATGAAAGTGAGGAATTTTAAAAAAAAAGAAAAAAGGAAAAGAGAGGAAAAAATAAAAAAGGTGGGGAAAATCCACGGTGCCTCCAGCTCCTTTGGCAGGATGGGGGGACAGGGCTGCGCACAGAAAAAGGGGGATTCAGGTGGTGCCCCCGGCCCGGGCAGGGTCTTTGGTGTCCGGCGGAGCCCCAGGTGGTGCGGGGCCGGGAAAGGGCCGGGAAAGAGGCCGGGAAAGGGCCGGGAAAGGGCTGGGAAAGGGCCGTCCCGGGCGCTCGGCAGCCGCGGCGCGGGAGAAGCGCGGGTGACACCTACAGGGGTGTCGGGGACCCGCGGGAGCAGGGAAAACCTCGGGATTTGGGGCCGGGAAAGGGCTCCTCTGCAGCCCCAACCGGGGCGCTGCCGGTGACCCCCGTTAACGGCGCCGCCGGGCTGTGTCACCCCCCGGGTGGTCGCTGCTCCTCGAGGGTCTCGGCAGCCCCCGGACTGTGCTGGGGTGGCACAGGGGGTGGCACAGGGGAACACGGCTGCGGGTTCTGCTCAGCCTCACCCCGGCTGCAGTGGGGAGCCAGCGATCCCCCTCTCTGCAGAACCCGGGTACCGAGGATGCCACAGGCAGGGAAAAGGGTGACCTCAGTATGGGCTCACCCCGGGGACACCCCACAGCACCTGGAGACCCTTGGGGAGGTCACAAAAGTGACAGATGGAGAGGGACAAACACCCCCCATGACCCACAGCGTTTTCAATGCTGCTCCCGGGGTGCCAGCCCCATGTGCTGGGGTGGTGACACAGTCCCCTGGCAATGTCTCATCCCCGGGTGCTGGAGGCAGGGAGGGACACAGCAGCCCTCAGGATCGCTCTGGGAGAGCCTAGAGCTGGGCTCAAATACAAGACCATCTCCACATCCATCACAGCAAGTCCCTCCAGACCCCACTGTGTGCCAGGACAGCCGGTGTCAGCCCGGCTGTGCCAGGAAAGGTGCAGCTCTCCAGGGAAGGCACTGCTCCCCAAGGAAGGTGATGCCCCCTGAAGGCAGCACAGGGCACCGGGGATGCCACACTGGCCGCCAGGAGGAGCCTGGCACCGGGTACCCACATCACCACCCCAGAAAGAAAGAGCAGGGAGAAGAGGGGTGTTTGGTTGTGTTGTTCTCATTATTATTAATATTTCTTTTTTTTTTTTTTTTGGCATTAATACCATCTGTTCACCTGAACTACGGACCTTCTGTCTCTAGAATCTTTTGGTATCTTCCCATCTGGACGCACACAAAAGGATAAGGAAAAGATGAAAGTGGTACCCCCTGCCACAGGCTCAGCTCGGGAGCCATGGCCACGTTTGGCCACCACGGGGATCCACTGAGGTTGGCTTTGCTCCCAGTGGGATGGGATGACCCCCAACTCCTCTGCAGGTGCCCCCAGGATGAGGTTTGGTGGTGAGGGATGCTGCTCCCTGTTCCATTGAGACCCTTTTCTGGCTTTGGAGGCAGAATGGGCTGTGCAGGAGGCCGGGAGCCTTTCCCTGAAGTCGAAGTTGGGTCACTGGCCACCCCCATGTGGGCTGGGAGGTGTCACCCACTGCAGCTGATGTTGAGCAGGAAGGGGGAGCCCCGTCCTCACTGCTGGCTGCTGGTCAGCTGGGGATGGTCAGCACTGCTGAGTGCCAGCAGCCCCCCACCAGCGGTGCCCGGGGTGCTTGGGGAGGGTGGGCAATCTGGGGAGGCTGCTCTGCTTGCCAGGCATCTTAGCAACCGGCCAGAGGTGACATGGCAAGGGGACACTGTGCCAGTGCCACCGACGTGCTGGTCCGTGTCCTTCCCCAGCTTCGAGACACCGGTGCAAGCCCCGTATCCAGGGCACGGCAGTGGACTCAGCCCCACTTCTGCTGTTTCTTCCCCCAAAGCTGGGTGGAGGCATCACATGGGCAGGGTCCACAGTCCCTCCTAGTGCAAAACCCACCAGGGGACAGAGAGCTGACAGTGGGCTCCTGCCATCACTGCCGGGGGGCTCGAGCCTCTCCGGGCTGTGAGCACTGCAGGGAAGAGGGGACAGAGGTGCCTTCCCTGTGCCCACTGTGCAGAGGGAAGGAAGGAGGGACCATCTCGGACAGAAACAACCTACCATCCTCGTTCACCAGTCACTAACCAAGGGAGGAGGGGAGAAAAAGTCCAGCTCTTGGGTTTTTGCCTCTTGTGTCGCGGGCCGTCCCCACGGCGGGGTGGGTCAGTCCCGGCTGCAGCGCGGGGCGGTGGCAGCAACAGGTTGTTGCACCAAGGAAACCCTTTTGCTTTGTGGAAGTGCCTTTAAAGAACAGGTTAACGCCGAAGGTCACCTTGGGGAGGTGGGAGCATCGCTTGGTCTCCGGCCGGGAGGGTGGGAAGGGTTTGCCCCTCGGTGGGGAGGAGGAAGGAGTCCTTAGGACAAGTCTTCCACCGGCAGCTCCTCCTCCAGGTCCCTGTCATCAGGAATCGTCACATTCTGGTTGGTGGTGGCCATCAGTGACACAGGCCTGCTGTCGTCCTCCGCCTCGGCTGGTTCCTCCTTCACGTGCACTGGATGGCTGTGGGGGGAAGCCTTCAGCCTTGATCCCACCAGCCTCAACCCCATAAAATTCCTGCTCCAAACCCCTCCTTGCCCAGGGGATGGGAGCCACGGGAGGCAACGAACGAGCAGCTTCTGGTGCCCAGTGTGTCACCGTCCCTTAGTTCAAACCCTCCAGCACCCCAGTAACCCCCCCCAGCACCGTCCCCTGCCCAGGCTGACCTGTACTGCTGTGGGGACAGGCGTGGGCTGTTGCTGCCATTGCTGTTGACCTGCTCCACGGTGCTGCTGACATCGTCGTGGCCCACGTGCAGCATGGCACTGGCTGAGCTGGTGTTGATCATGGTGGGGCTATTGAGCAGGGGGAAGCTGCTCTCTGCCAGCGCAGCCTGAAACACAGAGCACAGAGGGTCACAGAATCAGAGTGGTTTGGGTTGGAAGGGACCTTAAAGATCATCTCATTCTGTCCCCTGCCGTGGGCAGGGACACCTCCCACTATCCCAGGTTGCTCCAACCTGGCCTTGGACACTTCCAGGGATGGGGCAGCCACAGTTGTTTCTCAGAGCAACCTGTGCCAGGGAAGAATTTCTTCCATATCTCTAACCTAAATTTCCCTCCTTTCAGTTTGAACCCACTCCCCTTGTCCCTCACATCAGTTCCTGATGAAATACAAGACCATGGTGGAGAACAGGCCTGTGGAGGGGTTTAGAGCCACCGTGTCCCTGTCAGACACAGGATGGGGTCCTTACCTGGTAACTTGCATTAAGTGCTCCATAACCGAGTCCTGAAATCATGTTTTTGACTAAGGTCGGACTCCTGTAGAAGAACAGAAAGCAGGAGGATGAAGGGCTGGGTGCTCCCACCCTTGGGACAGGGACATTGGCAGCGAGGGCAGTGTGAGCACAGCTGCTGGGCTGTGTCCCACGGGAAAGGAGCACCCACCCTGTCATCTTTGGTGGCCTTCGCTTTTGGTACTCGTGCTCGTCCACGGTCCACACGGCTCCCTTGACGTTCTCCACGCGCACAAAGCACTTGTGCAGGCTCAGGTTGTGGCGGACGGCGTTCTGTGGGCAGAGGGGGCAGGAGCTCAGTGGCACCAACCTCAGCCCACCGCCCAGACCCTCCTCTTCCTCACCACCCTGACCCTCCTCTTCCTCACCGCCCTCCTTCTCGCTCAGCCCCTGTGGGTGCCCACAGCTGTCCTGGCCACCCTGGTGCTCCCCAAAGCCACCCAAAGGTGCTCCGAGTGCCCCTTCACGCCATCAGCACCAAGGGGATGAGTTGTTGAGCCTCCAAATCACATGTGGGACACAACCCTGTGTTAAGGACCTTGGCCGGATGCTGAGGAAGGAGGGGACAGTGTGGGACAAGTGACAGCAGCAAGCACTGGGAGCAGAGCCACCCTCTCTGCTGCAGCTCTCCTGGTGCTCAGCAAAGCCAGCTAATCTTTCCCTTTCTTTTTCTTTCCCCCACCCTCCCATTTTGGTCCTTTCCCTCCCTTTCTTCTTTACATCGACCATCTTTACATTTCTAAATGTAAAATAAAGAGACACACACGTAGGCAGACAGCGCAGCCCCGAGAGATACCAGCTCCCTTTTCCCCTTCCAACTCCCTGCCATTTGCTACTGCCCCTATTTCATTACCAATTTTAATTTGCCTCTAATTAAATCCTGTGTATTTTTCCGACTCACTTGCTAATCCATGAGGGAGGCAGGAGGCTGGAGTGGAATCTCTCCGAGCTATAATTACAAAGGGCCTAATCACGCCGGGGCTCTGCCTTTGAATAAATTTCCTTGCATTAAGGTTCTCAGATTCTCTGCCTTGCAAATGAGAATGACCCCAATTTCAGGAAGTTGGCCTCGGAGGGGTTTTTTTTTTCTCTCTTTTTTTTTTTATTTCGAGTCCTGATTCGTGATGAGAGACTAATTCGTTACGCTAAAACATTAACAGCAATTTAAAAGGTCGAACGGGGGCTGTATAAACAAAGGAGCTGCCCAGCACAACAAGGCAAAAGGAGACACAAGGACTGAGCCCCCCCGTGCTGGCAAGTGCCAGAGTGCCCAGAAACTCATCAGATGGCACCATCACCCCTTTTGCTTTTCACTTCAGGTGAGAAACAAACAAAGCTGGGCTCTTCCCTTGTCCTCCACCCACCCACCCGTCCATGCCGTGGTGCCCAGTGCTGGCACGAAGGCCTGGTGACACAGTGACAGGCAGCAGGGATGAGCTCTGCTCCTTTTGCCCTTTGGCTGAGCCCACCTGAAGGGGAAACTTTTTTTTTTGTAAGCAGGTCCCAGGTTTTCCTGGAGATTTGGTGCCACTGTCCCCCAAAGGGACACGGTCCTTGTGGGCTGTGCCCTGCTGTGAGGCACCACTGAGCCTCAAACCCTGAGCTGGCATCACCCAGACAGCAGGGCTGGGCTGCACAGCATCACGCAGACAGACATCCCAGGGACCTGGAATTCCAAGGGGGACCCCAAAATCCAAGTTGGACCCTAGGGAGCAGGACAAGCCTCTGTCCCCAACTCTGTCCTCACACCATGCCCTGCCTGGGTCTGAACTCCAGCCAGGGCTGGGTCCTGCCACTGCCCTTGAACCCCTGTCACTGTGAGCAAACACAGGATGTCCCTCCCTTGCCAGGCTGGATCCTGCCTGTACTCCCCTTCCTCCTTCCTCCATGTGCCAGGGATTCCCAGTCCAAACAAAGCCCTGACTGCATCCCTGAGTGCAGCAAAGCCAGGCCCTTCCCTGCCCACAGAGGCCCAGCAGTGCCCACATCTCCCTCCTACCCCTGGTGACACCTCCCTGCTCCATCCACGAGGGAGGATGTGCCTGCAAAGGCTCAAGTGGAGATAAAATAAATATCAGTATCCGCAGAGCCTGGGATGCCCCATCCCTGTGCTGGGTGTCAGGCAGGGTGCTGGGCCAAGGACATGGAGGAGGTGCCAGGCAAACCCCCCACGACATGGGAACCCCCTCCTGGTGCCTCAGCCCAACGTGGCTTTTGTATTTCAACAGAGTATTTGCTCAGAGCCAGACCCGGCTGCTCTGTTTGCTTCTCATCTCTCTCCTCTAATGATGTTTGCTTTACACCTTCCACCCACTCCCTGAGCTGTGCTGGGGTCTCCCCGTGGGTCCCCCTGCTATGGGGATGGGGCACCCACCTTGGTGGGTCCCCAGCACCCCTGTTCCATCGCAGGGGAAGCTACAGGAGATGAGGGAGAAGCTGTGGCAGAAATGGTGCTTTTCAAAGAGAGGAAATACACAATTTTTTCCTGTGTATCCCACTCCTTCAGAAGAAGCCTGACCTTGGACACTGGAAGTTGTGAAGGGAATTATCCCCCCCTCTAGCTCTTTTTAATCTCCTGCCTTTTGGTGATAGAATGGGAAAAAAATAAAGAAAAAAAGGGAAGCAGAAGGGCTGGGGGATGCCCTTCTCCAACTCTGCCCTTGGTAACACGAGGTGCAGGGAAACCACAAAAAAACCCCAAAATATCTATTCCTTTCAGCTAATAAAAAGGTGGGAAAAAGGCATTTTCACCTGCCATTCTCTCATTCCAGACAGGGGGAAACTGAGGCACGGGGCAGGTGAAGTGCTGCCCTGTCCCCCAGTCCCCAGCCGGGGTGGTGGCAGTGGTGGCAGTGGTGGCAGTGACCAGCCACGCTCGCGGTGCACTTGCAGTGCTGCCCGTGTGCAGCGAGGGGCACTCCAGCCCCACACAGCCCCAAACCTGCCCCCGCACCCGCTGCTCCTGCCCGGCTCCATCCCACTGCCCTCCTCCCACCCGGGGTGCTCCGGATGGGCTGTGCCAAAGCCAGGGACCACCCAGAGAGCTGAGGAGCCAAAACGCCTGTTATTCACCCAAAAGTTTTCTGCGGATCCCAGCTCGGATCTGCCACAGTGACACACGGGGGCCCTGGGCTCCGAGAGAACTGATTCCTCCTCCTCAGCCCTCTCAAAATGCTCCATCTCGCTTGCACCTCACTGATTGTTATTTTAAACTGACACGTTTCCCTCTGCCACTTCTCTCCTTGCTGCCCTGAGCAGGAGGGAGCTGAGCTGTGTCTCGGTACAAACGTGCAGCAGGAAACAATAAATAAATAAATCTTCCCTGGTCAAGGCAATAACTGAATCACAGGATCACAAAACTGCTCCTTCCACAAGCCCCTGCTCCTCTGAGATACGTTTTCTCAGCTCTCAATGTCTAAATGACCAAGGAGGGAGCAGCCCCATCACTCACATGCTGCCCCAAAATTCACCTTCACCAGCCCAGGCTGGTGACAAACGTGTCCTCAGTGACAACTTTCAGTACCTGCACTGTGTGCTGGGTGTGGGGACCTGCTGGGCACAGGCACCTGCTTGAGGTCTGGCAGAGGAGTTCCCCTTGCTGATGGTCTCCATCCATCCCCTGGACCAGGACCTGCATCCCTGACCACCACTGAGGCCCAGCCACCACGTCCCTCAGCCTGGCAGTGTCACCTGCCCCCAGGTCATCATTAACCTTATTTGCTATTTCAAGTGCCTCTCTCTTTTCTCTGCCCTTCTCCTCCAGTCTCATCTCCACAGAAAAGCCCAGGATTTTACAGCACAGGGATGATGTTCCCCCACAGACCAGGGATGCATTTTGGGGGGAGAAATAGGGGATTTATCCATAAAATCATTTCCTATGCCATCTCAGAGCTGTGCAATGAACTGGTCCTTTACCAGAGGTGCCCAAATAAGCTGGAGCATCTCCCACATCAGGCAGCCCCAGGTGGGATGGGGGGAGCCCCAGGTGGGATGGGGTGACCCCCCAGTGCCCAGCAGGGCTGCTCTCACCTTCCAGGTGGCCGTGTTCCTCCGGAAGTAGGCAAACATCCGTGTGAACCAGTTATAGATTTCATTCAACGTTAGCTGCCTGTCGGGGGTCTCCAGGATGGCCTGGGGAACCAGAGAGGGACAAGAGCATCACTCCCGACGCCCTGATGGGGTTCGATGCCTTTCCCATGTGAGGCACAAGGGGCAGAACTGGGGGTTCAGCGGGTGTGGGGGCTCCCCCAGGACCAAGAGAGCTCTGCCCGAGGTGTCCCTCAGGCAGGTGTCGGGGTGCAGAGCTGAACCCCCAGCACGAGCAGCCACTGACCTGCCGGATGAGCGACGCGTACGTGAAGGGCGGCCGGACGTCGGCGTTTTTGTAAAACTCGTGATTCTGTGCAAGTTCTGGAGGGGGAGACAAGAACCGAGGGGCAGGGGGTGAAGGGACCCACTTTGGGGAGCAGGGGCACACCATGGAGGGTGCTGAGCCCAGCCTGGAGCTCACCTGAAGATATCGGGGTGCAGAACTTCTCCGAGTTCCTCCTGCGGATGGGCCCCACGTTGTGTAACGTGGAAGAGCTGATGACGGAGGGGCCCTGCCGCAGGGGGGTGATGGGCGCCGTGGCAGAGGTGGGGGGATGAGGTAAACCATCGGGAAACGTGTCGGAAGTGCTCTTGGAGAGGGTGGCACTGGAGACCAGGTTCAGCTGCACGGACAGGCAGGAGGGAGGACGGTGGGTTGGGAAGGCAGGGGCGGGCAGAGCCCCCAGCACACCAGGGGCTGGGAGAGCCCCTGGCACATTGGGAGCTTGGGAGGTCTGAGCTGGCCCATGCCCTAAAGCAGGCAGGAAGGGGGTCACAGAGGGGACACTTGGTGGGCTTGGAGTGATGGGATGCACCTACAGGACTCCATGTCGGGGCTGGTGGAGCAGCACAACACCCTGACATGGGCTGTGTTTCCCTCCCGCTGGGTGTGCACCAGCACAAGGGACAAGGCTGTGCCTGAGCATGGTCAGGGCATGTCCACCCCACGGAGCCCATCCAGGGGTGACCATGCACAGGGCAGGGAGGGGACAGCAGCCAGCAGTGAGGGGGAAAGGGAGGAGAGGGGTTGGCTGTGGGGATGTAGAGGGTAGGAAGGGGACTCACGCTTACAGGCTGGCTGAAAGGCTTTGGCTCTGAAGGTCTCATGTGAAGATGGGCCATCATGGCCTGGAGACGCTCACTCTCCTTGGCCAGCTGTGAGAGGGAAGAAGCAGGAGAAAGGTGGTCAGACAGTGCCAAAGTCACCATGGAGGTGCCCATGGTTCAGAGAGCCCCCAGCCCTGGTCTGGACAGGCAGCATCATCCAGTGTCCTCCCAGGTGCCACCTCCTGCCTGATGCTCATTCCCGAGTGCCCCAGGGAGGCCATAGTTCTGTGGGGGCTGCAGCACCCACTGTGGGGGGCACGGGGGCTGTTCCAGCTCCATGTGTGCAGTCAGATGAAAAATCTCTGGTGAAATGGAGCCATTTCCCGTTCCTCCAGGCTGCCACCCACCAGCATAGCCACCCACCACAGCCCTCACTCTGCCTCCTGGGTGCTCTTGTCCCATGCCCTGGTGCCTGCTGTCCCTGTCCCCTTTGCCCTCCTCCTGCTCCCCAGCAGCTCCCTGTCCATCCCTCCATCTCTCCATCCATCCCCTCGGATGCCCAACATCACTTTAATTGCTCCCTCCTCCCTGTTTACTCCCCGGAGTGCTGACAAGGGTGAAATATTCACTGTGGCACCAGGAGAGATTTTGAGCCCGGCGGAGGCGATGGGATCTGACACCCGCTCTCTTCCCATCACCCTCCCTTTCCACCATGACCCCTCAAGCTCAGGGCTCGGCCACCTCCCTGTGCACCCCCAGCTCCCACCAGCCCAGCCCCGTCCCCGGGCAGGCACTGGGGCCGGGCGAGGAAGGAGTTAAAGGCAGGAGGCAGAGCAGAGTTTGCTGCAAGTTTGGAGCAGCTCAGATGCTTTCGTGCTGTCGTGGTGCTCATTAGAGCTGACAGGTCTCCCCTCGTGATGCAGACACTCCGCGCCGGCACAGCGGGAGCTCCGCGCTCAAAACTTTATAATTGGTGGCTCCATGGCAGGTTCCTCTCTGCACACACAGCTCTGCTCGCCCTTCAGCTTTTTTTTTTCCCCTTCCTTTCCCTCCCCTCTTTAGGCCCCAGTAATTGCTTTCAACCTCTCGCTTTGGTGAGGGCTGGGGAGCAGGATGGATTGCAGGGATCACCCAGGAGGCTGTAGCCTCCCCACCCGGGAAGGTTTGGCTGTGTCTCCCCCATCCCACAGCTCCTGTTGCTCTAATTCTGGGTGGACGCTCCCAAGGGTGCTCCACATCACACCCCACTGTCCCCCGGGCCAGTGTCCCCTGTGATGTCCCACACAGCCACGGGCACACACTGCTCTGAGCTCAGCCAGCCCCAGCTGGGCATCCTGGCACTGTCACACCATGGGGGTCTCGGTGAGTGACCTCCTGACAGACCCCTGCCCCGTCCTGCTTTCAAGTCTCAAGATGAAAACCCCGTTTCCTCTTATTTTCCCCCCTCCCTTCTCTATTAATCGAATTATGCACAGCACGTTGGGGAGCCAGAGATGCTGGGAAAGGCACTATTTAAAGAACTGCCTTTCCAAAAATAGCACCCCAAGGTTGGGCTCCAAAGACCATGCTCAGCCACCAAAATAAGTGGCCTGATTTCCAAGGAGCCCAGTGGTCCTGCAGCTCCCATGGAGGTGTCCCACATGTGGGCATGAACCCCCCTGGCACCACATGTCTTCCAGGTCTGTGGCATCTCCTTGTACCCACAGGGACACTTTGTCCCTTCCTCCAGCCCCAGCAGAGATCTTGGTATAAGCAGGTTTGAGGGTCCCCTGGGGCTTGATTTCTATCAGGATGCAGGCCAGGACCACCATTCCTGTTTGGGAAGGATGTTTAAAATGCATCCCAAGGTGGGTGGTTACAGTTCCCACCCTCACTGCAGAGAGCAGCCACAGCACGGAGTGCAGAGTGGGAAGGAGATGGCTTTTACAGTGGGAAAGAAATGGCTTTTCCACTGGGAAGGAGATGGCTTTTCCACCTGTGTCTGAGGCTGGGGCAGCACCCACCTGTATCTCCAGCTGCTGTACCACTTGCATCTGGACTCGACACTGGGCCGTGCTTCGGTCATCAAGTGCATGTTCTGTGTTGAGGTGTCTGGGGAGGAGAACACGGAGGGTTATGCCTGGACATGTCCAAAATGCTCCCCCTCTGCTGGGGCCACACCTGGGATCAGCCCTGGCCTGTAAATTGCTCGGGGATGCTCCAGCACTAGTGCCCAAAGTGGGATGAGCAGAAAGGAGGCTGAGGCACAAAGGCAGCTCAGCAAACGGGGCTGGAGGGTGTCCACAGACCCCCAGCCCTCCCCAAGGCAGCCCTGTGGTGTTCAGGAGCAGCCACTGGATTTTCCTGGAGAAGCTGCTGGCAGGAGGCTCCAGGAGGACCTGAGGAGCAGGTTTCCAGGACAAAGGCAGCATTATGGAAGTTGCCTTGCACCCTCTAAGGAAACCCCCAAAGGCAGAAGGTGGCATTTCCAGGGTGTTCCTCATCTTACCACTTTTGTGCCTCGTGTTTATGAGGTGCTTTGTGTTTATGAAGCACAAGGACCTTTGGTCCTCACTGCTCTCCCTCCTCCTCAGGGAGGGGACTCTTGGCAGCTGGTCGTGGGGATGTCACTTGCTGCAGAGCCTGGGACAACCCAGCATTGCCTTGTGGGGGTCCTCACCCCCCAAAGTCAGCCAAGAAACAGCCTGGGGAATGTCACACAACCAGGCCATGTCCAAGCTGGGGTGGGTACAAACCCAGGGGTCCTCACTGGAGCAGTGGGATGGGTTGGAGAGGGGATCTTGGGCACCTTAAAAGGTGGCATTGATATTGGGGTATCTCAGGAGCCATGGACTGAGATACTTCTGCTGAGACATCCCAGGAGAAGGTGCCTCAGGAGTCTCTCTCCACCCTTGGCCCGGATGCAGAACATGGCAGGAGTCTCCCCTGGCTGATTGTGAGAGACTTCCAGCCCCAACTTGCACCAACAAGCTGAGTAACTGGGCCCAGCTGCCAAGTCCATACGTGAGCAAACCCCCCAGTGTGTCAGCCCTGCTCCTCTCCCTGCACTGCAGACCGAGGGCATGGCTGCTTCTCCAGGGAAAAGGCTGTCAGAGCCAAGGCTGTGCCCAGTGGGAATGGGGGCATCTCCCACTGACCCTTAAAAACCACGGCTCAAAGGCCACGCTGCTCCTTTCTGCCCCAACACTGAGGCTCTCTGAGCTGCTCCATGCAGGTGATGCTCAGAGGAGGCTTGAAGCCAGTGCCTGAACTCAAGGCCTGAACTCACTCCAGCTGGGCTTGGCCTTTGGGAGCTGGAAACTTTCTGTCTGCCTGTCCCACACCCTGACACATCCCCACGATGGCAGAGAGGGGACAGAAATCCTTCACCAGTGCTTTTGGGAGGCTGCCCCTTGGAAATGTTGTGCTCAGGGGGGCAGAGGTGGGGATGATGGGACCCAACAGCCCTCCAGGCACAGCACAGCTCTCCTGGCACCGTGACACAGCTCCAGCCATCCCCTGCCAACTCCAGCTCAGCTTCCAAACCAGAGCTCGCTCACCTGCCCTGTGCCATGCAAACATGCCCTGCGAGGTGGGAGGAGATGCCTTATCTGGGTTCACCCCGTGAGTCAGAGGAAGGAGGATGCAGGAGCCTGAATCATTCACTCACTCATCACCTCAATGTCCCCAGGCTGCCTTCACACCTCCTCATCCTCCCGTGCAAGTCCTCTGCCCAGCTCCTTCCCCAGGAACGAGGGAGCTGGTGTGGTCTGAGGGATGCTCCCATCAGAACCAGCCCTGAGTGTGTGGCAGAGGCCACGACCAGTCTGCAGAACCCCGAGATGTGGCTGATGGAGAGCGTGGTGCCTCGGCCCAGCAGACAGCCGGGGAGGCGGGGGAAGGAGGGAGAGAGCCCGTCAGTTCCTTCTGATGTCTTTGCTAAAAATCCTGGCTACAAAGAGATCTAATTGCAAATGAACTAATTAAGTAAACCTCTGACGAAGCGTGAAAACAATTTGTTTGACCCTGACGCTGGCAGAGGGCTCTCTGACAGCAGAGTTAATCAGTCAGCGCCAGAGCCCACAAGCGGAGTCAGCGGGGCTCCCGCGCTGCCATCTGCTTCCCCCCCACCCCAGGAGGGAGCTGGGAGCCCCCCGCGCCTGCTGCCTGCTCCTGCCTGCTCCTGCCTCCTGCACGGGGTCTCTGCTTCTCTGGAATCATCAACTCATCAAGTGCTTTGGGTTAGAACGGACCTTAAAGCTCATCCAGTTCCACCCCCTGCCATGGGCAGGGACACCTTCCACTATCCCAGGTTGCTTCAAGCCCTGTTCAGCCTGGCCTTGGACACTTCCAGGGATGGGACAACTCCAGCAGAAACCTCTGGTGTGTTTTCTCCTGCATGGGGTTCTCCGAGGGTGTCCCAGCCTGGGAGTGTGGGTTCTCCCCTTCTCCAGGAAAACTTCCCCCCAAAAGGGGACACTTACTTGACAAACTGCCCCAAGTCCTCACAGAGGGTTTCGCAGCCAGGCCACTTGCACTCTCCGTGGCCGTAGAGCGGGTGGGAGCCGGGGGTCTCTTCGTGAGAAGAGCTGCAGAAGAGGGAAAGTGGCCTTTAGACAGAGGAGCCGTGATGCTCCAGTGTTCCCACAGGGGACAGTCCTCAGGTACCCACGGGAGACCCTGCAGTGATGGCTCCCTGTCCTCTGTGGGCACATGGACACAGCAAAAACAGTGACAGGACTTGTTTATGGGGTGAGCAGAATCCCCCCACCCCTCCCACCAACCCCACAGCCAACAGATCCCGGCCCCTTCCACCTCTCCAGGAACAAAACCACCAAGTGCCAGGGCCTGGCCCAGCTCTACCTGTCCCTTCTCGGCGTGTGCATGGTGCTCTGTCCATTGGGCAGAGGGTGGTGGGAAATGGGAGGCGAGACCTTGGCGGCCGAAAACGAGGTAGAGTTGGAGGTGTTGGTGGTGAGGTCAAGACCTTCTTGTTTAATGCTGTCCTCGACGGGCTGGGCGGCCGTGACCTCCTTCCAGAGCTGCTGGAGGTCCGAGGGACACACGGCTACGGGAGAGAGTGCCTGGTGTCAGTGGGGACATGGGCAGAACCCACAGCACCCACAGGCTCCCTCCCTCCACCCCCTGGCACACACAGACCTCACCCAACACTGGAAAACCAGCACCTGAAGCCAGGAACAGCCGCCCCATACCAGCAGTGGTGAGGGGAGGCTGCACAACCCCACCAGGGAACCCAAAACAAGGTGCCTGCAGCACCCACAAAGCTGTGCCAGGAGGGGAGGAGACCCAGCTCCCCTCATCCTCTGCCAGAGGCGCCCCAAATCCTGCACCCCTCTGCCAGAGGAACCTGGGCACCCAACCCTGCACGGCTCTGGCCGTCGATGCCATCAGACCCCACACTTTGGGGGCATTAGGGAAGTAACACCACAGCCCCTTCCCCAGCCCCCCTCACCCAGAGCAGGCGAAGCTGCAGCCTTGGCCCCCCCTACCCCACACCGGGCACCCGGGCGGGGGTCCTTACCTTGGGGCAGGGTCTGCAGGGGCACCGTGCCCTGCCCTGGCGGGAGGCTCACCAGGCCCTGGCGCTGCAGGTTTAACAGGTGCTGCTGCTGGAGCTGCTGCATCTGCAGGAGCTGCTGCTGGAAGGCCAGCTGCTTGTTCCCCAACGGCTGCCGAGACAAAAGGGACAAATCCAAGCGCCTTATTCCCAGCCTCGCGGGGGAGGCAGGGGCCGCAGGCTGCGGGGAGGGCTGCGGGCAGCCAGGGGTGCCAGTGGCGGGGGCACCGCGGCCGCCGGTGCCTCCGTCCTGTGC
>WEIV01010120.1:157910-197798 GCA_013390005.1 Calyptomena viridis | reverse complement strand
GAAATGACCCACAGGACCCAGGATGTTTAAAGTGTACGAACAAGAAACTGGACGAAAAGCCATTCGTCAGATAAGCGTGTCACTTGCTAATATAGTTATCTGTTGTCAGTCAGCTGTGGGTTTAGAGTATGGCAGGGCCTGGCATTACAGGAAGTCTAAGTACAAGCACTTTCAGCAAAAAAAATGAGTTGAGAAATTTAACTGGGAAGTTTTGGAACAGCTCTGCTTGGCAAAGACCCTTTCTCATTGATCACTTAAAGACAGAAGTGGTATGCAATGGCATGAGTGAAACCATCAAAACAGAAGCTAGTGCTCTTGCCTTACTGATACCAGCACTGGTATTAGTGTTACCTGCACCTCTGACATTTATCTCACTCAGTGCATTTATCTCACTCAGATTAAGCCTCTCAGAGCTGAACCGGAGAAGGAGGGCAATATGGTGGGGGAATATCACAGAACCCTGTGATGTAGCCAATCTGCCTCTGACCACCTAAACATGTGGTGTACTGACTGTCATGACCCCTTGTCAGGCTTCAGGCAGTGAGGTTATGGGGAGAGAGTGAATTATGCAGCTCCTAGCCAGGACTGTTTACTCCAAGATGACTCATTTGCAGCCACTTCATGGTTTTGATGTGCCCAGCACACAGTTGCAGTAACACCTTTGTATAACTGCATTGTGTAATATTCAGTTGCCCTCCTTCCTTGCAGGTCCTCCCCAAAATGTGGTCTTGGCTGGTGACATCTTATTTCATAAATGATGGGAGGAGGGCAGGGATTGTTACAGACAGGGTATGGCTTGGCTTAGGACTGCGATGTGAGATTTGTGCACTCGGATACTCACCAGGGACATCATTGTTACCTTGGTTACACGCTTCCCATTTTTACATGTAATGAATGAAAATGTAATCAAATAATGGCAAAGTGCAAAAAAAAGGAGCACTTCAAATCCAGGCTATAAACAAGATGTGTTTTTTTTTTTTACCTTGATCCTACTAAAATGCAGGTAGAGGATTTATGTCTTCAGTCCTGCACTCACTGTAAGATTTCTCCCACCATTTACAGAACGTGAAGAATTTGTAGGCTTCATTCAACCTTCAATACCTGAATGTTCAATTTCATAGATTACTTCAGAGCCAAGTTTCACAATGGGAATACTATGTCTAAAATTCCCATAAAACTGTTTGAAAATGCATAGCTATCTGTTTTTTAACTTTGTACCAGATACAAATATTTCCATGTGTACTTTTGGTAAAGCACCAAAGCTTCAGCAGCTCAGTTTTTTTACTCCTGAAAAACAGATTAAGAAAAAAAAAGTAAATGAAGAAGAAAATACAACAGCACCACCCTGCTGCCATCTCTTTGTCAGATGGATAATAACAAAAGATCCACTCAAAGAATTGCAGTTGTGTATCCTCTACCCAAGTTTTTCAAAAGACAACTGAAATGAAAATGTTAGATTAAAAAAAAAGAAAAAGTTAGCTGCCCCAGCTCTAGCATGGCTAGCATCAATTTTATTGAAGAAATAAAATTGTTTTAACATTCTTGGTAGTGAGAAACAGAGCCAGTCCACAGAGCCAGTGGAAAAAATTGCTTCCATGGGTAAGGGTTTCATAGCAACATGATAATATAGATCAGAGAGAGAGTAAAAACTCTTTTTTAGCCCACTAGTGACAAAACTCTGGCACAGGCATCAAGTCTCTAACTGACATGGACCTCAGCTGGTACCAGGGGCTCTGAATCATGGGGCCTTTGACAAAGAATGTGGCACTGAGCATCAGAAACTCTCTGTCCATCACTGGTCTGGTCCAGCCCCCAGCAGTCAGGTAAGTTTGAACATATCCAGACATTGGTGACAAATATTTGCCCATCATGTACTTCACATTCTCTGGTGGGGAGCCCATGAGGTTCCCAGGTAAGCTCTTGCCAGAGTTTCAATCCTGTCAATACAGAGCCAAAGTGATTTTTCAGCATTCGAAGCTGTTTTCTTCTTGTCCTTCTCCCAGCATCCGTGAGAACAGCTGGTTGTTGTTCTCTTGATAACAATATATTACACATGGAAATCGACCACCTTAATGCCTCTGAAGCTTTTCTCATCCAGACTACACAAACCCAGGTCTTTCATCCTGCCAGCACATACCACTGTCTGAGCTTTTCTCTCTCTTAACAAGTTAGTATAAAAAACACAGTGTGAGACTCTATCAAAGAGGAATGTGGTATGTTTTTACAAAATTGCCTAAGTACATTGGCTTTACCCACTTACAGTCCTTTTCTCGATGATTGCATTCACTTAGACTCTCACATATACATACTTACAAAATCCAACAAGTAAGTGTTCAGGTGGTCTGGCAAGGTGTGTACAAGGGACAAGGGGACTATGGAGTCTCCATCCTTAGAGATACTCAAAAGTCACCTGGACACAGTGGTCATGCTTTAGCAGGGACATGCACAAGATAGTCCAGAGGTCCCTTCCTGCCTTAACCATTCTATGATTCTTTGAAGGGACTACAGGTATAAGGTCCTCATCGTATCTGTTGAGCAATGGTGAACTAATTTTTGGACAGCTGTTCTATATCCAAGAACCAAAAATCACTATGACATGATTCTTTTGTGTCAGACTTCTGCTTATTTCCACCTCTATAACTTTTAGGCAAGTCTGATCTTAAGGCCATAGTCTGTGTTATAGATGGGTTAAAAACAAAACAAATGGTTTATGTGATGTGCTGTTACCTTCTTCCCATCTTCCTCTTGTTAGAGGGTAGAGTCTTATGCTGACAGGTAATGAGTGATCTGCTTTGACTGGAGTGCAGGCCTCCTGTGCTTAATGCAGGAAACAGTTCTAGATCTTTCTTTTAGGGACTATGTCCTTTTTTATGAATATAGTCAATTTTTTACATTTTTTCTCATGCTTATGCAATTATATCCACTTATCCTTCATTTCTGCTATCTTAATATTTCTATTACAAGTCAGTATCTCTGTACACCTTCTTTCATAGCCTAACCCTCTATTTTAATCTGCAGTGCATAACAACAAATACTGTATTCCAAGTAAGAGTTCATCCATGGTGAATAATATCGCTGTACCATTTTGGATGTGATTTTCCTTCTAACATGTCTGAGAGCAATGATTTTTTACTTTTTTATTTTTTGCCACAGTCGTCAACTCATATTTCTATTGCACTCTGTAATAAGTCTTAAATTAATTTCTGCAGCTCAGTTCTTTGTGAGAAGGTTTGCCATTTTGTATTCCTGTAGTTGAATTTCTGCTCCTAAGTGGAAAATTTTTGCCCCTGTTTTTATTATATTTTTATTATATTTCCACATCAATTCTTTCTCATTTGTCAAGATAATTAATACTGCTTAAACCATAGACCTAGCAGAATAAAAACTATGAGCATCTAGAAAGGAGACAGTAAATTTGGAGGACTGGTAGGTCAAGTTTAAAAAGAAGGTTAAAAAAGAAACCTTGAAGGGAAAGAGTTTTGTGAGAAAGCTATCAATTATTGAAAGATACTGTATTAAGGTCACTACAGAAAATCATATCAGTGCAGACAAAATTTGGGAAGAATATCAAGAGGTAAGTATCACTGTGTGAGGAATTCTTTAAACATACAGAGGTTGAAGTGATTCATAACCGTGGGATTCATTGCAGAGCAGAGAACACAGCCATCTCTCTATTCTGCCTTCTTAGTTGGAATGAAAGAAGTAATTATCCCAGAAATCAAAGCCTATTATTTCACATTTCATAAAACATTAGACTTTTTAATAACTGCTGGAATATTGTGCCTTCATATCTGAAAACAGGTGAATTTTAAACCATTACTGAAACTGTTTGAAACTCAGTAAAAGAAAACAGACCATTTGAAATGCAAAGCTCCTGCTCTAATAGAGAAATAAAATCAGAGAGAAGATAAAAACAAATAAAATTGTCATTCCCCACAAGAAATTCCCTTAAGTGCACCAAATTATTCAGAAATTTGCTGCATTAAAAGTCAATAGAATAAAATGTTGGACAATCTACTTCCAGTCCGCCACACCATATATTTTTCCTGGTACTGTTGAGTTAGTGCTTGCAATCTGTTCAAGTCTAGAGAAAAATTACTGTGAAGAGTTTTGAGATAATTTTGTTTCTTCAAGCTCTTGTATTTATTTCAGTATGATTCACAGATAAGGAGAGCAGGGAAGTATTAAGGGAAATTCAAATTACCCAAATTCTGTACAGCTCTAGTATTTTTCTTTTACCTTGTTTATGTTTCCAATTGCATGTAATCCTCCCAGATTTCTTAATTCTCACTCTTGCATGCAACCTCTAGTCTGAAGTGACTTCAGTCTCTTTTGTCCTCTATTGAAGTGAATTGGTAATAACAATTACCAAGAAAATGTGACCTACAATGTATAAATAAGGATATAAATAATTGATCTCAGACCAGTGTCATCTGTAATTACTTGGTGCAGAACTCTCATAAGGGCTTCCAAGTCTTCTGCTGGCTCCTACATATGTGTTCATTTTACACTCTTTCGCCATCTGTCCTTAATATGGGAAGTAGATATGGTAATTAGATGGCAAACTTTTTGACTGATATTTCTAACCTGTTTAATACAAAGCTTGTAATTCTTAGGAAAGAATACATGGGCAATGCATATCTTAGAATAATAGACTAAGAGTTCAAATACTTCTATTTTTCTAACGCAAATATCTGAACTCAAACTTCAGGGAGATAATGAGATTATTTCAAAAGGTGAATTATGAACAACCACATACAATAATTTTCTTTGCAGTGTGCTCTAATAGTTTTATGATATTTCAATTGTACTTGCAAAAAAAACATTCCCAAATCTGTCTGGATATCCCTAAGTCACAGAAAATTACTGTAGCAAATCTTACTCATTCTTCAAGAGAGAGCATGTTCTCAGTCATCCTGCCTCACCCTGCAAGCACACAGCAGACTAAAGCATTACTGTAGGTAGGTGGTGAGGAAGGCAGTCACCCACGTGGGTTAGTTAGCTCAGATATGGTATGTGACTCCTATGACTAGTCTTTCCAAAGCTGGTGCTAGTACCTCTGTATGTTGCTGCCCTTTGCATGGGGATACACTAAGCTGCTCTGAATTAGCTGTTGGTATCTGGGCATCGTGTTTAACTGCTGGGGAAGGTATGTCCCAGACTTTTCAGCAAAGAGATTTTGTCTTAGTGCTCTGAAAAGATGCAAAGAGCTAAATTTACTATTGACCTGAACCCCACTGAAATTTTTAAACTAATTTGAATAATGTTGTTCAGCATTCCTATGTCCAAGTGCAGGTACAGTCTGGTTAGGAAAGTACAGGAGAGGAATATACACAACTGTGTCGTATAACTAACTGAGTGTTCGCACTACAAAAAATGCCTCTTTCAATGAGATCTTTAACAGTTATCTAATTTCAAATTGGAGTTGTATGTCCTGGAAAGATAGAATTGTTAGTGAATTTTGTAACACAAGGTCATATGAAAAGTTGAAGAGTGCCATAATATTGTGCGTAAGTAAACAATTAACAATGGTTTGATTCATGTTTGTGATTTGGATACTCAGCGGTTCCTCCCAACAGGTAGAGAGAAAATTCAAACTCTCTTGGCTCCTTCTCTTCCAGCAGAAAGGGAACAGCCTTCTGTTTCCAGATCAGACTTCCAGCAGGATGGGTAGCTGTTCTGCTGGGGATGGTCTTGATTTTAATCTGATTTTCAGTTGCACCCCTCTTGCTGGATTGTTCCACTGTTAGATGCTATGCCTGTACTGGCTTGTGGTCATGTAACTGGTGTGTACATCAGTAGACTTCACAACAGATGATGTGAGAGCATGCTGTGACAGGCTTTAATCCTTGCACAGAAGTTGGAGGAGCCTGCCTGTATCAACTCCTCTTCCTCTATGCTGCAAGAGGAAATGATCTCATCACCAGTCCTTCCTCTTCCTCTTTTGTGTGTCATGTTGCACTTCACTGTATTTCAAATTTGTTCCAAGAAGGAATTACAGTGACAGGCAGATAAGGAGAGTTTTGGTCTTCATGAAAGATGTGAAAAGGGGGTTCTGCTGTAGCCAGTTTGGAGCCCATGAGGAATATTGATGTGATTTGTAAAGTCTCTTTACTGCACTTGAAAGACAAATAGAGCTTTATTCACATATCTTCCATGTCTTGCAAAATGCAAGATAGAAAACCACTCTTATTTACTATGAAGCATTAAATGTATATATATAAACAGTGTGAGAATTTCCAAACCTCAAGGCTATGAGTCAGTTTTAGGCAGCTGCTTTTTTCTCTCCTTGTGTAATTTTGGGGTTTTTTTTTATTTTCACTTGAAAGTGAGCTCATAAGAGCCTTAAGATGGACCTTGACTCTTAGTTGGGTAAGACCAATCTCGTTCACCAGATAGAAGCAGGAAAGAAAACAGATAGATGTGTGAGGAAGCTGGAACCATAGACCATGTTACCCATCCTTTGTCAGGTGTTTGACACCTATGGTGATTTTATAATGAAGATTTTGCTATTCGTCTCCTCAGCTTTGGCCTCCTCAGTACAGGCAGTTGCATCGCCAGGAATGTGGATGCTTTCTGCTGCCTGGGATCCTGTTTTGTTACTGCTTCCTCTTTCGGCCACTTGCCAGAAAATCACCTTGGAAACCCAGGCACCAGTTTCCATGGTCACTTGAAGGAACATATTAGGAGGAGGAAGTCCACAAGCTTTTTTTGCCAGAGTAAATTGCTAGGATTGTATTCAAAGAGCTGCATCCTGACCTTGTTTCCTCTATCAAATCCCCAGCAAAACCACCCGTGCTGCACAGTATAAACAAGGGCAGAATGTGGCATTACACAAGTGTGCTCACAACTGAGCTGTGAAATGACATCTTACAAATAACTCACCTCTGACCGGAGAAACTTGGGAGTGAGATAAACAGGAATAAAACAGAGTCTTGTTCTCCCCTAAATGCAGGCACATAAAACTACACAAATAAGAAATAAAAGCCTTTGAAAGCACTCACTTGATTGGTGAAGTGAAAAGCAGCAGTAGCTGGTCAACCTAAAGGTGTAACTGTGCTGGTACCTTGTACTCAGAAATGGCCCATGTCTGGTTGTGGAAAAAAGTGCAAGAAATAGCATGAGAATTTTTCCAGAACCCCAGATTCTTGAAACCACGTAGTTGGGTCAAGCACTGTAGGACCTAAGGCTGAAAATGCAGAGAAGGAACCTATTGACTTCTTTTAAGGAAAAGCAGAAATGTTCCTCAGTCTGGTGTTTTAAGATTCCTCTCCATTGTGACCACCATAGCCTGCAGCAGAAACATCCTCACATCAGGGATTGTATTCACACCAGGGGAACCACAGCAAATACTTAATGCTCTTCTGTGGCTTAAACTTATCCAGATAAAGGTTGTGACAATTCCTCTTCCATCTCAAAGCTAGTTTCCTTCTGAAAGGCGCTATACCCATAATCTATTTTCTTAGAGAAACAAGGTGCCTAATCACATGGTCCAGAATGATGATGAAATGGTAGATCACAAAGTGATCAAGTCCATACTGTGTTCCTGCAAAGTACCAGAAGATCTACTTAACACTCTGCAGCAGTTTTCCAGATCTGCAATTTGAAGTCATGGTGATTGTTTTGTGAGCAGCACCTCTGCTTGTTGCTGTTGGAAATTACTGTTTCAAAGCAAGAAATCTTCCTTCCCATTTATAGATGCGACCATTCTCAAACTTGTGTCTGAGACACCAAGTCACTACAGCTCCTGTTTCTTCATTCTTACTTTCCTAACCTTCCATTTGCAAGGAAAATTATTAGAGAAACCAGAAATTAGGAAAATTCAAAGTCAAATACCATAAGAATATTTTCTGTTAAATTTGATGTTTCAGTGTGGGGATATGACAGATCACTGCCAATGCACAGAAGGGTGTGAACAGATTTGAGCTTATTTTGCTGAAGCTCTGAGCTGACTAGATGCCAGCCAGCCAGTCCAGAAGCTATGTAAATGTGGTAACATTCCTGATTTGTTGCTCTCTCTCTAAACCAATATGTCCTGCATATTATTTTCCACATTATACTAATGTGTACAGAAACTGAATTACATGACTTCTGTGGACCTTTCAAAACCAGTTTAAAGAGAATCCATTCAGTAAATTCAGGTTTTTTGAAGCACGCTTTACCCATGCTGGATAACCCATTTAATCACTTTAACTCACAGAAACACATTTGTGGAAGATACTGCTGAATGATCAGTTGGTTCCTCGCTACGATATCCCCTCAGAACACCCGGGATGCTTTTCCTGCATTTGTATTGTCATCAGCAATTTTGATTCCCCTGAAAGCAGCTGATGGTTTTCAGTAACCACCCTCAAGTGAAGAGCTCATCTCTGCATTGATCAATTTTTTGCATACCCTGCAAAGCCATGGATAGAGTTACAGCCCTTTACTGCTAGCAAGCAAGAAGAAAATCAACTCTGCTTAAATGAACTGGAAATTCACTTCAGAAACATGTATCTGCATGTTCAATACTTAGTATTTGCAGTTTCACCACCATATTTTTGTATTGCATCAATTATGGTGTTAAGTTTCTAAATAGATACAGTAAATACTGCAACACAGATTTCATCTCACCATGGGCAGCGTGCAATGAGAATCAGACCCTTTGCTACACCTCAAGACCCACCAAGAGGTTGTGTTCACTTTTAGTGTTTTCTTTTGCTATTGACCATACACTCCAATTGCCCTCTGCATGAACTATTTAAGTAAAGTCTAATATTAGGCCTGGTTCACTAATCTTTATTTACTTTTTGTTAGGAGATTCCCTTCCTTCTAATTATCCTTGCCGAGACCGCAAACATCAGTTTCTCTTAACCTTGGGTTTCTTGCCTGTACAGTAGCTTGGGTTTCCTTGAGGAAAGCTTCTTCCTACATAATCTGAAAAGCTTTCTCATAGCTTTATCAGATGAGAAAAATCTTCCTTTCCAGTGAGGCCAAAGGGTCAGCTCCCATCCTTTTGACTCAAATGGCCAAAGTTTAAAGAGACTCACTACACCATGACATATAAAAAAGTAAAAAGCCTTCAGAGGTTTGTGTAGATAAGGCGTCACCATGGGAAACTGTGTATTATGGTTAAAGTAGGTAGAAAGCTCAAGCTTGGAAGCACAGACTAGCAGCTCCTGTGAAGTGAGTTTTTGCATTTGTTAGCCTAAATCTTGTGGGACTAGTTAGTTCTTCAGTGAATTTCCATTTCCTAGAGTTCTTTGAAACTTTTTGTAATTGCACACAGCCCAGAAAATCCAGGATAGGCTTAGTATTTAAAATGTGTTCATCATTTTTGAAGTGTAGAACATCAGAAGAGGGTGCTGACACCAACAGGGTACAGACAGAAAATAAAGCAAAATTATAATTTTCAAGCATATGCCTTCATTAAGAATTAATTACCAGATGGTTCTGGCTGCTTTAGTTATAGCCAATGGCACAATGCCCTCACAAATTCAAAGGAGAGCTGCTATATCTTGTGGATAGAATAGCTTAGTAAAGGAAGTAGTCTCAGAATATATACCACCAGTGAAAAAGAAAAAAAGACTGCCTAGTATGAGCTAATAAAACTTGAAAATAGGTTTTAAAGAAAATAGAGTGTCCCTTGAAATTTAGCTGTTTCTATTTACATTTTTATATAGATATGGCCATACAAATGTTATGGGTTTTGAATATCTGGACATCGAGAAGTTGTCTCTTCCTGATTCTGGAGAGGTGCCCATCAAGTAAGCCAAACTGCTGGGATCTGTCTGACTTTTGGAGAGGGTGTGGGAAAGCAGGGCTATACACACAGGCAAACCATGTCTTTCTGGCTGCTTTTGGGTGCTTGGGACCCTTCAGCTTTTCCTGCCAGCACATAGGAACATTATGTAGCAGTCCCAGTTTCCTGCTGCCACATTGGAGTCTCAACATTCAGTGAAGCAGCCAACTGTCTCAACTAGTACTATGAATTTTTGAGTGTTTTAAAATTAATTATATTCCTAATCAGAATTTAAGATGAGCCCTTTTCCCAGTCATACCTGGGCTCGCTTTTCATGGAAACAGGTAGTTTATAACTAGTGTTCATTAGGATAAAATGTACGTGGGTGATGGTACTGAGGTGGTATGTATAAAGGTGACATTTGTAAGCTGCTTCACCCCTATGGTGTCACTCACCATTGTCAAAGGGAAGCTGTTACTACAAAGCCCCAGCAAATGTTATTGCTTTTGCCAGCAGAAGAGATGCCATTATGTATTTTGGCCGGAGGGAAAGGCCATTGTGCTTCAAAACTCCTTTCCAGTCCCACAGAGGTTAATAGTTCGTGACAATTATTTAGTTGATCTTGATCTAAGGATCACAAGACACAGGTAGACTAAGAAGATCACAGGAGAAATCACTTATAAACCAAGGAATGGCAATGGAAGGAATCCAGAATCACAGACTGGTAAAGACAAGTATGTTTTATTTAAAGATTGCTTGTATCTGCCTATAAAAATTCATCTTTATAGAAAAGGTTAAATGAATAGTTCCGGATTGGATTGTTAGTTTCTCTAGAAAAAAAGAAATCTTCTAAGTACCTTTGGATAAAATGTTGTTTTGATGTTTAAATTTTCCCACAAATAACATTAAATAAATTGTCAGAGATTGTGAGGGCAGCTCATAGCTGTAGCACCAGGATTTTCTGCAGAGGCATTCTTAGAGAAAGCTCTTCAAATGACACATCCTGAGGTATCTCCAGTGACTCCAATTGCATTAGGAGACCTACACCTACCCAATATGTATGTGTATGTCTGTAATCTAGAAATACACTTAAATTGCTACTGAAAGTAACTGAAAAAAAAATTCTTAATACAAATACAGTGTTTTACTGGTAAGATTAATGACATCAAATTGTCATGATCTTGTATGAAAGAGTACATAGTTATTTCATCTGGGCTCTCTGATTATTTTGAAAGTCACCGCTAGCATGGAGTGATTTCCACCGCTGTATTTCGCAGCATGTGGCAGTCATGTTAGTGCAATTAAACACACATTCACTCACGCATACCCAGTGCAGGCACTAACAGCCACTTAAGTAAAGTCACTTTTAGCCATAATTTATATGCAGCCCTGGGGTAGCTCATTAGTTCTCTCTCATTGCTATTTATAGACCCACGAGCTTTGTCAAAGAGCTGGGGCTTGTTTACAGCTACCTTTGAAGCAGAAGGCAAAGCTGCTGCAGTGAAACCCGGCGGAAGCCCGTCCACCTCCTGGTGGCAGCATGATCTCATGGACAGCCTCGGCCACGGCCGCCCCAGCCCGCCCTTCCTCACTGCAGACAGCAAGGAAGTGCCGGCAGCTGCCGAGGATGGGAAAAAGAACACGGAGAGAAAAATAGAAGAGAGCGAAGGAAAAAAAAAAAAGAAAAAAGGTAAAAGAAAGAGGAAAGAAAAATAGTGAAAAAGGAAAGAAAAATAGTAAAAAAGAAGACAAAAGGAAAGAGGAAAAGGGGAAAAAAGAGAAAAGAGAGAAACAAGAAAGGAAAGTAAAGAGAAAAAAAGAAAAAGGGAACAATAAAAAAATAAAATGGAAAAAGAAAAAGATAAAGATAAAAAATTAGCCTCGTTAATCAGGGCAGGTTAGATGATGTCTCTAGGATAATTATTGCTTTAAACGTCTGGAAGCCTTTAAACAATAAAAAATATTAGATATTTTTTGGCATTTTGATCTAAATTTGACCACACACATTGCAAAGAGGAAACTATTTTGTATGGCTTATGTACTCTATATATGAATATACTCATTTATTTCCCCTGTATGTAAATTACTTTAGTAAACAGGATTTAACTGATAACATCTGCTAAATAAGAATGCTGGTCAGATTTTGCCTCCCAGTTGCTTATTTCAGTGCCTAATAGATGATTTTTCAAAGGCAAGAAAAGCCTTCATTTGCAGAAATGACCTTGTAGCACTGAAAATTTAGGTTTGCCAGCCAAACTCAGGGGGTGCAACATGGAATGGCAGTCCTGTGCATCACACAGGAATCTGAGAAACAAACTTCTGGAAAATTAATCCCCAAAATAGGTGGTGTTGGTCCTTTCTTGACATTTGACACTCAAAGAAAAACTGCAACAAGAAGAAGCTTCCTTGATGCAGTGTACTCATGGAGCATCCATCTATCTTTTTTGATGATCCTTAGACCAAGAATTAAAAAATAGGCTGAATTTAACAAAGAGAAAATAAAAAGTGAAATCCTGAACATTTCAGTCAAATTAATTTTTTTTTTTCAGATTTACCTTCTTCCCTTTTGAAACCTTACCCACTGAATCCACCCCACCAAAGACAAATATCCCATCTTGTCCTGTTGAAGTGAGGTCTGTCCAGACCTCTCATAGGTGGAAAAACAAAATTGTGAACTTCCAGATGGCCAGTCCAGCTGTTCCCACTGCCTGGTAATATCCTTCCTTGACCCCATCTCTCCTCCTTCAGCAAGGAAACCCCAGGAGCAGACAGACTAGCAGCAGTTTTCACCAACTGGATCTCAATACAGTTTGATTTTACAGAGAGGGCAAGATCTCCAATTTGGAGACCCACCAAGTTAAAGCAAAGGCAGATGAACTCCTATAGGAACTTCCCTTTAGCAGCAGATAAGGAAGTAGGATTATGCAATAATATTCAGGGTGTTTGCTCACACTTTTCCTTTCAAATGCAAGTCCTGAGTTCTGACTGTGAGTCTCATGTGCTGTGTAACATGTTTTTGTGTTGAGAGTGGCACTTAGAGTTTGTGTGTTTACTAGATTTTCAGTTTAGTGTATCTTCCTCTGTCTCTGTCTGCAAGGAGCACTATTTTTTCCTCAGAAAATAATAATGCAAATGGAGGTTATGTTTGGCAAACACTTAAGTAGAAGCAGCTACTTTAATTAACAGAAAAAATGGGGTCCCTATAGGACCCTGTTTTGCTATGGAAGTAATCTCCTTATGGTCTGTGTGCTGAAGTAAAGTAACTGTATTCAAAGTGTTTGTATTTTACAGCTTTTTACTTCTACTCTCAGGAATTTTAAGTGTGTTATCTCTGTTTTCACTGTGACAGACTTGTACTTAGTCTGCCTCACTAGACTGCAAATCCATTTGTAAATAAAAGAAATTCGGACTGGATGCAACTGTTACGCAGGAGTAATTCAGATATTTTATTTTGCCTATAAGAGAAATGATGTTTTATGGCCTGTGAAATAAAAGGAGGAAATTTACTGGTGCTCATATATCCTATGCTGTCTCTTAGAGTCCTGACAAGACTTCCTTCTAACACAACATATACCAGACACAATATTGTATGATTCTGCTTCAAGTGTGGAAGTAAGAGACTTTTTTGTACTTAACTAGATGGGAAAATATTTATTGTTACACATTTTGCACCTTCATGTGAGGAAGAGAAGATCCATTATCCTGACCATTTCAGTGTAAAGTTTTGAGGATATGTCTAGGTTTGAAACTGGAGTATTTATTCTTCACTTTGTCATTGGTTTTTATTCTATTTAAGCAAGTATCTGTTAGTTTAAAAATGTTGGTGAGACAATCTAAGCCCAGAACACTGATTATTGAACAGGTAGGCCTTCCTTACTTGTTACCCATACTCTTGGAACCATTTTGTGGGTAGAGCTCTTGCTACCATTGATGTACTGAAAAATGGTGAGGTTCTTTTTCACAATGAAAAAACAGACTGCAGATTTCCAGGAGAGGAACGGTATTGCTGATTACAGTTTTTACATTATAACTTTCAGCAGATGCAAGCCTTTTGGTTTGGGGTTCTGCTTACTTGTACTATTGTGTACTATTGTGAGCTGAGTTTGATGTAAGTTGAGTTAGCCTTACCATATCCGTTCTTCTCCGCCCGGAAGCTGAGTCCAGAATTTGGGTGGAAGTTGTGTGAGAAACCTGGCCACAGCCCTGAACGATTGTTAGTCAGACAACGTGTCTGTTGGAGTCAGTGCACAGCCTTGTGAAAGCTGTTCCTAGAAATCGGTTTACCGAGCTCCGTGACTGGAAAGCAATGGAACAGTATAACAGGTTATCACTATGTTTTTCTTCTATCGTGTTTGTCAGGGAAGATTGCACTCTGTTTGCTGTCAGACTATTACAAACTGGCATATGTTACTAATCTAAGTATATTAATATGACAACATGTATTAGATACCACATCATTCCAAAGGAAAACTTCCTACAATGCTAGAATTTCGTTTGCTTTTGGCTTTTGCATCCTGTTTCTATTCTCTCCACCACAAGAAGTGAAATACATCTCTCCTAGTAAGATCTGTTCTGGAATCTGTGAGCAGTTATTGTGCTTTTACTGCTGACAGTGAGAAATACTTCAGCTAAAATCTGAATACATTATTGGAATTAATACTTACAATGTAAACCAAAGAGACATCAAGATCCAAGATATGCAGCAATGCATAATTTGGAAGTTGTGTAGAGTTTTCTAGCTCTCTCTTATTTATCTGTAACAGTGTAAACCCAGGAAAACAATAGGTTGGTTTTGTTTTAATTTACAGGAAAGCAACATAGAGCAGCGGCTGGCTAAGTGAAGCTTTTATTAATAATAGTAGTAGTATAAATATTAGAATATAATTCAGAAATTACACATTCCTTGCTTACAAATGCAATGTTCTGCTTCTATTCTCTAAGAAATTCTTTGGAGCCCTACATAATATATAGTAGCTTTTCCAAATAACTAATTCCTTTTCAAAACTTGCACTGACACATAGGTCAAGCCCTCATGTCTAGGTGGAGAGATGTAGACTTGAATAAAACTTACATATATAAACTTACAATTCCTGTATGTTGCAATGTTTATTATTTTTTCTAAATATGTCGTATATTTTTTATGTATATATACAAACACGTGCAGATTACTCTTATTCTTTAGAACAGATTTTTATTACTTGCAGAGAGGCTGGGAGATGGACAAACCAGTATCTGCAGCCACTTCTTCTGGAGTGGATTTTTATATTTTGAGTGCCAGTTTGCTGCACTGAAATTGGCTGACTACAGCTCTAACGCTCATGCTCCAAAGACTATGCTACCTGAAGATCTTACCTTTCTACTTAAGTACTGAATCATTTACACTCAACTTCATGAGACAAGTGGTGTGAGCCACATCATCAAAAGTGAGATCATGGGTCCCCATTAAATCATCACATCTCAAACTCTAACTGAAATCACACCTGGAATGGGATCTAGAAGACTTAAATGGTGATCAGGAAGCTGTCTAAGAGTAACCAGTGGAAAACAAAAAACAGAAAAGCCTAAACCCCCTACTTTTCTCTTTAACTGAGGCATATTTCATATACTCATATATGCTCACATTTCAATACTTTACATACCACTTGTATTTATAAAAAAATTACTTTTTCATTAAGTTTGAATCATAACTGTATTGTTTCATTGTAGTCAGTTTTCCTAAAGTTAGATTAGTTAGGTTCAGACTTTAATTAACTTTGAATTGCCAGCTTCATAATTTTTCAAAAAAAAAGCTTAAAATCCTATAGAGTAGTTGCTGCAACATATGTTCACCAATTGTGGATGGTAAGAAGTAACCTCAGTTGATAATCTTGAAAGTCACTTGCTTCTCCTTCTGATCTCATAGTTTCTGGTCACTTTGCTCACATTGCAATGGGGAAAAGGCACCTACTGTCTTAGATATTTAAGTACGTCCTCACTGACAGATGGAGGAAGCTGATTTTTTAAGTGCCTGAGTCAAATTCAAAATGGAAGAGTCCTATGTTAGGGAAGAAGTTACTTTAATTTCACTCAGTATTGATAAAATTTAAGCTCATAAATAATGCAGACATATGTACTCACACACTGGAGCTGCATTGCCATCAAAGCACTCTTGACTATTTTTTGTGTCCTTGGTCTTGAGGTAACTTGCTAGTGGTGTTGTATGGCTTCTCCATGCAAAGTCTGGGGAATTATATCAGAATATGTGAGGAGTTCAATGCGCTTTCCTTCCCTACTCATGAACATTGAGTTAAAAGTTTTAAAAGACAGAGAACCACATTTTTTTTTCCAAAATAATTTTTTTAAATTCAAAGGATTATTATGTTTTATGATCTTTTAATGATTAAATGAAATGCTGAACCACTAACTTTCAAAAATTGAGGATGAGTACCTAATACTTCTGTAAGAGGCAGCGAATGGTGAAATCAGTAATTGCAATCAGTAATAACCTTGGCAATTGCCTTCCTTTCCCATCTTTCTTTAGCAGTCACAACAGAGACATCAGTGAAGCAGTCTTTGCTTCTTATGGCCACCTCCTTCATTGTATAGCCTGGCTTGCCTGAGTGGCCTGGAAATGTGGACAAGCTCATCATCTGGCTTTAGAAACTCAACTGTTGTGGGCGAAGTTTTCATGCTGGACAGGAAGTCTCCACCTGAGTCCCCCATTGAGACAACCACAGTTTTGTGCAGTTTCTGCTGCCAGCTCTGGATGTTGGGCCAGGCCAGACCAGGTCAGCATCTCCTGCCATCTCCCTGTCCATCTCAGGGAAGGTTCAGCCGGATACAAGTTTCTATACAAAGTCTCTGTGGGAAGAAAGGCACCCTGGGAAGAGGACTTGTTCTCCATCAATATATCAATCTTTAATTAACCTCAGAAGATATGAAAAAACCTGTATTTTAGGTAACCTATTTGCAACTACCCTATGGCAGAAAAGCAGGCAATGATAACAGCTGGTCTGTTATCAACATAGAAGACACTCCCGACCTTGACAGCATTCCTGTGTACCCCTGAGAAGCTATTCTTGTCCACCCGGGAGATAGGGAGGATGCAGCTGGAATGTCCCGAAATGTGTTTAGTAAACATGGTATAGAACTGACCACTGTGAGAGTCAAGTGTTAGACAGTGCAGAGGGTGGTGATGGTCTTAACCAATGCTAATTGTGCATAACAACCTTGAGCCAATTGTATCAAAGTATAGTAGCTTTCTGAACTGTATATTCACTTCTGCTTTTGCACAATAAACCAGTTCTTCACCTTCCTCGAAAGAGGTGCCTTCGTGTCGCTTCGTCCGCCTCAACAGCGACAAATGCTGCTCCATTGCTTTCATATGCTCACCAAGAGAAGAGACCAGCCCTTCTGTGACTGAAGTCCCCAAGCTGGTCGGGGCCGTTCTTTGTCCCCATCAGCTGCAAGCACACACTGGTGAACACCAGGTCTGAATATGTTAGGCATCACACATGGGAAATTTTCTTTTTTTTCAAAATAAAAAGATTTTTTTCTGTAAAATTAAATATAATTACTAACTTTATCAATATTTGTTTTGCTTAATTTTTCTGTTTTCCATTTCAAGAATCTGTATGAGGCCCTATTTCAAAAGGGCAATACACACTTTGCATAGAATAGCTTCTCTTTGAAGTGTATTATTGAAAGTATTTTGCTTAGTCATTAAAAGGGAAGTAAACTCTGCCCATTGAAAAAAATGGGACTTTTTTAAGAAACGTGGTTTTGCCACTTTAGGAAAGCTCACCAAATCACTATTTATATCTACATTTTACTTCTTGTTACAATATGAAGCGGAGACAATAACAAAAGTTCCTTATCTACAAATAAAGTTTAATATAGAGCTATTTCAAATATAGTGCTCTGGGCATACAAACATAAGCCTACAAAAAGAAGCTAAATAAATATTAAATAAGCTGATCAGTTGCTGATACCTGGTATTCCTAAATAACTATTCACTTGCTTTAGTTAGAGCTTTCATTAGCACATGCTACTTTGTTGTTTCTTATTGAAAGGAATGTTACAGCCAAGAAGGCTCAGACCCCATATTGTTTCATAATTTAGCATGAGTCCTTCATTAGTCAGAAGAAACATTATTTGTACAAATAAGCATATCAGGGATAAACTAAAAGTAGGAAATCTCATTCATTTTCCAATGAAATTGTTGATCTGCCAGTACTGGAATCTCAGCCACTGAACGAATAAACTTTTCACTTCTGTTATGCAAATATTTTCATACTGTGATCTCATAGATTAGAAAGGTTTTCTTACATGTAGGTTTTTCAAGGTCAAAGAATAATGAGAAGTTTTGATATATATTATTGGCTAGATATGAAATTTCACATACATTAATGTAATTAATCTTTTAGGTAAATTGTGGTGTTTATAATACAAGGATGCATTGCAAAGTTATTTCATACACAGAGGATTTTCAAAGTCCCGCATGATGACATTGATATAGTGCTACTACTCTGTTATAATCTTTGTATATTATTTAAGTGTAACAAATACTTCATTCATTGCCTGCCCTAAACTTTGCATTTGATGACATTCTTGCTGCTGTGTTAATATCAGGTCTATTAAGCTGGACCTCATGGTCCATTACCCTTTCTTTAGGCCTGACCCCATGAAGTTTAAGGGTCTTGAGCACAGTGTGAAAAAGCAAAGGGTTTCACTCTCACCCAAGGAGCTCATTAGGACTTTATAGAAACACAAAAAATACTCACACAGTACCAACATTTGCACTGAGGGATACTCACCAGACAAACAGCCTGGTGTCAGGAGGTGTTCATTGTTCTCTTTTTCCAGGACTGCACACCAATTTAGCAGGCTAACTAAAGGGATCACTCATTTGTAATCCCCCATTTCAGCTTTTGTAGGAGAGATTCATTTGCCAGCATCTTTTAACTTTGCTTCCTTGAAATTTCCATTTGACTTAAACCAGTGTATTTGAAATGAACTGAAATACGCTGGCTAGGATTACATTTGCCAATTGCTATAGCGGGATTTGGAGGTTGTCTTTGTTTGCTGCCTCAAGGCAAGCAAACAGTCATTCACAGTACGTTTTTAAAAGACCTTTCTGCAAATCATTTACTGACAGAGGGCCAGGTTTTGCACTGTTTACCTGCCTTGAATAATGCTCCTTTTCTCCTGAATTGCAGTTGAGTTACTGAAGGAGTAAGGCACTACAAAAGCTGCAGAAGGTTGTCAGAGTCTGACCCTAGCCAAGATAAGAACAGAGAACTGCTCTCACTTCTGCCATTGACAAAACAAGTTTGCTCTTCTTGGACTGTAGTCCATTTGTCTACCTGTGTCTACGAAGTGTCAGCATCTTTGGTGAATATCCTGTGTGCTGTTAGTGGACGATAGCAGAGTTCACTATGGCTTTGGGTTCAGTATAAAACACCTCCCTGTATCATCACTGGATCATTAAGGCTTTTGTAGGTGTGGTCTCCATCATATGTTAAACTGGGGGGGTTTTGTATTTAAGGCTCTGACACAAAACCCCAAGGTACTGATTTTTAAAAAATTTTGCTTTTTTGGAAGTTAATGCTCATTGCCTTGGGCAGCAGCCAGCAGCTCACTGGGTGACAACCTTTGGTATAATTTTCACACTTTTCGTAAAGACAGTAAAAACAGATTTGCAGACCAAAGGGTTCCACTTCACACCAAATCCTAAGAGCTTTTTTTCAGTGAAACAGGAAAATTGTGTAGACAATTTCATCTGGAAGACTCCTTTTAATATTTCACAATAAGGAAATCTTTCCATAGGATGATCTATTTAGAGTCCTGGTCATTTTTCACATTCACTGTGTGATGTTTTGCTCTATGAGAGGGTAACTGACATTAAAATAATTCAGCTTGGAATGTGGCCATGTGTGAGAACTGAAGTAAGGAAATTGTTGTTTGCACACAAATGGCATCTAGGTGAGTATTCCTCTTATTCCCCTATGTTGACATATATTGCGCAATGAAATCAGTGAAGAAATATAGCGTAAGAAATTGTCATTTTGTTTTGATATAACAGCAACAAGAAAGCAGCACCACATGACACCTATCTATCTTTGCCATGAGCAAAACTGGTTTTGTTAGTCCATGTGAAATTTTTCTACTTTAAAAAGAGCTACTGTGTAAGTCAATTTTGTGCCATCTGTGCATACAATGTAAAATAAACACAAACAAAACATTCTGCTAAGGAAACGTCATATCCTTTCAGATTCACCAGAGCGGATTTAGGTCATTGTTATAGTTCAGGGATGTCGTACAATTGCTGTAAAATAAGCTCATAGTTAATTCCTGGTAAATGAGCTCTGCCTGGAAAATTAGGTGTGATTTATTCACAACTACCATCTAATACAGAAAAGTCTGTGTCCTGCTTGAGAGCCATTACAAAGACAACTCCTGGGACTCCACGGGCATATTTTGGTTACTTTTCAATTAGTAAGCCATCTCTGTATAATTGGCTTGATTCATAAGTTTACAACTCTTGGAGTTCCTTAGCTCCAGCACCCAAATTCTTCATCTCAGTTTACCTTTAATGAAAATAGTGAATATAATTTTGAAAGGGATTACAGGAGAAAAGGAAGACACCTATGGAAAATACTATGTCTCCTTCAAAGGCAATCAAGAGTGAACAGAGATACTGAGAAAGATGCAACTAGGTAAGGTAGAAAAGGGAAGGAACCACTGGTCATCTGGGTCACATCCAGTATGAATGGTGATTTTTTTGAAGACAGCAGCCACCTACACTTTCACAGTACCTTCGGCAAGTAGTAAGGCCAAAAAGGGCAAAACATGAAGCCAATTAACAGCAATTTCAACATAACCTCAAACAACAGCATGTCCAAAACGGTTCATGTGAGGACTCATACTGTCTTCATTGCAAAGGCACTGAGTTTATCCTAACTCACAACTCTTCACAGACAATTAAATTTATCTGGTACTGTTGATATTTGGATTCAGCAAGCTGTAGAGCCAGTTACACAATCTATTTTGGCATCTCTGCTTTGGGGATGCAGACATAGGGGGCTTGAGGGGGCAGTGGCATTTAAACAAGTACTGTGATTTCTGCAGTGACTATCTGATTGTGGTCTAGGATTTTGGCCTTTGGCATCCAAATTTATTTAATCTGAGACATGGTCAAGACACTGTAAAGAGAAAGGGTCCTGAAGCTATCACATCAATAATCTGGGATTTCTACTTTTTTTTCTCAGAAGCCAAACAAACAACAAAACGTAGAAGCCATTCTTCCAGCTGTTGTTGTTCTTAATTAAAAAGCAGAGGAAAAGTTAAGTCAGCAGTTAATTGAACTGAGTCCAGGAAAAGTCATTGCTCTTTAATAGCAAAATTATATGGCTTGAAGGTTTTTTAGATAAAGCGTAGCATAAAAACCACCAGTAGGTCATTGACAATTTTAATGTTTCCAGTATGGATCTATTTGCATTCTTAAACACACAGAGGCTGTGTGTAACATTATCTTTCAACACTTTTCAGAATAATATTTGTATATTAGATGAAATAATTTCTTAGAATAAGTGACAATTTTACTCTAGGTTCTGTTGTATTCACCGGAATTTCACTCCCAGGTGCCTGGGACCAAGTCCTGAAAAAAATGCTCTATCTAAAAGTACTGCTCAGCTTCAAAATTTTATACAGATTTACTTGAAAATAAGTAGAAATAAGATGATAAAGGCCAAGGTCCACCTGGAATTAAATCTGGCCAAAGATGTCAAGGACAAAAAGAATGGGTTTTTCAAACACATCAGTAAAAAAGGAAAACAAAGGATAATGTGGCCCATTACTAAGTGGAGGAGGGGCCCTGATAAGAGAGGGTGTAGAGATGGTGGAGTTACTGAATGGCTTCTTTGCATCAGTCTTCACTGACAAGAGCAGTCCTCAGGAATCTCTGATCCAGAACACCAGGGCAAAGGAATATTGGAAGGAAGACTTTCCTTTGANAAGGAATATTGGAAAGAAGACTTTCCTTTGATCAAGAAGGATTGGGTTACAGAACAACTGGGTGAGCTTGACAGCCAGGAGTCCATGGGCCCTGATGGGATGCATCCACAAGTGCTGAGAGAGCTGGTGGACACCATAGCAAGGCCACTCACTATTATCTTTGAAAGGTCATGGTGATCAGGAGAGGACTGAGGACTAGAAGAATGCAAAAGTCACACCAGTCTTCAAAAAGGGTAAGAAGGAGGACCCAGAGAGTTACCATCCAGTCAGCCTCAATCCTTGGAAAGGTGATGGAGCACCTCATTCTGGAAGCCATCTCTATCCCTGTGGATGGCAAGAAGGCGATCAGGAATAGTCAGCATGGATTCAGTAAAGGTAAATCATGTTTGACCAGCCTGATTGCCTTCTATGATTACACAACTACCTGGATGGATGAGGAGAGAGAAGAGGATATTGTCTACCTTGACTTCAGCAAGGCTTTCGACACTGTCTCTCCCAACATCCCCTTAGGTCAAGCCAGGAAGTGCAGGCTGAATGAGTAGACAGTATGGTGGATTGAGAACTGGCTGAACATCAGATCCTGGAGGGTTGCAAACAGTGGCACAGGGTCTAGTTGGAGGCCTGTCAGTACTGGTGCATCCCAAGGTTCAATAGTGGACTCAGAATTGTTTAACTTACCCCTTAATGACTCAGATGAAGGGGCAGATGCCTCCTCAGCAAGTTGGCTGATGACACAAAGCTGAGAGGAGAGCCAATACCCCAGAGTGCTGTGCAGCCCTTCAGATGCACCTTGATAAGTTGGAGGGACGGGCAGTGAAGAACTGCCTGAAATTCAACAAAGGCAAATGCAGGATCCTACATCTGTGGAGGAACAACGCCAGGCACCAGGACAGTCTAGGGGCTGACTGGCTGGAAAGCAGCTCTGCTGAGAAGAACCTGGAGGTCTTGATGGACAACAAGGTGGCCATGAACTGGCAGTGTGCCCTTGTGGCCAAGAAGAACAAGAGTATCCTGAGGTGTGTTAAGAAGAGCATTGCCATCAGGTTGAGGAAGTTGTTCCTGTGCCTCTACTCAGTCCTAGTGAGGCTACATCTGAACTGCTGTGTCCACTTCTGGGCTCCTCAGAACAAGAGAGACATGGAGCTCCTGGAGCAGGTCCAGCAGAAGGCAACAAAGATGATACGGCTGGGAGGGGACCTTATCAATGTCATAGATACATTCAAGTATCTGAAGAGAAGGTGTCAAAAGGATGGACCCAGTCTTTTCTTGGTGGTGCCAAGCAGTAGGACAAGAGGCAACACAAGGGAGAACTTACTTAATGTGCAGGTGACTGTTCATTGGAACAGATTGTCCAGAGAGGCTGTGGAGTCTCCCTCTCTGGAGATATTCAAGAACCACCTGGACACAATTCTGTGTAATGTGCTGTAGGATGACCCTGCTTGAACAGGGAGGTGGGACCAGAAGAGCCACTGTGGTCTCTTCCAACCTTTACCCATTCAGTGATTCTGTGAAACTGAGGCTTCTAAGTGCTATCAGTGAATAGTCATAATGTACCTATAGTTAAAATAATATAACAACAGTACTTAGGATAATTAATAGGACGCTAAAATAGATGTAAAATAAATTGATGCTTTCCAGTGTTATCTTTATTAAAAATACGAAATTCAATAGAACACCATACAATGGTATGATCCCATACAGTTGTAGAAGAGTAGTAGATCATCTAATGTGTTATCAAAGAGCAAAAAATATCATGAAGGTGGGTTTAAATAAGAACAGAGAAAAGAGTCATTGCATTAGATCTGAAAAGGAGAGATTAATGTATGAGGTGCAAAGGTTGGGCAGGGGTTAGATGATGCTAGGATATTACAAATGCCTCTTCAAGAGGAGTTATGAAACTATACTAACGTACAGTTATGGATTTGATATCTAGGGAAAAAATCAGCAAGGCAACTGGACTTCAAATCAAAACTAAGTAACATTTTTTAAGCCAGACACAATAATAAGAAAAAACCCAAACTGTCAGCAGCTGATAAAGTATTGCTTGTAAGTGTCAAAGAATAGATCCCTTAGCAGTGACTGGCAATAACATATTGCAAGTAGCTTGAGAATTAAAAATGTCCCTCCCATTAAGGCTGGCATGAGGACAGTCAGAAAACCATATAGTCATAAACCCTAAAATCAATTTATTTCACGATCTCTTCTGACCTTTTGAAATTGCATTCCCAACTGAAATAATAACTTAGGACATTTTTATTTCCTACAAAGGGAAATTTCAGGTAAGTGTTGCTCCTGAGACACATAGATGTTTCATGTTGATTAGTGATTATGTGGTATTTTAGCATCAAACCCAATAGTAATTAATAGTAACCCAATAGTGCCAATAGCAACAAAATACAAGTTTCCAGTTTTGTTAAAGGACTTCTAGACAAAAATGATTGTGTTATTTTTAAGTGAATGTTTTCCAACCAAAACCATTTTGTCAGTAAGTCTTTGACTAGTTGTTACAACTCTTATGTGGTACCATTGAGATATTATTTTCTTCTGCAGAGTAAAAAAAAAAAAAGACGTTTAAATGACATGAGTGTGTGGGGAACAAAGAGAAGAAGTAATTGTATACAAGTGAGTAGATGCTCTGCAAATACCTGGCTAGATTACAATCTACCTTAATTGAGTAAATGATCACATGCTTTTAACTTCTATTTCAATGAGCTGAGAAGAGGGGTTAAATAGGGGTTACTGGGTGCAGCAATGTGCTTATAGATGGCTAATGCAGAGTCAAAGTTTATGTACATAGGATAGGCTGACTGACAAACAGTGAGAGGTTAAATAGCACATGGTAAGCATGTCAGAGTGCCATTCTCTGGCAATTACATCTCTTTGTAACATTAGTATATTTCCTAAATTATTTCTTCCTGTCAGCCCAGTGTTTCAGTCAACTGATCTCCCAAATGCTACCTAGGTATGTTGTATTATATTAAAAAACCCTGAGCAAAACACAAAAATTTTTTCAGTAATTATTTGGAAAGGTAACTGGCAAACATATGAACAGATACTAGTCAGCATGGATATATAAAGGGAAAATTGTGTTTAACATAATTAACTTCTTCATTGGAAAGACAATGAACACTAACAGTGTGAAATAGGAGACATCCTAAGTTGACTACAAGGACGCTTCCTGATTTAGCATCACATAAAAGATTGATATGTAACATCATTAAATGAGGTATTGATGGTGGCATTTTACACTGGGGAAAAATGGTTCCTTAAACGAAATAAGAGAACTGTATTAAATGGATATAAATTTAGGGATGTCATACAAATTGTAATTAGGTTTAGGATTTCTTGCAGTAACATAGAAACACTCTGTAATAGATGCACACTTTTAGAAAGCAGAAAAAAATTGTAAGCTTGAATTTTAGTGAAAAGAAAGAAAATTTATCCTTTAAATATAGATATTTTAAAGTAATGAAGCTTAGATTATATTTATTGTGAAAATTTATCCTCACATTTATGGGGAAATAATTAGAATAAAAGGTTTTTAAAGTAATAACAGAAATTCAAATGCAACACTTGATAACTATAAAAATTTGAGAAAGGAAATAGCTTCTTTGGTATTTGTTTTTTTGGGGAGCAAAATGTAAATGAAGGTCTACAGTTTGGTATGTTAATTTGGCCTCACATCAAAAGCAGACAAGTGAAGAATGCAAAAGACATAGAATGCAGGTAGCAACAGAGTGTATCTCATATATGAGAAGCTTCTAATCTACAGGAAAAACCCAATTCTTTCCATACCAGCCTATAAGGTATAGAAATAAGAAAAAGAGGATTACTTATATGGAATACTGTATTTTCACCATAGCATAGTTCATGCATATAGCCCCATGACAGTCTGAATCTCATTACTCTTAAAATATTTAAGGTATAGTCTTAGTCTTAAGTGAAAGCTTAACTGTGTTAACACATGCTTGAAATAATGTTCCATGTTAGGCAAAAGGCATCAGTGCACCAAGACAATGAACACTATTCTTAGTTGAAAAGTATTCCTAAAATAGATAATTATCTTTTCAGTAATTTTGACTTACGAATTTTCAAAGTCAAATGCCCAGGTTGGGTAAGACCCACAACAGAAGTTATATAGAACTTTCATTTTTATATTTGTCTTCATAAACCTTGTGAAACTCTATGGTTAGGACAAAAAATAGTAATGCTGGTTCTTACTGCTTATAAAACAGTTAATTTCCAAAGACAGAAGTACCCTCTTACTGACTATAATCAATCTTGCTATGATTAGCTCTAACAGAAACTCTTAGAAATTTTAATTAGACAGTTTCAACCAAACCCTTACCAGACATAACCTTTGAAGGATGGTTACAGGCCCCCATGTCTACAGCATTGACCCAAACAGATTTCTAGCCAGTTTCTATACATCTATAAAACCTGTATTTTCAAGAGTTAAACACCCCACTGGCTCCAAGTTCTCCCACAGCCCACGGGAGTCTGTTACCCCAAGGCAGGGGTCACCACCCAAGTGTCCATCACTGGAGCACACACATAGGTTTTGTTTCACCAAAATCTCTGTAAGGGCCCATTTTGTTCAGCAGAATCTGAGTATGTATAATGGATGGAAAAAAGTAAGATTAAATACAGTAGGTAGGGCCTCTTTTTTTCCGAAAGACATTCAATTACAAGACAATATGTAGGTTTTATGCTTTAGCCAGGTGTTCAGCTAGTCAGCTTCAGGCCAGCTGATGCTAAACCTAGAAGCAATCCCACAGTAGAATGTGAGGAGTCATCCTCAGGCCACAGAGTGAGATTTTTCTTAATGCCTTCTCTCCTGCCTCAAAGACCTCATAGTCCTCACTCTGCTCAGCTTAAGTGCCATGGCCTATGATATATGAAATAAAACCCCCAGTATTTTGGTCTAAAAAGGGTGTAGTGGTTTGACCCTGGCTAAATGCCAAGGACTCACCCACAGCCAGCTCTCTCACTCCCCTCCCTGCAAACGGACAGAGGAGAGAAAGAAAGAAAANAGATCACAGCCTCCTCCCAGGATCCACCTGCTCTGGCATGGGGTCCTCCACGAGCCACAGGTGGATCTCTGCTTCCTTCTGTTCCTCCTTGGGGTGGAGGGAGACAACCCGCTCCACCATGGTCATCACCATGGGCTGCAGGGGCCCCACTCTGGTGCCTGGAGCATCTCCTCCCCCTCCTTCCCCACTGACCTTGGTGTCTGCATTGTTGTCGTTCACAACTTCTCACTCTGCTCTTCTCTAGTGGCCATCTTCATCTGCCCCCTACCTTTTTTTTCCCCTTCTTAAATATATTATCACGGAAGCATTACTATGACTCCTGATTGGCCTGGCCTTGGCCAGCAGTGGGTCCAGCCTGGAGACAGCTGGCATTGGTTCTGCTGGAAATGGGGGAAGCTTCCAGCAGCTTCTTGAAGAAGCCTTCCCCATAGGCCCCCCTGCTACCAAAAAACCTGGCCAAAGAAACCAAATACAAAAGGTTATTTGCAAAAATAGGAGTTAATAATCTTTACCCAGACGATATTTGAACACAGAAGGACTTGAGGTTTTGTGGATCCTAGTATGAGGACTCATAAGTAAGGGTTGTAGAGGTTGTGCAGAAAGATCTAGGAATACAGTTTCTTCACTACCTTCTCTCAGGTTGGGAAGCTCTCTCTCTACTTCTAATATATATTGCAAAGCCTATTATATGAAATATTTAGAATTACAACACGATTAAAAATTGGTTTGATGTCGCAGCATATTTTACACAGACACATCATCAGGAACTTTGTTCCTGAATAATAGAATCAACTCATAGGACAATTTAGGCTGCAAAGACCTCAGGACTTCACTAGACCAATTTCCTGCTCTAGGGTTACTTCTGAGCTCAGATCAGGTTGCTCAGAGCTTCATCTAGTGAGGTCTTGAAAACATCCAGGGATGGAGACTGCACAGCCTCTCTGAGCAGTTTCTGCCACTCCCTGACTGTCCTCATGGGAATTTTTTTTCCATTCTATCCAGTCCAAATCCCTCATTTCAATTTATGTCTGTTGTCTCTTGTTCTCTGTCCATGGTCTGCTGTGAAGAGCCTGATTCTATCTTCATGGTAACCTCCCAAGAGATACCAGGAGGCTGTTCATTGCCCCCTGAAGCTTATCTGTTTCAAGCTGAACAAGCCTCCAATCAGCACTGGGCAAGTCCTTCAGATCTCAACCAGCTTGGGGGCCAATACTGAATTCACTCCAGTTTAACCATCTCTTTGTTCCATTAGTGTGCTCAAAATTGAATGCAGTATCTAGATATAGTCTAACAACTATGGAGAAATGAGGAACGAGCCTTTACTACGGTCCAAGGTCTGCATCTCTGTTCACATCTGAGGCAGCTTGGCTGTCCTTGCTGCCAGGGCACATGGTCGCCTACTGGGCCCCCAGAGCGTGCCATTCCTACAAAATTGCTCCTCAGCCTGGGCTGCTGCAGGGATGCTTCTTTCACTCTTGGGGACAGCACTTCACCTTTGCCCTTGCTGAATCTCAAAAGGTCCCTTTAGTTGTAGTTTCACAGATCGTCATTTCTGGGGGATGGATGCAACATTTGCCTTTCTTGGCCTTCTCCAGTTTTTAGGGACCTCTAAGCCTCTAGAACTTTTCAAATACAACACATAAGAGAGAATCATGTTTTAAACATGAGGACATAGTTAAATACAATTTGCTCCCATTTTTTAGAGGAGAAAGAAGTTTTAACAATGTTAGAAAGACCAAAGACCTCAAATGCAGTGAGTGAAATCTTAGCTCCCTGTAAGCCTCTCCAAAGCTCCTGTTGCATACAATGGGAAATGCAACAGCATTTATAGTTCAGCTAGGGTTTGGGTTTCCTTGCTCTGGAGCTGTATTTATCAAAGCAATTGAAAGCAACTTTTAGTTTTTGAAATGTTCCTGTGTTTGCTCCAAGCATGACTTAAAGCCCCTAACAATGGAAAGACTGTATTATTTTAGGGTACATTAGATCGGATATTTAATTTAAAAATTTCTGTAATTAATTAACTTTGTTAATCAAGGGAAAAATAAAAATCTGCACAGACACTATAGCTGTTGTACAAAGTTAGGAGGGTTAGTACTACTGTAGTGTGCTCTATGTATCTGTTACTTTGTACTATTTTAATTGCAAGAACAGAGGAAATTTTCAGAACAGATTAAAATGATGCAATGAGTCCTTTTTTTCTAATTAATCTTAGGAAACTATGCAGATTTTATTGCTGCAGGAATGCTTGGGTTAAGCATATTTATTTTACTTTGTCTAAATCTAGAAGTTACTTTATCTGAAATTGTCTTTCTACACGACAATCAAAGAAATTGTGTGTTCCTGTAGGGATTAAGTCAGGAAGCAGTTTTCAACAACAACAAATTGAAACGTTTACACAAGGAAGTGTAGCTTTTATAAGTGATGGGAAACTTCAAATTTGATTACAAGCAACCTTTGGCTTCCTATCTGTTCAACAATAGGCCATGTTGTTAAGGGCAATTTCCATGCACAGCATGTGGGTCCCATTTTTTCATCCTTAGACATGGTTGTTTACTGTTCAGAACTGTTTATGCATTTTAATCAGGCTTATTCAGCAGCCCTTAATAAATCACCACTAAGTGAATGTATGAAAACAAGAACTATTAGACAGGATTTGTTCCCCTTATGCAGTATTTGTTGCACTCAGGTTCCACTGGATATAAAAATAAAGAGTAAACGGGTAATTGAGTCAAAACAATAATTATGAGACATATGATTTTAATGCCTTTTGCTGAGCAGTTGCCTCCAGCAACTTCCGCTTGCTACAGGAGCCTGACTTTAAATTCAGCTCGGGCCAGAATGACTTAACAATTGGAACCTGCCTTCAGCTCATGGCACTGGAAGGCTTTTTGATGGGGTGAAGCTGACAGCCCAGTTCCTGCCTGGCAGACATGAAACAAGGCTAAAGTCATATAGATAAGCACTTAAACATTCAGGTATCTTGGCCTCTGGAAACAATGGGGGAAAGCACTGCTAGTGAGAAACTGGTACACAGAAGTAAATACATCTTTTTGGTTATTCATACAAGGAATACAAGCAGAGAAGAATTTTTTTCCATAGTCAAGTGAACAAAAAATTTCCAGAGGAATTTTAGTGAATGTTAATGGCTGCATTAATAAATGCTTTCTGTGATAGCTCTGGTTCATAAATAGAAAGAATTCCAGGAGAGAAGTTACTTAGTTTTCAATAAAAGAGTATTTAACCTTGAAAGATTTTCCAATCCTTCTTTTACTGGATTTTACTAGATTACTATCCCTTCCTGTGAAAAACAGGGGAATTTTACAGACCTATAGACCATGTGCAGGATAGATACGATACTTATAGCATGATGCCCTGCAGATGTCAAAGAGTAATGTCTGGGAAAAACAAAGTAAAATACAACAACAAAAAAGGCTTTTGCCATGTAGGGCAGTTTCCCAGAAACTACTGCTGAAATTAAAAATATAATTTTGGAGATTATTTAACAGGACCATTGCCTCGATCTGTCAGTTTGCCCCACTGAAACCACTAGGAGAAATGAGGGTGGGTAGATTTGAGCTCTATTCCTCTTTCCTTGCAGAAATCCTGCTTTCCATTGGGTCAGTGTGCTTGGTCAGGCTGCCCAGTCCTTATGCTGCTTGTAGCCATAAAAGCTTTGTCCAGCAGTCAGCAGCCACACAAGATTCCTCCCCTAGTCTTCTGCTGGACCACAACTCTTACTGCAGCTCTGCAGATCTTTTCTTCCTTCTCCCACCTCCTGAATTGTTTGTGCAGCACTTCTGCTTGTTTCCTAAGAAGCAGGATACTTTTGCTTCAATCTGTTATTGTTTACCATGATAATGAAGGGTTCCTTTGTGAGCAGAAAAATCGCCACAACATAACAAAACTCTGACAGCTAAATAGTGTGATTTCCTTTGGGAAATTATAAGGCTCACTTCTCCAAAAGCCCAAGTAATATGAATGGCCATCTTGACTTAAGTGGTGCTCAGCTACTGTGATCAGCACGGAATGTAACCTTTCAGCTAGCTGGATCAGGTAGGCTCAAACCTTTCAAGAGTACCACACTGAAATACTGTTTTCTTCACTAAACTTGGCTAGACCTATACAAAAGGTGGTTCCTAAATTGTGCAGGCAAAGTGCACATGGTGCAATTACTAATATCAAACTAGGAATTGAACCTTTCTTCCTTTGAAAACAGATTACAGTCATTCCATCTGCAGAAAGAGAGAAGGTGTTGTCCTTGGATAAATGAACGGTTATACTCAATAACAATGCCGTTTTATTAAATTGTTTGTTCTTAAAAAAAATGTGGCCACATTCATGTCTTGCGCATCATTTGCAAAGCATGTCCATGTTGTCTTTTTTGCCCTGAATTTAGATTTCTTTTTTGTTATTATAGTAACAATCTTGCTTGTCTTGGTGAAAAAAAACCCCTAATCTCCATGATGCTACGCTGCTGTACAGTAAAGAGAAACTGTCACAGGAAACCAGTCCAGTATGTTGCACACGGTGTTACCTGAATGGGACTTTTGCTTGGCTAATGGACCTTATAATTGTATTGTAATTGTGGGTTGAGGCCTAAGTGTCAAGATTTCACTTCTTTCACAACTGCACAAATTATCTGTGTTTTTCTTTGCCTTGAAATTTAATTATAATACCTGACACTTCAGTTAGGAAGTGCCAAAGCCATTTAAGTCAGCCATTTGGGACCTAACCAAATTGTGAAACTTCACCTCGGTAAAATGTTTCTGAATGCAGTAACCCACTTCATGTGCTCCTCTGCACTATGTTACAGAGTTTAAAAGAAATTAAGTATGTCAATAACTGGGCAAATATTCTCTTTAATACACACAACTGCACTTGAAATGCCACTATTTTTGGGAAACAATTATTTCTAATGTTTAAGGAACAATGTTTAAAAAAATAACTGAAGTTTCTCTTCTCAAAGGAAGCATGAAGGGACTATGCATCCTCAGACAATATGATGATGACTGATTTCTCTTTTAATAGCATTATCTGCATGTGTGTATCTATAGGGCCCTTCTAGGTACAGTAAAGAAGGTACTGTGCCCTCCGATGTGAAGATGTTAAAGCATTGAAACTGTGGTAGCAGCTGTAAAATAGGAAATATGTGGTAGATGGGCCATGCGAGAGAATGGACAGAGGAAGTCTCTTGGAAAGAGAGGTGAAAAAACCAAAACTGTGACGCTCTCATCTTCTTTAAACTATTTAAATCTGTAAATTGTTAGAAGAACATTTAATGATTAAGTCTTCTGCTAGAAATGTAGCTTTAAACTATGATTTGTGAGAGGACTGCAGTGCTCTGACCACAGAAGTAGCTGATAATTTCAACCACTGCATGGATTTCAGTTAGATAATCCAATACTGAAAATCTTTCCTTAAAACAATTACACAAGTCTCTAACACCATCATTGTCTCAAGAGGACAAAGGTATGCAATAGAAGTTGTGTGAAATACTTAAAACATTCAGAAAACACCTTGCTCTGTTTTCCTGTATTACCAGATGCCTAAAGTATCAACACTGATGTAAATCATACCAAGGTATAGGAGACAATGTTGAACAGGCTATTGGATAAGATCTGCATTTCACATCAGCAGAGTTGTAAATATGATTTATTTTTAGGAATACAAGACATCTTCTGAAAAATCATTTTACATTTTAATTCTTTCTTTCTGAATCTTTTGTACCAGAGTGGGAGCAATAGATTCTGCCACTGTCTAATTAAATGTGAATTACAAGTTCCATCATACAAGCTCTTTCACACACTTCATTCTATTCCTGATATGTCAAAGAGGTGAAACAAAATCCAAACTATGAAAATGAAATTTCCAAGTAAATCCTGTAGGACTGAAGTTTTCCATGCATGGCTTCTGCAAGGAGAAGAATAGTTTTAAAAGTTTAGTGAGATCGATATATCTAGCTTTCAACATGTGTTAAAATCATGCACAAAAGACAGGGTGCATGCTGCAGTAAGATTTTGTGCACATCTGCAATGTAACTTGACAGGGAATCAATTTCTTTTCACACTTCAACATTTCACTTCTGTGTATTTTTTCACAACTTCCTGAGATACAATGCCAAGCCAGATTTGACGGAAATGGCTTCAATCATTTGAAACTGAGCTCTTGAAGCTTTTTATGGAACTGGATTAAAAGAATCCTAATTCCGTCTGTGTTTGCTGAGAATGATGGTGATTCCTAAGCATAGCAGAGTTTCCTGGTGAATGGTTAAGTTCAGCCAGGAGTACTGTGAAATGCTTTAGCTAAATCTAGAGCTCTCAAAAGCCTGACTAACCTGGCAAAGTTTATATTGCTTTCAGGACTTTTCAGGATTGTAAAAAAAGAAGCAGCGGGAGGTAGGAAGAGAAGTGTCAAGGCAAACTGCCTCCTCAGAAATTTAAATGGCAACAACAGGGTGCCCCAAATCTTCTAATATTGTGGGCTGGATGCCAGTTTTGCTCCTCCCCCGTAAGGCAGCTGTGGCTTGCAAGGTTTGAGAGGTTTGCAAGTGGCTTGTGTGGGCAGCTACAGCAGAAGCCAATATCCAACACAAGCCCACCCAGGCTCTCCTTGAGGCTGGCCCTTGCTGCTGCACACAGAGCGAGACAGCAGCATAGTTTCCTACTGTTTTCTGAGCACTGTGGCTCTCAATGCACAGAAAATATTTCCAAGACAAATGGAGAAAATACTTAACTGTGACAAGACCCCAGCCTGGCCAGAATGTGCAAATCTAGTTTTCCTCTCCTTCCACACCCTGCCCTTTCCTGTAAAGAGATACCAAAGGCTTCCCCAGGGCATCTGTGGGACACCCAATCATAAAGTGATGCAAGTAATACTCATATAGCAAAAGTCTGCACAGTGAAAGTCATCACAATATTTTTTGGTGCAAGCTATGCAGAAGAAATTAGCTTATAACAGGTTCATGCCTCACATCATGCAGATTATTTGAACTATGTCCTAAGCTTCATGGTACACAAAGCAGAGTTAACCTTGAAAGATAGTTTGAAAGCCAGAATAGTTTGAAGATGATACAAGAACATAAAAATTAAACATACAGTCAAAACTTAAACCCCTCCTGCAGAGTTGGAGCTCTGCTCCCAGTTTACTGAGTACCTGTGCTACTTCAATTGCTGCTCTTTTGTGGTGTCTCTGAGTTGGAGCTAACCAGAATGATTTGTACCCAGTTTAGCGTAAACTGACAGTGAGTTACCTTGTCAGGCTGGGACACAGCCTCCCTGAATATGGTCATCAACAAAATGTCAGGGTAGCATTTTTTGAGTAGGTAGGGGAAATTTAGAGCAAAATCTGCCTAAAAGTCTACAGCAGCTGTGCAGTGATGACATTACCCAGTCTCAGCTTGCTAAGCTTTGTAATACTTTGAAGAACATACTTTATCAGACTGCTGTCTACCATGCTCAGGTTAGACAAAATACTGTGAGAAAATTATCTCCAAAAGTGTGTAAAATGCATCTAACATGGAAAATGGCAGATAGCTATGTTATTAGAAGTATATTTCAATGTATAAGTAAGTCCAAGGCACTTTTTGCCAGAGAACTTCAGGATCAACCTTAAGAAATGCAAGTACACTCTGATAGGATTCATGCATTATTCCTTTAGCTAGAATATGTCACTCCAAAGCTTACAAGCAGAAAAGCACAGAGAGTATGGTATTATTTTTGCTGGAAAAGCAAAGTTGGAAATAAATAATAAGTGAATTCAAATAGATGTCTCCAAAGTGTTATACACAGAGTCCAGTAAAATTATGACTAGGTTGAGCTGCCTTTAGCATGTCTAAGCAAAGAGAGCATTAGAAAAGACGTGTATTTGATTACCTCATCTCTGTCTCCTGCAAGTGTGCTTCTGTTTCTATATCAAGATCCTTGTTCTTGACTATATGGAATAAAATGGCAGTCATAGTTTGAACATCTCAGGCTGCAAAATGAGAACATTGTGAGGAAGCATGGAGGCAGACAGCTCACACCATGTGAAGTCTTTACAACATAAGTGGCAGCTGTGCTAAAGTTCTTGTGCATCTGATTTTAATAGAGTGTAAAGAGCATTTAAATGATCAAATTCTCTTCTTAAATCAATTTTATGCATTTTATCCTTGCTAATTGCAGATGTCTTTGGGAAAACTGGTAGTCAGGAAAAGCAAAGTGTGAATTTGCTGTGGGCTAAGGTTAGGGTTAAGAGCTGGACTTGATGGTCCTTGTGGGTCACTTCCAACTCAGCATATTCTGTGACTCTGTGACTTTTCCCCTATTTACATGCTTCTTTTGAATTGCAAGGGTGTCGCTGCCCTGGCTCCTAAATTGGAGCTTTTCTTTTATCAAAGTCCCGTACCAGATAAAAGAGATTGGACCTGCAGCTTCTCAGTTTCTCTTGTTGTTTATGAAGTTCTTATCACAACTTCAGCATGCCACCTGGATTTAACACACCGAAGCATGTGCTGCAAAAGCCGTGAAATGGCGGCTGCTGAAAGGTTTTAAGGACTCTAATAACCAATGAACTGATAACACGTATTTACAATTCTGTACCAGTAATCATAACTTGTTGCTAACACGTTCCTTCTACCGCAAATCTATTCTACCAATGCCTATGTGCCACCTCTACTGCAGTACAAGGAGCAAAAAGAAGAAGAGAGAACTCAGGACAACACCCAAAATCCTTCATTTTGTCTTCTTTTATATCCATACTATGAAACCCAAAACTATAAGTCTCACCTCTGTGATAAACTAAACTATAATCTAACTTATGTTTTTGCTGCTTTTGCTTCTTCCATGAGTGTTGGAAGCTTTTCCCAGGGGCACAGATCAAAGACTGTGTCCTCCTGGGGTCTCTATGAGGGTCAGAGACCCTCCAGGGCAATTTGAGGTGTAGTCCAGATATCCTGGACTCCGACACAAGGGTTTTCAGCTGCTGCTGTCACAAGATGGTGGGAAATACATCTTCCCCCGTGTTTTATTGGACACCCTGAGATACCTATGTTACCCATTTCTGATATAGCCTATGCAGTAAAATAAAGGAGCCTCTCCATTATCCTTTGGATATCTTGAAGTAATGTTATCGTGCAGGTTGGAAAAAGATCTATAAGTTCAAGCTCAATGATTAGCCCAGAACCACCCAGTCCACCACTAAACCATGTCCCTAACCAGCACATCTGCACATCTTTAAATACCTTCAGGAATGGTGACTCAACCACTTCCCTGGGCAGCCTGTTCCAAAGCTCAACAACCTTTTTGGTGAAGAAATTTTTCCTAATATCCAATCTAAACCTCTTCCTGAGCTTGAAGTCAATTCCTCTTGTCCTATCGCTTGTTACTTGGGAGAAGAGAATGACTCCCACCTTGCTACAACCTCCTGTCAGGTAGTTGCAGAGAGCAACAAGGTCTCCCCTCTCCTTTTCTCCAAGCTAAATAATCCCAGCTCCCCCAGCCATTCCTCATAAGACTTGAGCTCCAGACCCTTCACCAGCTCTGTTGCCCTCCTCTGGTCTTGCTCCAGCACCTCGATGTCCTTGTAGTGAGGGGCCCAAGACCGAACACAGGACTGAGGATGTGGTCTCACCAGTGTCATGTACAGAGCGAGATCTCTGCCCTAGTCCTGCTGACTACTCTGTTTCGGATACAGACCAGGATGCCATTGACCTTCTTGGCCACCTGGGCACACTGCTGGCTCATGTTCATCTGGCTGTTCAACAACACCCGCTGATCCATTTCCATCCAGCAGCTTTCTTGCTACTCTTCCCCAAGCCTCTAGAGCTGCATGTGGTTTTTGTGACCCAAATGCAAGAACTGGCACTTTGCTTTGTAGAACTTAATAAAATGGACTTTTGTTTATTGATGCAGCCCATCCAGATTCCTCTGCAGAGCCATCTTACCCTCCAGAAGATCAACACTTCCATCCAACTTGGTGTTGTCTGCAAACTGTCTGAGGTTGCACTCGATCCTCTCACTCAGATCACCTATATTAAACAGGACAGGCCTGAATACTGAGCTCTGGGGAACCCCACAAGTGACTGGCCACTAGCTGGATGTAACTCCATTCACCACCATTCTCTGGGCCTGGCCGGCCTGCCAATTTTTTTACCCAGTAAACAACATGCCTGGTCAAGCCACGAGCAGCTCGGTACTCTTGGGTGGATCCCATCCAGCCCCAGAGACTTGTATGTATGTAAATGGGGTAGCAGGTCACTGACCGTTTCCCCTTGGATTATGGGGGCTTCATTCTGCTCCTCGTCCCTGTCTCCCAGGTCAGGGTACTTGGAGAACAACTGGTCTTACTACTGAAGACTGAAGCAAAGGCAGCATTAAGTACCTCAGCCTTTTCCTCATTCTTTGTTATGGTGTTTCCCCCCCACAGCCAATAAAGGATGGAGAATCTCCTTGGCCCTCCTTTTGTCACTAATGAAGAAACATCTTTTACTGCCTGTTACAGATGGAGCCAGATTAATTTCTAGCTGGGCTTTGGTCCTAATTTTCTCCCCGCATAACCTCATGACATCTTTGTAGTCCTCCTGAGCTGCCCACTTCTTTTTCAAAAGGTTATAAATTCTCCTGAGTTCCAAAGCTCTTTGTTTAGCCAGGTCAGTCTTTCAGCACATGTCTTCTCCAGTGTCTTTGAGAGTTCCTTCTTGAAGAACGTCTGGCTTTCCTGGAATCCTTTACCCTTAAGGACTGCTTCCCAAGGGTCTCTGACAACCAGGCTCCTAAACAGGACAAAGTCTGCCCTCTGGAAGTTCAAGGCAGCAGTTCTGCTGAGCCCTCTCCTTAATTTTCCAAGGATAGAAAACAGCAATTTAATAATTGCTGTGCCCAAGACAGTTTCTGACCATCACATCACCCACAGTCCTATTCTGTTCACAAAGAGCAGATCCAATGGGCCAGCTTCCCAAGCTGGAGCACTCACCACCTCTGTGAGGAAGTTAACTTCCACACAGTCCAGGAACCTCCTTGACTGTTTCCTCTCTGCTGTCTTGCATTTCTGGAAAGCATCTGGTAAGCTGAAGTCCGTAACAAAGACAATGGCCAGTGACAGGGAGTTACTGGAGTGCAGACCAAAACCTTAGCTGTTAAAGCTGCTGTCTTAGCCAGGGAAGTTCTCCTCATCAAAAAGCTCACAGAAAAATTACACATGTGTATATCTGGCAAGAAAACGTAGATGCTGATTGAATCTGGTGGAGTGTAAAATAAGGAAATGAATAAAGAATTTTTTGTTACTTGGATTTTGTGGTTGACTGCTGCAGCTTATGACTAGCCATACATCTGGCAGCTTTAGAAGAAAGTAAATAAAATCTCAACAAATTACTGAGCAATTATGGACAGGAAAGTTAAGAGGAACATCTGATGGCTAATACGCATGCTTCCCACTAAGCAACAGGAAGGTTTGTAAGAAAAGTTTAAAGTGTTGGGCTTATATTTCACAGAAATGTGCAATTTGCTAATCTCACTTTACTGTACTACACAGCTACACTAATAGCAACTCAGGCGTGAGAAATAGCTGTGAAAGAAACCAAATCCCAAGTCCATCTTTGATGACTACTGTCTTTGACAACCATCTTTTCCTTGCTAAATACCTTTTATTCATGCAGCACATGGATGGATGGACTAACTGCACTTTCCAAGGTCTTGAATTATAGTTTTCAGTGTCTTCAGGCCCTTGGGAACTCTCTGAGAATTTGATCGTGAAAGGAAAGACAGAATTAATCCTTAAGTGTGAATAAATTTATGAGGGATAATTGAAAAGACAGCTACTTGCAATGTTCAAAAGTGTGTGCTCTTCTGGGAAGACTTGTTTCTTTTGCTTAAAACCATTATAAATATGCATTTCTGCAGCTTCATATTACAATGGTGCATAATACCTTCAGATGTACTCTGGGATACAACAGGTTAGATTATGCCCTTTTCTGTGGCAAGAGGCAACCCCAGTCTCAAAACGCTCACAGGTAAAATACTTGCACTAAGATCTTGAGATGAAGGCCTTCAGATTTGTAAATACAAGTGGTCAAGCTGTGGAAATTATTTAAGCTGAGAACAGACACAGAATGGGAATGTAGCAGTGCAAAACACCAGGCTCATCTTTGTCTTATTCTTCTTCATGCTTATAGGCACTGCTGTAAGACAGGTCACACCACATGGATCCCTGGCATGAAGCACTGATCAACTATTCACTACAGCTAACAACATCTTAGTGCCAATGGAGTAAGTACCCAAACTCTAGCAGGGCCATCCTACCCAAGGACATGAAGGAAAGCCTGAGACATCTGAACATCTAATTTACATCTCCCAAGGTATTACTTAGTGTCACAGCAGTTAAACCATCCTTTCCATTTCCCATCTGAGGGCACTTGTCCAGCTGGCTTTAGCTTTGAACCACCCTGATATCCAAGGGGTTATGCTGCTGCTACTATACAAAAATAAGGGGCACACCTGCTCCAGAGGATCTTGCAGGGAATATCCCCGAGATTAGACTGGTGAGCAGCTGCTCTGAAGTAAAAACATTTCTTTGCAAAACGGGGAGGTGCTTTCAGGTCTTTGGGAACAGCATCCAATTTTAACTTTCTGCATGTGTGTTTGAACTTTAAAATGAGACATCTTTGGCACACTACACAGTTTGTAACCAAATAAGAATACACGCAAGGAAGTAGAAATGGATTAAGCCACTCCTGACAAAGAATGTTTATGCCTGCACAAAGCAACGTCCCACATCTCGAGGAAAACATGATTAACAGCGCCGTGCTGATCTTAATCAGATTTATTAAGACAAATGTTGAAAATCCAGCGTGTATGGGGGGGTTGAGGTGGTAACTAAAGAAGGAAAAAAAAAAAAAAAGGCTAGATAAAAATGCCCAGAGGGAGTGAGCTAATGACTATCTTCCCATTACCTCATGGGATCATTAGGTCGACGTGATCTCTCCGCGGCCAGCGCCGGAGCCACTTCCCCGCCGGGACGAAGGCCAGCGGCCTTTCCCTTCCCCTCGCAGCCCCTCCGCACAGGTGCAGGCCCCCGACGGGAGGCGCCGGCCCGCCGCCATCTCGGGGCGGGCACCGCGGGACAGCCACCTCGGCTCCCCGCCCTACCCCCCTTCCCCGGGGGGCTGCC
>WEIV01010120.1:127031-157588 GCA_013390005.1 Calyptomena viridis | reverse complement strand
GTGCGGCCGGCCGGCACACCTGCGGGTGCAGCGAGCGCGGCACAGCCCTGGGGTGGCAGCGTCGGGTGCTGTTAGACACCCTTAATCGCAGTTCTTTCGGGTCCCGTCCCGCAGCCTTAAGGGTGCTAAAAGCTTCGCCGCCAACAGGCGCCCCGGGAAGATATGAAATTCGAAGTTTTGAGAGAAAGGCGAGCGGTCCCGTCCCCGTGGGTAGCGATAGCTCGGGAGGCAGCAGTCCACTCCGCAGGTGCCCTGTCCCTGGTGTCAGTGAAGAACCGGGCTTCTCCGGCCAAAAGAAAAATTAGTCCAAGCCGAGCAGGCAATTTTGACTAAACCAGGGGCGGGAAACAAAGTTAAAAAAAAAAAATATTTAAAGCGATGCGAAATGTACGTCATCAGCCGTTCGGCTCGGTTTCACACTGAGGGCCAGCGCTCTGCCGGGCAGTGGGCACCAGCTCCCGGCCGCGGGAACCGGTGTCGTTGAACTAGAAACAGTCAGGTTTACAAAACACATTTTGTTTCTTGAATGTGCCGGTTTCCATGTAAATACATTTTGTCTGGCCATGAGCAATGTTATGAAGTATTTTAAGAAACACGCACTTTTGTCAGTCGTGAAACTGAAGTTGTATTCGAAGTTAATTCATGAAATTCGGTATTAGACTCACCATCTATATTGTATTTTGCCTTTTCATTATAATGTATCAATTTATTCCAATGTTGTGCGGTATTTTATTTTTTTTTATTTATCATCATGCAGCTTTAAACGTATTAAAATGAAAATCAGACATGCAGAATCATGCTTTTTGAATTAAGTCTTCCATGCGTGAAACCAAAAGGCTTGTTTTGAAAGCAGAAGTAACAGTTGTTTTCTTTTCAAAGATACTTTTACTTCAGTTAAATACTACAAACTCTTCTGTAAAATTCAAAGCCATGTTCGGTCCTTTAACATGACGTACTTTAAAGGTAGGCAGGAGAGAGTCAAAGTGCACATTATCATTTCTGAATGTTCCAGACCTCAGGTGCTAGTTAGTGCTATCTTAAGCATATCAGTTATTTAAGCATGTTTGTTTTAACTAACTAATAGGCCAGGCTAGGAAACAGGACAAGTATCACCTTCCTGGAATTAGGTGCGTATTCTCCGGGCTCCCCCTACCTTCCCTTTATCCTCCTTTCGAAAGAAAAGTTCTAGAGAAAATGCTACATTGTAAAAGGAGGGATGGCAGATGCCCCAGCACTCTTCGTTGCTGAAGTTAAAGGTGTTTTTTTTAAAAAAAACCACAAAACAAACTATAGGTAAATTATTACATAAGTTCCTGAATGTCGAGTTTTTCAAATTGCTTCCAGGATTAGTTCTTTCTTTGATTGGCCTACAGTAGTACTAAAAGAGTGGCAGATCTGCTTAGTGATTTGGACTTCGATCCTTTGTTTCTTCTGATTCCACAGCTCCCGGTGATTTCGACAAAAGCACCAGGCTTTTACATTTGAGCAGAGTGAAATTCTAGGTTTCCTCATGCATCGTGGACTCAGAAGTTGTTCTTCTGTGACTGTACAAGTGCAACAATGGCTTTTATATTCTAACAGGGATCTGTTGATTCTGATCTGACTTATATGTTAAGTGTCTGACGAAACAAAGTTAAACATATAAGTTAGTGACATATAAGTGACATATAAGTCTGACTTATATGTTAGTGACTTAGGCGTCTGATTTCATAAATTTGAATTAGACTGGAACTGTTCTGGTGAGCCAGAGTTGCCAAGGAGTCTTTTCTCTAGTGTAGTCATAGACAGGGGAAACTGTTTAGACCAGACGCTTGTATTTGTGAATAAGGCTGGGGTGGTCAGGCTGTATGTTATGTTTCTTGCTTATGCAGTGATAGGGCAAAAGAGTGTTTTATCAGAACAAGAATTTTAGCCTTCAGGGACTAGTGAAGATATTTTAATTAAGAAATTAGTACTAGGTATGGGTATGGGTTTTCAATTTACTGATTTTTGTGACTAATCACTGTGTTTTTGTGGTGTTTTTTTTTTTTTTCCGGGGTTTTTTGGGGGGAGGGAAGTCAACTCTTTTCTATTTGCAACCCCCAAATCACATGGCATTTTGGAAAATCTTAGCCTAAGTCTTTAGTAAGACTATTGAACATGATAAAGCAAAATGAGGGTTTTTTAATCTTTCTGAACTTGTGAGTGCTTTATAGGTTATGGTGGGACTAAAAGTACCCTAATAGGGTGCCCCTATCATGGCATAACCTAGAGGTTTTAATTAAAAAAAACCCCAAAAACTATAGAAAAGAGAATTGAAAAAATATCGGACCTTTTGGAAACAGCAGTCTGTATTACTCAAGTAGTCCCAAATTCTTGTGAGGTCACCAAAGGTCTCAGAAAAGAAGAAATGTAAAATCACACCAGGGACAGAACTGCATAATCTGAAACTTTTTGGGTGTATCCACAGCACCTACCAAGGAAAGACATGAAGAAAGCACTCCATTTTAGGTACCTTTTAACACTTCATAGAAGTGCTAAAGAACGTAAATCCTGTATTCTTTCTGTAAACTGGAAAACTTATCCATGGTGGCAAAGAAGACCAGGTGGGATGGCATTCTTGATCTGGGCCATCTGGTCATGGTAATTTTTCCCTTTGTAACTCCTCAGCACCACAGTTGTATCAGTAAGTTTCCATTCCCATAATTTGCATGTAAAGGATTTTATTGGACTGTTTCAAGTGCCTATCTGCATGTGTATTTTGAGTTCTGCTACAAAATTACCATAAATCAAAAAACTGAACAAATAGCAAGTGTTACATTCTAGGTACATCATCTAATGAGTGCACTTGAAATAAATATCTTTGTTTTTTATAAAACGTTAAAATCATTACTTTCCATCATTACATAGATTTTAAAAAATGAAATGTGGTGATATCATAGGTTTTAAAATTAATTTGGTTTATTTTCATTTAAGAGTACAGCCTCATGAACACACAGTATGTTGCATAAAATTTAAGAAGGAAAAGCAGGAAAAGTGTTATTGCTATATAATAAACTCACCTTCTGCAATGGTATTCCAGTTTATACCAGCTTGGGATTCCCACGGGCTTTTTTGCACCTTGCTCTGAAGAATTAGTGCTGTCCTCAGTTGCTGCTCGCTAATCTGGATTTTAATCCCTTGTATTCCAGTCTTATCATTATTTTCTGGATAAATTAGAAGACTTGTCAGTTTTCTTCAGTGTTTTCTGAGATAGAAAAATTGTCCAGAGGCTGCCAAGATGCTGGCTGTTGTAGCACAGGTGCTGTGAGGTCTGTTCCCACGTCTTCATTACTTAGTTTCCAGAAGCATTGGCTGGCACCAGGGCAGAGTGACCTCCTTGGGACACACAAAGTTACTCCACTGCCTGAAATAATTTTTCTGAAAATCTCTGCTCTTCTCAAGTAATTTGCCCTGGAGAAAGATGACAGTAGGTGCTTTACAGCCTGAATATGATCATTAGGGCTTTGCCCATGAATATGGTCATATGTGGAAAGAATCTGGCTTTATGCTTTAATTTTGGCATTTTGATAGATTAACAGAGAAAGGAAATTGAAAAATGCAACACAACAAATAAACATAACAGTGAGATAATTCTATTGCATTACCTGCTGAATAAATTAGCTTAGGGGATTTTTGCCTAAAGTATCAGAATACAATAGAGCAGAAGGAAGGACAGTACATATAACACAGAAGAAATCAATTAGAAACAGTATATAAGTATAAATTTTACATAAAAATAAACATCTAATCTGTGCTATAGATGTAGCTTTTTTTTCTGTAGCATTTGGGTACTTTACATTTTGATGCATTTATCATCACAAGGTGCCACTGAGATAGGAGAGATTTCTACTGCTTAGAGGAGAAGTTGAAGCAAAAAGAAATGAGGTGACTTGCCTAAGGTAGTTCAAAAAACTGGTAGCATTGCAGGGAGATTAAAACAAGCCTTCTTCTGCAAGCTAACTCTTTGGAACCCTTACCAGTTTTTTCCTTCTCGGGTAATGACAGTGATTCCATCCTGTAATACTTACTTGAATCAATATATCTTACTGCCTATTTTTAATAATATCTCTTTTATGACAACCAGGAAATAATTAAATTACTGAATCGAAGTATTTTTTTCCTTTCACTTTGGACCCCTTATAGTGAATTAATGCTTATTAATTATTGATTTCAAGCTAAAATGCAACATATAAAATAAAAGGCAGGAAAGAGCCCAGCGTTTGATCTTGGCTCCCTCTAGGTCAGGCAACAAGTTGACTGCCAAGTCTTAGGATTTTCTTGTTTTGTTGGTGTTTTCTGGGGATAGAATGTTTGTTTAGGGTGGAGAGATCTATTTGTCATCTTTTCTTATGCCCTGATTGTCAGGAGTACTGAAACACCTTTATTGTTTTAAACATTTGTCTTTGGAGACGAAGAAGTTTCTGTAAGTATCAGAAATTACAGACTCTCTGCAGTAGTTCTGCTTTCAGTTAACTTTGTGAGCCATTTAATAGAATTGGTTTGGGATGCCCAGCATATCTTAAGAGTGGCTGCAAAATGGCTTTTAAAGGACAAATCGTTGTCCTCCTTGTAAAGTTGCCAAAGCTAGACTAGTGCCAGCTACTCTCCGACCCAACCACTAGTTTGGCAGTCTGTGCTCAGCAGGGAATATGAGCATTGGCTGGACAGTGCTGCTTCCTCTGGCAACTCTTGCTGTGCTGTCTCTGAGAAAGGAGGAGGATCCCAAGTTTGGCCCTTAGCAAGGTTTAAGCACTGCCAGAAGATCTCAGAGCTGCACTAGGAAGACAAGTAGTGAGATTTGTAGAAAAGCAATTCGCCAAGGGGAAACCATGGAGTCAGTCATGCCTACAGTTAGTGAATTAAGTTCTGTAAAATGTATTTTGTATTGCAGAATAAGCTTGTCTTCTGAAATCTTGTAGTATATTCCTCATGTTTTTAGAAAATACATGATCGTGATAAGGATTAATCTCATCAGGCATATTCTCTACTCGAATGCAGATTTCAGGTTTCATTGTACTGTGATTTTTTTGTGTTAACAGATTTTCCTGAATTTTGGAAGGTAAGTTCTCTGCCTCCATTGCCCATGGAAGGTGTTATGGATTCTTGTATAAAGCAGCTCTGCAAAATAAGTCTTAATCTAATGTTTTACACGGTACTTTTGTGGTCAGTTATGACCCATAGCAGAAGGGGAAGGTTTTTTTTTCCAAAACAACTGTAGGTATATAAAGCAGTAGGAGACTGTTTCAAATGTCAGATATGTAGACCCTGATATTTATAAAGTTAAGCACCTAAATATTTTCAGTAACCTCAGCTGTGTTTCTTTGAGGTGAGTTGTCACACTGGAGAAGTGGCCTTTGCTTTATGCTGAAAAGCTTATGAAAATTTCTCTTGAAAGGCTACCTTTTTCTGCAATTATAGCACATAATTCTCTTGAGGTATTTTGTATGTATATTGAAGATTTTACCTCTTCCTTTTGGACAATTTGGTGTTTTTTGTTAAAAGTTCCCACCCTTGGAATCTTGTGACTGTGTGAATATCTTGAATTTCAACTTTAACAAGTATTTCCTTTTACAACTGTAAAAAAACTAAAACCTGTTTTAAACCTCATGTGTTAAAAAAAAAAAAAAGTAAAAAGAGTTCACCATTTGTTATTTTTTATTCTAACAATGTTTAGCTGATCTTGAGACTTTTGTCTGGCTGGAGCCAGCAATACTTCAACAAGTAAAGACTGGTCCAGGTAGGAAATTTTAGCTAATCAGTACATGTCACTAGAATAAACATTGCATTTTGGCCTATTGCAAGATTTTGAATTAGGGCTGCAACAATGAAAAAACAATGAATTGTCCATTTGCAGTGCTTGAGAAATTTTCTGTGCTTGAGGAAATAATTTCTAAACAAATTCTAATCTTTTAAAAATCAAAGAAAATAGTTTTACTTGCCTTTATTGCTGGATTTTACATTTTTTGCAGAGTCTTTGTGCCTATACAGATGATTATATTCTTTTGACATTACCTATGAAGGATAAGAAGAATATTATTGTAATTCAACTGTTCAATAAAAATTAATTGTCTTGTCTAATCTACAGTCAGTGCAGAGAGATGCCTCCAGGGGATAACACAACTTTACCTTCTTATGTGTCTGTTTTAAGCTGATCAATCATTATATAGAGCTACTTATCTCCTCTCCTTGACTGTACAGGAGGCCCACACAAGGAGTTTGAGTAGTATGCTGGACTTGTAGACAGAGAAGTGACAGTGATGCCCCTTTTGACAAGAACTGGTAATCGTAAAGTGCTGGGGCACACTAGTGCATGGGCATATTGGAGAAGGACAAAGTCAGAAACAGAGTGGGTAAATCCACAGCTTTCCAGATCCCCATTTTTCTCCCCAATAGCAAGGCTGTGTTGGAGGCATGGAGAGGTTAGAAAGCCACGTTTACTGCTGACACCAGGAGACCCATGGAGTCTTTGGCAAATGATGTGGGGTTTGGTTGTTGCTTTAGGCTGTTATAGAGGTGAGATCTGGCCATGTGTTGTCACCAGCCTGAGGCACCTGTGTTTCATTAGGTGGAGAAAAACACATACAGCAATTTATACCCTAATAAGGCACATGAATGATGCCTCGGAAAATTGACATTGATTCACGTGGTTTCGGGTAATCCACAGTGTGACACTCTTGGCCATTACACTGCTGTAAGTCTAAGGAAACAATGATCATGCTGCCAGCACATTTCAAGCCCTTTTTGGGAGCTGATCTGCCAATTTTTGAAAGCTCCATCAAGACACAACATAAAAATGCAAACCCGTTTCTAGCATCTGCTTTTTGTGTAGGATTTAAAAATATATATTTAGAACTTCAAAACCCTTTATGTGAATGTTTGCTAGTATTTTAAAACTGAACTGCAGATGCTGCTCTGATCTGCCCTTTTGGCTTCACTTCCTTTGAGCATTCATGCAGTTGTGGTTTACAGGAATAAATGGGAAGCAAATAGACAGTGACTTTGGGAGTGCAGGAAAGCCAGCTCTGAGGGGTACTGCACCACAGGCTCTTGCAGTAAATTTTCCCAGGTTCATGTGGTGGTGATTTCCTTTGGTTCCTTTTGGTTCCTTTGGCTGTTGCTTCATTCTCATGGCCAGGGGCTCCCCTTCAGCTGGTTGAAATGCTTTGAGGGTGCACAACTGCTGCTGGAGCATTGCACTCTAAACACAGTAACTGCTAGGGACAGAGCTGTGACTCATTATGAGGTTCAGGGCTTGTGATTCAGGAGCAGAAATGTGGCTCAGCTGGACAGCTAAGCTGGCAGAGCCACTGCTGGACTGTTTTCAGGGAGCTCTTCATTACATGAAACTTTCCTGCAACTTTACAAAAGCTTGCCGTAATCATTGCCAAGATGTAGATGGGAAATTGCCATTTACTTGTGCTCACAACATGGGCACAAACCATCCAAGGTTCTCAGATGAAATTTGATAATTTTACTGATAATATTTTTCTATTTTCCTGCTAGGGCTGGAGCCTGAGCATCATGGTGGATAGCAGTTCATGTGGATTTAGCAGTACTTGGAGAGTTAAAGTGTTCATGCAGGTTGAGGTCTCTGGTCCTGTCCTTACAGTTTCTTGTTAGCTGACTCTAGGCAGTTTGCTGAATCATTCTTTAGAGGTGTTCCATCTCTGTTCACAGGTTGAACAGAGTTCACAGTTATCTTTAAAAAAACCCAAGAGACTAGCAGAAGTGCAGTGAAGGAGCCTGTATGGGTCATAGCAGAAATTTACCATCAGTTTACTTTTCTTCAAAAGCCATTTTTCCTTCACCTCTTCCCCCCTTTCCTCATGACTTCTAGCCTACACTATTTTCTGAGTTACTTCACAACAGTAGAATTAGGAAAAGCAAACAGTGTCTTTAATAATAAGCCATTTTAAAAGTTACATATCTGTTTAAACTGAATTGTACTTAGGAACCTTATTATCGAAATGGTGGATAGTTGGAAGGAAAACCTTCTCACTGTCAGCATGACTTTTTAGAATGAAAGGGCTTTCGAATTTAGAATATCTTCAGAGCAGGCAGTATATTTTAAAATATCAGTATCTGAACTGCTCTGTTGAGTTTTAGCATTAGATGAGCTTGAGGTCAATTTACATGTTGTACAATAATCATTTTATTGTTGGTTTGTAAAATGATTTCTATTCACAAAGCTGAATGTAGTGAGCGCTATTACTAAAATTTTGCATGCAACAACAGTGTCTAAAGAATTTATCTTTTGTGAAAAAAGTATTGGTGTTTTTTAGATATTTAATCCTTTTGTATCTGTGATCCAATACATATTCTTTTAAGGCATATTGTACAATTTTTGGAATGCCAAAAGGCAGTTATAGCGTACTTTGAAAATTTGTTTTCATGCATGTGTGAAGCTAAACCTGTAAAGACTGACTCTTGTGAAACACTTAGTTGGACACAGTCTTAGTTTTTATGAAATGGAGATGAAAAGCAAAAAAGGACTTAAGTGTTCTGAATACAAATTATTGGTATTTGGCCCCTAGTCAATGTTACTATATATGTTTGGGAGCAACAGCTGCCTTTTGGTTACTGTGTACCTCATCCTGGACAAAAAAAAAGTACAGAACTAATATTCTGACATTTCAGCAATTTTCAGCCTTATCTAAACAGCAAACAGTGTTTGCTTTAGGTCTCTTGACCAACAAATATTAGTGGCGTTGCCATGAGATATGTGAACAGAAAATGAAAGCATAGGCAGTGCTTTATATTGGCCTCAGTACTGACAGGTATTGTGTCATTCCTACAGGTACAATCTCAGTATAATTTTGAAACATGTATATACTAAATATTTATTTTTTCTCTGAAAAAATTTAATTCTCTTAATGCAGTTTCATGCAGGTAGTGGAAGCCATTTAATGTGGTGAATTCTCTGTTGTGTTGTTATGAAAGATAAAAAATAACTTTGGCTATATTAGGTTGAAGTATTAATATTTTTCTCTATGTAGAACTCCTAAGATAGTCCATATCTCTGTATTATGTCAGACTTTTTTACTGCTGTAACTCTTTAAAACTGCTACACATTGTTTTGAGTGCAACAGTTACAGTAGGTGTGACCTAGGGCTATAGTTTGATATATATAGTGTAGAATTTACTTGTAGCTGGATGGTAGTAATGTAGCTGGAGCACATTAAAGAAGTTTATGAACTACACATACATGTTGGCTATAGACTCAGACAGACATAATGGCATTATTTATTCCTCAGGATCTAGAATAAATCAGTCTTGAGAAGTGGTCTCAGGAACTTCTCGTTTCAGAGTTACATGAAGAAATCACCTGCATTCTTATTAAGCAAATATTCTGCCTCAAAGGGATATGTGCCATGCAGGCAGAAAAGGCAGCAGCCAGTTGAAGGAATTAAGTAAAGTGCCCAAGAAAACCAGACTCATGATCATCATCAGCTTGAGCAGAATTAGTGCCAAGATCTCTGCTGTTTGCATTGTGGTGCTGTACTAGCACATTAAATCATTGCCAGCAACTTCCATGGAAATATTTTGCTTGTTTGGAGTTTGCTTAAGCAAATATCTTGGGTTTTGACCCTTATCCATCTTCAGACCCTTATGCTTGCATCTTCCTTGTTGAGAGATTTAGTGATTGGAGGAAACCTGTGCTTTCTTATTCCTGTCTTTATTTGTAGGGGCATGCTCTCTATCTGAAGGAATAGCTTGTTCAATTCTGATTTATCCAGGTGTCTCCTGGCTGCATCACATACCATTTTGAGCACCATGTTATCAAAATAGAGCAAGGAATTGGACAGAGTTAAGAAAGTATAGCAGGAAATATCAAGGACAAGCCAACATGTCTGACAAAAATTGTATGGCATGAATAAAATACTGGAGCAATGATTAAAGGGAATAAGGTGTTATGGCAGCCAAGGAATACCCAAGACATTTGAAAAGGAAGCAAAGAAATGGAATATGGCACCTGCTGTATACTAAGTTGTATTTATAGAAGTGGAGAGCTTTACCTGACTGTAAAGGAATGTGTCTCCCAAGGAAAGGAGGAATAGCTCTTACTTGGGATTTTGGGAACTGCAGCAGATAAAAGATACTGTTGATACTGAGTTCTTATGTCCAGGAGGATAGCTGTTTATATCTGGCAGGTCTTTACTTTCTGTAGCTCTAATGCTTCTTGAGTTAGTCACATCCTTACACACTGTACCAGTTACACTGAAGCCCCCTGGATACATAAGATAGGTAATACTTGGCTGCACATTCTTGACTATTGTAAGTTTCTAAGGACATGGTTACATATTCAATGGTATTGTGTGAAAAAGAAGCTTTGGAACACTAATGCCTGATATAAATAATTATTTTTTTGTAAAGGTTTTGCAAGCATATGCATCAAAAATAGGCAATTAATTTCTCTTGGAGTATATTTATATTTTCTTAGAAACAGCAACATTTCAGTGAAAAGCTGTGCTGGCGAAATGCTTATCAATCAGCAATTGCAAGTAAATATTTTAAAAAATTATTGGAGTTAGGCTTTTACAGCAGTAGTTTATTGCTTGGAATAACAGCAAATTTAATGGTCAGAAAACTTATTTTTATGCCCTAAAATGTACTTGGGAACCTTATTTTGAGTGATCTTTAATTCCAGTGGAAAGACCTTCAGAAATTAACAGCATGGCTTAGACATTTATCTATTTATCTACCTTTCTTCCTGATTATTGATTTTTTTTAACCTAAGTATGCAGTTACTTCTTTTTTTTTTTAATTAATTGGGTTATTTTTAGGGATTTGGACAAACTACAGAACAGGCTCTAGAGCCACTTATTTTCTGCTTAAATAAAATGAGGAAGGTGATGTAAATGTTTTGATGCTGGTCACATTTTGCAAGTGTACAGTTGTAGCAAACAGGATGTATCTTTTTTCAAAAGAAAAAAATATTCTCATTTTCATAGTTGACTAGTACAAGCGGAAATTGAAAGGTAATTAATCTTAATGAAAAAGCCCATGAGACTTACAGAAGAAAATTAAGAAATTAGTAGATAATGAAGACGTTTCTAAGATTTTGAACACTTTTTAGACATGACAGAGACTTCTGATTCATTGGTTGAAAAATTCCATAGAAATTTTACCAAGTATTACCCAATTTCGTGGGTTGATCTTGCAATTTTTTTATTGTATTAGGCAGAGCCTTCTTCAGCAAGTAGTTTATTTAAATTTAGAGCACTTTTCCAGCAAGACCAAGTTGACCGTCAGGCCCTGTAGTTTGGGCCTGTAGACCTCAGCTGATTCATCTTATGGGATTTCATAGGATTTATTAATAAAGTTATTTAAAGTAACTTTTTCAGATTCATGATACTCATTATTTGAAGAACATATTATTGAAGCAATGTGTTCAATACCAATATTTAGGGAAAAATCCATAATTATTGCAATTACAGGAGCAAGTTTTAAATCTGCAGAGCTTCATTCTCTTGATAAATATATTGAGACTTTTGCTTATTATAGCTAAGCTACACATGTAAAATAACCTTGCTAAATTACGAGGCAATTACTTGGTTTATCATTGTTTGCCTTAAAAATATCACCGTCTTGAAAAAAGGAAAAAGAACTTGTGGGGCAGGACTTTACACACTGACTTTTTGGAGGACTGTTGTTATGAGTATCACCTAGGCTCAATGGATAATCAATTAGATCTTTGCTTTCTTTGCAGCTCTTTCCAAACACTTTTTTCTCCGAGCCCCGCCATTCTACTCAGCATGCTGTGGTGGGTCCTGTCAGCACCCTGCATCCCCCACTGCTTTTCCAAGTAAGTTTTTATGCTTCATCAGTAATGCTTGAGTTATTCTGTAAACCAAAGCAGCAGGATTTAATGTGTTCTGGAAAACTAATTGGTGATGCAATGGCAGCAGCTAATTCCTTAGTAAAATCACAGCAATCCTATTCAGAGGGCTTCCAAAGATTTATCAAACTTAAGTACACTGAGCAATTGTGAGAGATTTCTAATGGCATTGAGATGCCCAGACAGAGCTAACCTAGGAAAGCTCCTTGTTTTCAGTTTGCTAGAAACGATTCTTTAAAATCAGTAACTCTTTTAAAAATCACTGTCAATAAACATTTGCAAATAAGAAAAGAGCTGAAGGATCATAAAATGTGTGCTGCATTTTAATGTTTGTTAGGGATAAATTATGATTCAAGAAGCCCTAGCATTACTGAAATACAACATTCATTCTTTTTTGCAGCAGTCAAATGTATGCACTTGTTTAATTTGTTTTTTCTTTTTTAATCATAATGTAAAAAATTGAAGAAGTAGGTTGGAGAGAATTCTGACCAGCATACAATATCTGTTCAGGATTAAGACCTGGAATACACTTCCATTTAATCCAAAACTAAATTTAACCTTGATCAAGAAGATTGCATGCCATAGTGTAAGAATTGACAGTCATGATTTTACGTATTTATGGCTGAGGAACACAAACAGAAGGAGTGTTTCCTTGTCCTTCAAAACAGAAAAAAGCCACAAATCCCGTTCAAATCCAAATGAAAATTGAAGCTTATATATGCTCTAGCATATACTTTCTTATCACAGTTGCATTCAAACCCTTCCTAAGTGCATGCTTTTTATGAATGTTTCAGAAGGGCAGTTGCTAAGCTGAATGATTCTTGACAAGTGAGGCAGCAAATGCTGGCAGTTTAATGAGCTGCAAGTTTCTGAGCACCTCTTTAGGGGGCTGACACTTTCCCACAGAGCGTTTTACATGGCCTCGGCTCTCCCACAATGGCTGACAGCACCATGACCAATCACCACTTTCACTTTACTCATCCACACGCGACCTCACCACAATTTTTCACTGTGCAGATGAACTTTAGGAACCATTTCACATTGAAAAGGCCTGGGCAAGGGTCAGTTGCCCTTTTGTATGGCCATAAAGCAATACTCTATGTGCCAGTCTTTTCTCCTGTCTCACATTCCAAGAGATTTTCTGGACACCATTTAAAGCACTTGACTGAAAAATAAAGCAGTGAATGAAACTGACTTTTATAGACTCATTCTAGCTCATCTTCCCATATAACCCTGTCTACCTGAAAAGGGATTTAGTGGATGAGCTGAGTGTATACAGGGACTTGCTGAATACATAGGCCCATTATCAACTGTGGGGATTGTTTATTAACCAGGACTGATACACTACTATTTTGGAAGTGACCTATTAATTGACCATTTAACTAGAATGTATTGAATTCTAATGAAAAAATGGAAACCATGACTAAAGCTTTTACTTGCTCCTTCAAGGTGGTCTCTGACATGAAGGCAAATGAAGAATGTTCCACAGATTAAGAGGACATTTATCACTATATATTAGGATACAAAAGAAGGCCTTAAAAAAAAACCCGAAGCAAAACAAAAATCAAACCAGCACCATAAGAAATAGTTGGTAACAAAGTCACATTTATGTCAGCAGAACACTAAACCTTTTTATGCACATTCAAAGTGACAAGCTGCAAACTGGCACATTTGATTTTGCTGTAATTGTTGAAATGTATAAATGACTGCTTCTCCCGCTGTACTGAAAAATCCTTTAATCCACAAACTAGAATTTAGTTTTTGTGTAACAGTTGGAGTGTATTTTAGAATATGGTTTATTCTTAAAAAAATTCTCTAGGCTAGTCAGTTGGGGATAAGTTTCAATTTTTTTGACCAAATGGCTGTTTGCTAATACTTGTGAGCAATCTGTTCATCATTAAATTTTGTTTAGTTAGCCTTTTATAATCTGTCACATACTGTGCCTTAAAGTTTGTAGATTCTTCACTGTTAAGTTAGTCTAATACAGGTGTTAAGCTGTACCCTATACTGCCTGTATGGGAATTAATTGGTGCCTTGGGGCTCTGGCAGGAGGTTGTTTCCTTGCTGATTGACTGTTAACAACCAGCCAGGCAAGACAAATTTTAAGGGGTCACATAATCTGGCATCCTCTGTCCTTGGCTGACAACTCCATTGTGGAATGGAGGCCAGGAGGCAAGGACCAGCCCTGTCACGCCTTTTCCCTTGCTGGTGTCTCACTTCCCGCAGCGGGGATGAGAGAAGGTGCCAGCTCTTCTTCTGCCAGGCTGTATCTTCCAGTAAATCTGAGAATGACTGACAGTTAGGCAGAAACTACATCTGTATAAATGTGGGATTATTTATAACGTAACATTGTAAATCATAATAATTGCCTCTTACCACAGGCTGTTATGAGGGACAAATATAAAGATCGGTTCTTGAAGAAAAGAAAAATTCAAGAAAAGCATTGACAGAACGCAATGGTCTCTAAATCAGTAATGTTTCACAGTGGCAGTGTATTTTAGGGAATAATCATTGTGCAATTGCTCAACTTCTAATATTCTTCCTCTACTGGTCAGAGCTGGAAGCAGGATGCACGGTTCACGTATGTAAACTCAAACCAGTCACATATGCACCACATAAGTATTTAGTCAACTTTGCAAGACATACATATACCCACTTCAGTTTCTCATCATTACACTACAATATCCTCAGTGTATGTGCTTTTCTGTGGGTGTATAAAGATGAATACACCCATGTGTATATGTGTATAATATACAGAAGGTGAAATGTGGTGTAGCCCCAAGGAACTGTTTTTGGAAGCTGCATCTGGATTTAATTAGTATTTTCAAGAGCACTATATCAATTGAACAAGTATGTTTAATCTCCCCCCACCCCATTACAGCTGACTAGAATAGATAGACTTTTTCACAAAAAAATGTGCAATCTTTTAGAGAATCTGCTTTTCATGGGGAATTTGCTATTGGCTTTGATGTGAAAATGGTCAGATCCTTGATAGAAATTGAACAGCAACACACCTTTCCATCTGCTGTAACTGTAAGCCAGGACAACAATCCAGGCCCATGTATGTGAGAAGGAGGAGGATGGCTTGCATCTTTAGTCTGAATTGCCACTCTCACAGAAAGATTGTAGATGTCAGTGGCTATATAGCCATGGCACAGGTTTCTGAGCCAGAGTGCAGCTCTTTCATGGCCTGCTTGTATCTCCCCAATTATCACATCCGATGCTTGGTGATGGATCCTATTCCGCTGGCCCCTGGTCTTGCTCCCTGGGTGAGTATTTGAGGAAGCTGGGAGTGCTTGAGGCACACCAAGGCTCACAAGTGACTGCTTTTCATAGACCATATCCTAGGGGAGAGAGAGCATGGGAAAGCACTATGGCTTTAGGTTTTATTGGACATGAGGAACACAAGAGATTTACTTGGATTTGGATTTTTTGTGCTCTTTGTGAGGCCATTTTGGGGACAATGCAAACACTTCTACTTCTCCACTGCAGCTCTATCCCCCAGCTTTGAGGCTGTTTTCCAAGGTAGGATTCCCTCAAGGCATAGGTCAAGGAGCTGTGATTGGATTCATTGAAAACTATCTTCCCAGGACTTGCTACGAGAGGTAAAAGGATTAGAAACCAGGCTGAAGGGAGTAAGTCCAAGTACTCCTCAAATCCTCTAATGAAGAAATTGCTGCAGTTTCCAGAATAAGTGAATGATCAGGGATTTTCTGAGAAATCATTCGCTCTGAAAGCCTTTCGTTAGTAAAAAAAACAACTAAAGAAATCCTACTTAGTTTCTTTGAATCAGTATTACTGGTTTTTACTTTTATCTGGTTTTACATTTCACACAAGAAGAAAATAAAGGAAAACTTACTGCAGTTTACTCAGTGCTCATGACAAGCAAAGGAAAGTGGAGAAGTTTCTCCCTGACTGTATTTGAATTTTGCAGTACCCTGGGCTCTATATTAATGTTCCTCTATAAACTCATCTGATTTACTTTGTACCATGTCAAGGGGAGACTCTTGACTACTGACAGCTCCTCTAGATCCAAATGAGGATTTAGTCCTTAATGAACGTGACTGAAGCATTACAACACAGTTATAACACCAACAAATCATTGGGACAAGAGTCTGCAAGCATTATAATGAACAGCACTTAATATTTCTCTGATATGTGCTAGATATTATGGGAAACTCTCATCTATTTCCACTAGGAGAGGAAAATGTGCTGCCTCTTCTGACCCAGGAGTCTAACTCCAAATCCCGGAGAGGCATATTAAGAAGAGCTGTCTTTTCCGAAGACCAGAGGAAAGCTTTGGAGAAAATGTTTCAGAAGCAGAAGTATATTAGTAAAACAGACAGGAAGAAACTGGCCCTTAACCTGGGTTTAAAGGAGTCTCAGGTAAGGAATGATATAATATGTGTGGCTTTCTGTCCTTTTGGGGAAAAATCTTTGAAGTGGCTTTGAAGGAGGAAAATTGAACAGCACAGGGGCAGCTCTGAGCTCTTTCATGGAAAAAAGACTTCAGTAAATCAATGGCAATTTTAACCAGGGAATGCTTGAACAGTTTCCTTGTTTATTTCCCATATTTACACATTCAAAAATTGTTTGCTCCATTTTCATATAGAGTAGAAGAAACCTGACCCCTGCATTTCATTTGCAACTCTGTTTTTGCTGTCTGACCTCTTGGGAGCTCTGGGGTAGGAAGCTATGCTCCATCCCACTTCTCGACAGGCAGTGGTCTAGGAAGAAAACATCAGAGCACAGAGCCCTCCTGCATTCCTCAGAGTGCCCTGTACACTCGCAAATGCACAGCTAGGGACAATGCAGTCAGCAGCACTTGCTCTGAAATCGTTCTGCCCCAAGAGACAGGTAACCATCTCTACAGGAAGAAACTTGGCTGCACAAGGAAGGAGATCTTCAGAGCTGAAAGATACTTCAGGAGGAAAAATTTTGCAGGGTGACTTTCTAAAATGCTCCCACTTTACTTACCAGTTCACATTTTATGGGATTTTTCAGATGGGTCTGAGCAGGCCTCCAGTGAGCTGTTCTGATTGAACGTGTTAGTATGTTAATAGTGGTGGTGTGCTGAGTGGTAGTAGCCCAAGCTGGAATCTTAGAGGCCTGACCTAGCTGCAGATAAAAACAAAGGAAAAGTGACTGGCTTGAAGAGCGCAAAACCTGAAAGGAACTGGACAAGAATTGTTTGTGAAGGCACATAACAGCAGAAAACGAGCATGGTAGTTGCTCATAAGTGGGGTTCTTAAGGTACTGGAGTAGACACAACCCTCTAGATTACAGCTGAAAGACTGAGAGGGTGACAGTACAATTTTGTTTCTTTGCATGCAGCAGGAGTGCAAGTGCTTAAGATACATATGGCAGAAGCTGTCTGAGTGACAGAAGAGCCTGGGAATGGTGATGGGGGCTCTTTATCTTGGAGATTTTCAGAACTTTATAAGGCTCTCAACAATTTGATCTAACTTTGCCCTTGGCTCCACTTTGCACAGGGGGTCAGATCTGGTGCTGTAGTGATTCCTTGCAACCTGATTGACTCCGTTGCAAGCACTGCAACAATAAACCAAAACAAGCATAGTGTGTTGTATCTCAATGTGATGAACAGAACAGTAATCTCTGCAGGAAAACTTTTTGAATGGAAATATGCAATTGCACTCACCAGTGTGCTGCCTAAAAATTTCCCAAAATGTAGTCAAATTCCTAATATTAGTTATTTCCTTGAATTTATTTTCTGTGTTTATGTTATAAGAGAGTCTAGGGGAGTAAAAAATAATGGAATAATAAATAGATAACTACTACTGCTACAGGAAAATAATTTCATGATAATGATAGACCAGATGATATCCGTCTGTTTTTTTTTTCCCTTCTTGATTGATTGCCCTCAACTTTCATCTCTTTATATTGAACTAATTCCTAGATGTATATTCCCTCAAGCTTTCCTCAGCATTTCATAAATGCCTTTAAATGCTTGAGTTCAAGAGTTGCAACTCAAAGTTTTTGAAAAATTGATTTTATCTCAAAAGCTCATGGATTCTAGGCAACTCCTGAAAAACTGCAGTGAGGCAGACAAAATGTCTTTTAATCCTCACTCCTCTGTCCTATATCACAACATACATTTTGAAGCTATATGGCCAAGCTGGTTTTAGCTATGCTTATGAAAGGGACAGTCATACTTCTTGCAGCCTCTTTTAGATAGAGGTCTTCACATTACCAGTAATACTACTTAGTTTTGTTAATGATGATGTTCATTTTCTCTGAGGATTCTTGTCTGTCTAGAAGGATGCTGTCTTTCCTTAACCACTGGGCTGTCCATTTTCCAGTCTAAGCCACCTGTTGGAGGTGTTGGACGTCAAGGGGAATATTTGGCCCAGCTGTAGTAAATAGTGATGAGAAAATTCTCAAATAATGCCAGTCAGTTAGCTTCAGTGGGTCTCTACTAGAACAGTGAAAAATCAATGAGTGTGAAACTAAGAGGATGAAAAGAAAAAAAACCAGTTTTTAGGGCAAAGTTGTTAAAAGAATGATAATAAACTCTCATTGACTTGGAAACAGGTGAAAATTTGGTTTCAAAATCGAAGGATGAAATGGCGAAACTCCAAAGAAAAAGAAGTGCTTTCAAACAGATGTCTCCAGGAAGAAGGTCTTCAAGAGAACTACCTCTCACGATCCACCATGAATTTTACCTCCCCATGCCCATCTGTGTGGGAAGTGTCTGAGGAGCAGGCCAGTCCAAGGTGGAGGGAGAATTCTCCAGGGAATTCTGACAGACTGACTAGTACACAACCACCTCCAAGATCAAATTCATTGCAGACCCCACTGTATTTGTATCCTGACCAAGACACTGCAAACAAGGCAGTTACATCATCAGTGTAAGGAAATAGGGACAGTTTGTAAATTAAGTGGGAGAGTGCAGCCTTCAAATGAGCAGTCTTTTAAGACTAACAATATTTGAACATTGTAAAGCTAACTAGTTTATGCCTCAAAAATTTGCTAAAGTCTAACACCATTAAAATTACAAACATCTAATGTATTCTTCAATACTCAGTCTTTTCTTATGTCTTTTCCAATCTTTTACTGACCTTAAAAGTGAAATAGGAACTGATGGTAAGTAAAATGAAGTGAAGAGCATGAAGCTGTGCTCTGATTTATGCATCTGCACTGTATGCGATATTCATTAAAAATACACTGATAGAGAATCATTTTTATCTCTCATTGTAGTCAGGCTAATTAATTTCTTTTGTGTATGAGACAAGAAGAACCCTGTTTCTCTCAAGACAGTAAGTGGTTTTGGGTTCTTTCTGAAGTTCATGAAATAACACAATAGATTCATAGGGATAAACATAAGCTTTTTTGCGTGTGTTTCTCCATCTGTCCTCACCTATGCTAGTATTCATTCAGTTTTAAATAGCATGGTCACAAGTCGGCTGATAACCCTGGTAAAGTATGCAATACTAAAGGGCAACCAACCCTATAAAATATTCCATGTTTAAGTAACTTTGATGTGAATGCATACCAGGAAATGCAATTCACCAAGTCCTATCTGTTCTCCCATGGATGAACCTTGCAGCATTCTTAACTTTGATATTCAGTGGCTTTTGTTGGGCTGTTACTGCAATTTATTGTAATCTCTTTGGTATTTCAAAACTGTAATGACAGAATACAGAATTGTAGCCAAAATGCACTAAGCAACAGACCCAAAACTGGAAAAATTGCAACTATGATCATCTTAGAAAAGTCCTTATGGAGATGGCATGCCATAGTAGCCCTATTCGTGACTTATTCCTGTTTGAACTGTTCCCAGTAAGGACACATTAGCATATGTCTGTATCAAAGACAGGACAATATTCTGTGTAATACAAGTAGCCTTAAATAATGTTATTAAAGCTACCTAAAAGTATTTGCTTGCTTCATCCAATTTAAGGAAATTATGATTTGTTTTGTTTGTTTTATTTGCAAGGCTATATAACTCAAAACAGGAGCATAAAATTTTTCTCTGTCATACATTTATGGATGCATTTGTGAAGAAGAGAGACTGAGGGTTTTATGTTACAGGCAAAACTTTTTGGAGAACATTATGGTTTTATAAGGACTATTTGCTTTCTGGCATTCATATATTTTATAGGCGAAAGATATTATTATGATAATCTAGTCTGGCTTTTGTCATCATACATGCCATGAATGTTTCTGATTATTCTTGCCTTGAGCTCCAAATCTTTTGAATTGTATCATATGTCTTTCATAAAGCCATGCAATTGTTATTTAATGTTTTATCTTTTGATAGGTGACCTACTATTCCCCTTGTTACATTGTATTATCTGAGAAGTGAAGTTTAGATACATTTGCAGCTAAAAAACTTGAGATTGCAATGATGAAGCTTGTATCACAAAATTTGTGCACAATCAGGTGAGTTTTATATCTCACCTTGCACATCTCCTGTCTTCTCAGTGGCCAACTGGTCAGTCCTAGTCTTGCATTGTGTGTCATTGCTTGCATGGGATTTCTTATGCTTGATTCAAAGAAAAAAAGAAATTACAGGAAAATTAATAAGTTACCTTTGCTTGCAGTTACAAACCTTCATTAGCATAAGCTGCATGGATACCTATCCTCAGAAGGCCCTTAAACACATTTAGTATGCCATGTGTTATATGCTGTTCAGTAATGTGAGGAGATTATTCCTATCTTGCAGTTGAAATCCCAGAATCAACTCAGATTCTGCCTAAAACCTTCTGAGGAGACAGGCAGATTGTGTACACATGAGGATAAATTTACTGTACGATTGTCCTGTTGAAGTCATAGTCCTGCCCTGTTTGACCAGCTCCCTGCCTGAAGGGCTTGCAAGTGTTGGTGGCCCAGATACTTATGAAATGGGATTACAGTTATTTCCAAATTACCGTCAAATGGTCAAGTGGTGGTATGTGTGTTGTTTGTTCATCAGTATTTCCCATTTTGGAGGAAATGAGTGTATTGTGGGGGTGATTGGGATTTTTCCATCTCTCCTTTTTTGGAAAGGGAGTCTTTACAGCTGTTCATATTGTTTTACTGCAGGTCAGTCAAGCATAAATGTTAGAAGCAACACTTTTGAAGAGGGGAGATGTTGTTCAGAGTGCTCCCTAGGAAATTCTTTCAGTTGATGGTGTTGGAAGCACAAAATGTGAACTGCAACTGTGAGCTAATGTACTGAACAGAATACATCTGAAAGGTGTCTCACTGAGGCAGAGATCAGGCAAGGCTCATGCAGAATTGGTGTCACAGTTGTAATATTACATGTGTTTTAACTTGAACAAGCTCTGGTTTTACTGTAGCCTATTAAAACTTAGATCATTTCATGGTCCTCCAAATCTCTTAATACCTCCTACCAATATTCTTATTCCACAGCTAGAATAGTATCAGTATGCCATGTAAAACATTCTTTACTTGAAAATGCTGATCAAGCTTTCTTAAAAACCCTGAAAGTAAACTTGTAAGTCCTGAATTATATCTAAAGTAGTCAAAATGGATTTTGTCCCATGACACATACAACCTTGATTCCTCTCATTTTGTGCCATTCCTTTCAGTCCATAACAGTGAAAACTTGGTAAATGAGAAACAGCACCCAGTGCGAATACAAAAATATATTTACAGTGCCAGTCTTTTCTTTGTGAAGCATGAGGTAGTATTTGTTTTCTTCAAATAATGTATGTATACTAGTTTTAGAAAGAACAAAGAGAGCACAAATTATATGCAAAATCCACAGCAAATATTTGAAGCACTGCATAAGAGACACATTGCAGAGGTATAAGTCATAGAGTGCAGCTGGTATAATGGAGTGATGTGATAGATACCAATGACACCTCTCAGTTAAAACCAGGAACTTTGACTTCAAAGGTTTGACCTGATGGATGACCTTGCCACATGGTTGTAGAATATCTGAGGCATTTCCATTTGTAGCATTTTGAGGCTATAATTACAGGCTGTGGAGCATTGTGAAAGACATTTATTGGGATCCTGGGGCTGGAAATATTTAGAGTACCTCAAGTTGTGAACTGCAGTTAACAAACTCAGCTCATCAGTGCCCCCAGCCAAACAGATACCTATACTCGCTGGGCACCTCTCTGTTTGGTCTAGCAACTTATCAATGCTAATGTAATACAGAATACAACAGGGACAGGGAGACTCAGTTGCTTTGTTAGCCAATCTGCAGACTTCCATGCCCTCTGTGCTGCTGACATAGGGGTCTCTTTGCCCAACCTAGTAGCCTCAGGAGCAGAAGAGGCTTTTCTCATCCCACCTGTTGGAGATCCTCCAGATGGGTCTGGGTGTGGATCTTGAAAGTCTCTTAAGGTCAGGCACTCAGAGGAGCTTACCTGGGACCTAACAAGAGGGTGCCAATTCCTTTTCTAGGTCTATGTCTTGAACATTTAAAAGGTATCATGATGCAGATTTTTCTAGTCTATGTCAGGCACAGCCACAGTCATGTTTTACTGCATGTAAACGACTGTGACACTGTAATGAGAGGCCAGCGAGGTCCTCTGTGGACCTCATAGAACATTGCTAAGAGTTGGATTTGCTGTCAGCACTTATACTCAAGTTACACAGATTTACAGTTTAAAATTATTTTTCTGAAAGTTGTATTGTTTTTATTGATTCTGTGCCAAACAGGAAATAATTGTTATGATCTGCTGAGGAGAACAGGGCTGCTTTAAGGCACAAAACTGCATTACTAACTTCAGTGTCAAATGTCACTCCTGAGCTGCAGTAATACATCAGATTTGTTTTATTTGCTGTGATTTACTAGTACTGGGTTTTAAATACCAGTTGCCATCACTGTAGCTACACAGCTCCTCTGATGAATATATGTCCCACAGTCAAAATACTGATATAAATTAAGTATATTCATATGCTTCAGCACCTACCAACAAGACTGTTACTGACTTTCACATCTAGAATAAAAGACATACCAATTCCAAAAAATAGTAAATAGTTCCTTAATAAAGGACCAGAGAGGAATTAGGGTCCAATTAAATTGAGATTCAGCTTTGGACCTTGGGGAGACCAAAAAGCACCCTCAAAGAAAGGTTCACAGTGGATGGAGTTGCCATGGACTGTAGAAATCTCCAATGACTGTGCTTCTAAGCTATGTGTCTGATGACTGCTGCTGTGTAAAATAAACTGCAATACTTAAGCCCATGCAGACTTGCACCTAAATTAATGGTCAGAAAATGGCAACTCCTTGTTTTTCTATTTGTTGTGATTCTGAGCAATGAAGCTGGGCGTGGTGGACGGGGATGTCACAAGGCAGCATCTTTATAGTGATCTTATGGTGCTCGCTCAAGCACACAAAAATGCCAGTTTTTATAAGCATCCAATCCTTGAGGAATTCTTCAGTTTTTCCAAGCAATTTTTATTTTGCAGGTCAACATTGGAATGTAATACGAGGTAACTGAACATTAATGTATATCCTGGAAAGAAGACTGTTTCCATTTGTTTCTGCTTTGCTATGATATGTTTTAGGTAAGAGTTAAACTATGAGCCACTTAATCTAGCATGCAAACTCAGCACATACCAGACTCAGTCTACATTGAAGATGGACTATAAAAACCATTTAACACATTATGACAGGAACAAAATGAATTTTCAGTCACTGTGTCTTGGTTGTATCCATCATTCTGAAAAAATGGATGAGGAAATGATGGAAAATCTCTAACATACAAAAGCAACTTCTAATAACTGAAAAAAATTAATTGGACTGTACAAAAATATCAGTATCCTGTGATTATCCTGCAGTGTTTCATGGAATAAAGTCTGAAGAACAACTGAGATATTTTTCATTCTTAAATGTATTTGATTGACATGGAAAGTTAATGGAAACATTGTTTCACAGGCAGAAATTACACCATGAGTTACCTATAGCATACAGTATTACAGGTTGCAGGAGGCCAGCACTTAACTGGAAGCCAATTCTGATTTTCTGATTTTCCATTAATTTACAGAGTTGTTTCTCCTAAATTAATATTCTCAGATGCAAGTGATGCATTCTGAAACTCCAAAACATTTGATTGTAGCACACGATTTTACATTATCGAATACTCCTAGCTAGTTCTGCTGCTGTCTTGGAGAGAAATCATGCAGGAGATTAAATATTCCCCTGTGCAATTCTGGTATTTCTGTTTGAGGCATTGGTGGCCATAGAGAAAAACATGCTCTTTTCAGCCCACTGCTCAGTTTTTTCCTCAATCACAAGAGGAAGCAAGGCAATGCTGGCAATTAGGAAGGCTTTTGTTTTACCAACACGCCTCGCTTCAGCTAGAGGCAAATCTGAAATATAGCACTAATGAGGATGAATAACTATGGACAATACTTCATTGCCACCCACTTCCTCATTTTCTGTGTTTTCACATTTCTGTACTGAAAAAAGTTCCCAGGGTTTTGCGCTTTGAAGGAGACCAGAGTCATTTGTATGATCTGCTCCGTTTGCGACATGTTTTCCTCCTGACCCTCAGCCGCAACCCCTGGGAGGTCCTGCCAGCTGCCCATGATGGTTGATTTCTGAGTCACCTTGTAACTCGCTCTGAGAGCCACCAAGCAGGGCCGTGCGGGCTACGGCCACCTCCTATGGGAACACGGCCACCTCCCACGGGAGAACGGCCACCTCCCGCCCGCGGGGCCCCGCGGACACCCTGGGGCAGTTCGGGGGCAGCGCATCAGCGCCGGAGAGCTGACGGCACGGGATGGGGAGGGACCTTCCCGCCGTCAGCCCCTTCGACCCCTCCCGTGTCTGTCACCCGTCGCCTCTGACGAGGGGTGTCTGTTGTGTCTTTGCCGGTTCTCGGCGACATTGCACCCTGGCACCGCTTCAGCGTTTAGGAGCCAGCAGTAACCCCTCGTTGGTGTGGGAGGCGCACACCGGCAGCCGGCTGCTGTACTCCGGGACTGCGGCCGCACAAGGTGACCGGGTAAATGCTACAGCTATTAGTTGCTACTACGTCTTCTGTGATCTCAGCTACCAGCAGGCGGTGTGAGCATGGCCCTCTGGTCCTGTCAGTTTGCCCAGAGTAGCCTGCCTTTGCTCTCTTTGGAGTGGTGTTTTGTTTCCAGACTTTCCTCGAAATTTGCACACAAATAATGCTATTTCATTGTGTGTTTGTAGTATCTTAGTGCCTAAGGAACTGCAGCTAGGAACTTCTAAAGGGCAGGTGTGATGTAACCCCTTGTGTTTCTGCCATACCTGGCACAGCAGTGACCAGACATGAATTCTGAATGCTCACAGCTTCCAGCTGTGGAAGTACATCAGTTGTCTATGAGACAGTAGATATCCGAGATTATTGCCAGTTATGGAGATGTAACTGAAAAGGTTGCTTCTCTGGTCTGCATAAATGCTTTTGTGAAATCTTTCCCTGTTGAGTTTCTCAAGCCCAAATTCGGTATCACTAAATAATCCTAATTAAAAAATCCTAATTTTACTCTCCATTCTTGGCTGTGTAAACTCCAGCTACTGTCAGCAACCATCATGATCAGGGAAGGGCAGAAAAGAGCATTGGGAGATGAAATAGTCAAGAATATTAAACATAAATCCATGTTGATTATGACTGCTTGTTCAAATGGCTCATTTAGGATCTGGATGCAAAGAAGTTTTGTTCTATGCACAGCTATCAGGACTACCCTGCTGATATCCAAACGTGATTTCTATAAAATATCTGACAACTTTCACATTTTTATTTTCATTTATTGTCGTTACTGTAAAACCCAATCCCTGTGGAATGGGAAAAAGACCCATGCTCAGCCTCTGGACTGAAATGCTATTTGGATCAGAATTCTGACTGACTTTTCACAGAGAAATTTTTTCTTTAGGAGTTTCTACTGAAATCAGTGAAGCCATTACAGGTATAAAAGGGTATTAAAAATTAATAAAAGTGCTAAGAACTAAGTTTTATGGGACACATGTGAAAGCCTATAGAAATATGATGTGAACATGAAAGTCTGCCATGGGCCCTGCAGTTACCTGAACTGACCAACATCGATGCCATTCTCCAGTGTTAAGCAATATTCTGCAGGCAGGCTTGTATGTAGAAATGGGGGGAAACATTTTCTTTACATAAAAGTATACTTTATTGATAGTATATAGATATATTTGTACCAAGGTTTAACAAATTGAATCTCCCTTTCAACTGTATTTCAACTTCTGTAAGGCTTTCCACAGGGTCCCACATGACACCCTTATCTCCAAATTCAAAAGACATGGGTCTGAAGGCTGGACTACTTGGTGGATAAGGAATTGTCTGGAATGATGCAGCCAGAGTGTTGTGGTCAGTGGCTCTTATGTCCAGATGGAGTGGTGTCCCCCAGGGCTCTGTCTTGGGACAGGTGCTCTTTGATATCTTCATCAATGATGCAGACAGTGAGATTGAGTGCAATCTCAGAAAGTTTGCAAATGACATGAAGCTGATCAATGCAGTTGACACATTCCCATGCAGGGGAATCTGGACAACTTTGAGAAATGGGCCCACGAGAACCTCACAGTTTGAGAGAATAGGGATTGTTCTGCCTGGAGGAGAGAAGGCTCCAGGGAGACCTCATTGCAGCCATCCAGGACTTAAAAAGGGCTTATAAAAAAGAGGGAGAGTGGCTTTGTACACAGGCAAATAGTAATAGGACAAGGGGGAAGGGGTTTAAAACAAAATAGGAGAGATTTAGAGTAGATGTTAGAAAGAAGTTCTTTACTCAAGAGGGTGATGAGGCACTGGAATAGGTTACCCAGAGAAGTTGTGGATGCCTCATCCCTGGAGTGTTCAAGACCAGGTTTGATGGGGCCCTGAGCATCCTGATCTAGTCGAAGGTGTCCCTACCCATAGCCAGGGGGGTGGAACTAGATGATCATTAAGGTCCTTTCCAGCCCAAGCCTTTCAATGATTCCATGTATATATCTAGACTGTGTGAATCAGCCATAATATAACACTGGAAGGACATTTATTTATCTACTGCTGTAGTACTCCTCCTTATCAGGTGAATTAACCAACATACACACATGATACTTTATTTAGTATTTTACCTTCATTGGTCAACTCTGTCAAGTAGCTGCCAAAGGATTTCAAACCCACTTTTCCATTAAAATGACTGTAAATATGATAATGTGATAATATATAAGTTCTATTTCTTTAAAAACAACATGCTGAAGACTACTTGTCAAGGGATTACAACTCAGCAACTATTTTCTGGTAGAATCCTACATTTGAGAATTTTTAAGTAGCTTTGTACTTTATTGGAATCTCTCCTGAAACAGTGAATGAAGTCAGAGTCACTCATCATGTTTGCTTCATTACTAATTGATAAACCAGTGCCTTCAGATGATGCCATTCCATTTAATGAATTGCTGATGATCCCCATTGACTGCATCTGTATTGAAAACAGGAAAAGAATACAACTTGTAACTACACATACAACAAATCTTTAAAATACTAGTGTAGAAATCAACTGAGGTGTCACTATGTTGGGCTGTGCTACTCCAGATCTTTCACATACTTTTTAAAAATATATGTAAAGCTCCTTATATAGAAAAATACTTTTTATCCTTATGGTATCTATACAACCTTTAGACTAGATTGAAATTATTTTATATACTAGTAATGAATACTGGGATATAACTCCATCTGAATTTAAGTAGAGGAACACGTTTGGTAATGATTGTTTCCTCTGGAAGTATTATAGCAAATCAGTCTTGAGATTTTTTAGTCATTTGTTCTAATGAGTTTTGTGAAGGGAAGCTTCTAAAGTGAGCATCAATCAGTGCTGTTTAACCTGGTAAACTCTGCAGACTGTGATCACCTCTCAGAGTAGGAGCTTCATGACAGAAGCAAGGTTAGAATTTTTCTGTCTTACAGAAAAACACAGCTGCAAAATATGAATGCATTTTTATTGTTCATTTAATTTTTGTAATTATATTTTTACCCTGTGGTACGTCCATAGTACAGAGAGGTCAATACATCAAAGTTATTCCTTCAAAGGTGCTTTAGAAAAAATGAAGGAAGTAAATATGTTGCTGGTTTAGAGTTTGATGGCTTGCTTCAGCTACAGAATGAAGCAAAGTGTTGAACACTTGAGGTTGAACACTTCTAAATTTTAAGGCCATTTTAACCCAAAATCATGGCTGCATTTGGAAAACAGAGTTTCCGTTTGTAGGTCTGAGTCACCCTAATCAAGGCTGCATTTCAGTCTATTCCAGTGATGAGCTGCTTAACATTTTAAAGCTTGTATTCCCCACCTGTGTTTATAAAGCTGAAATGTGATCTACTAGCGTAAGATACTAGTTCATTAATCACTTTTTTAGTGAAACAGACATCTTGGCAAGTGTGGCCATTTCAGAGAATGAGCACACAGCCTTCATTGGTTTAGCCAAAGCTACAAATGAGTTTAGATCTGAATGCTCAAGAAATACAAAAGTCAGGATTTCTAGCTAGTAATGAGAAGACAGAAATGGAAATAACAAAAAATTACAGCCAATAATTTATATGTGATCTGCTGGAATTTGGAATGGATTTTTGAGATTGTTTTATGACTGGCATCAGACTTAAGCAGTGCCACTGTTGTCTTAAAAAACCTATCTCAGCATAAAATTATTGCCTTAGGAAAGAGCTCTTTGCAGCAGACAGCAGTGATACTTGAAATACTTAAAATGGAAATCCAAATAAAACTGAAAACAATTAATGATAATGGTCTGCCCACACCTCCTCTACTGCCCTTGAAAAGCCAAGTCATTACTGTCTCATATAAGAAGCTGTAAAAGACTCTATTCTTTGTACTTGTGTCTTTCATATATTTCATATTAATAAAATATTGCTTTACAGATATGGACATCTATAATGCCATCTACGTATCTGCCAGTCCATAAGCTAAGTCACATCCTTTGACAGAAAGATGCCTGTATCTATAACCAAGTCCAGCATTTTGCTGGATGAAAGCCTCCAAACACAAATGGGAGCAGATGTTTCCCTCTCCTCAAAGTCACTTATGCCACATAACTGATAAAAATAAAAGCTACATCGAAAATCTTACCTTTTCTGTTACTTTCTCGACTCCAGTCTTCAGCTCATGTACCATATTGCTGATTTGCTTAGCTTTGCTGAGGCTGTCGTCAGGTAGCTCTTGATGGTGCTCAATATGCTGGTTAAAGTGTGAAAGTGGTTCTTTCCAGGCTTGCAAAAGTCTCAGTATCAAGTGAGTTAGTTCTTCTCTCTTATAAATTGAAATCATAAAGCTCTGTTACTTTGCAATAGATAATATGAATAAGTCTGAGACAGTCTCATTGTGAAATCTTAGTGGGATTAAGATTTATATCTGCAATTCAATAATTAAATTTAAGGGCTACTCTGTTTCTAGTTATTTGCTTATATATAATAACACCCAAAAGCTCTATTTGTCTTGTTTTCAGCCAGTGTGAGCAAAGCCTCCTCTCCCTTTGCCCTTCCAGGGGACCTTCTGGATGTCTTGGGGGAAGCCTCACTCCATCATAACCGGAAAACACAATGTTAACGTATTTACTTCCTCTTCATCTGTCTCCTCCTAGAGGCAAAAGTTTCTCCCACTCCTGTATCCCCAACTTCACAATTTGCTTTTTCTGTCTGAAGAAATTCTTCCTGCTCTTCTCTGTACTAATGTTTTTCTCTTTGCCATTACAACTGTCTAAATAATTTTGCTGTTCTTTTTTCTTACCTAACTACCAATTCAGAGATAATGACTCTTATTTCTTTCTCCTCATTGCTTTTTGTAGTTTGCAGTGACACTGATTAAACTTCTCTGCCACACACACAATGTGTGTTCTAAGTTTCCATTCCACAGAGATTGCCACAACGAAATCAAAAGATGTCTGTTTCTCAGTCATTTTGACAAAGTACTGCTGCAATATATTTATTAGAACCAATATATATGATCCGAGCATATGCAGCTTTTAGAATTCAACAGACTAATGATTCATATGCAATACTTATGTGTTGTGCATCTGTTTGGGGTCAAAACTTAGCAGCTTCTTCTATCCAAATTATTGATGAGGCTCCGGAGGCATAAAAACCTCTCTGCCTATCTCCAGCCCGACCGGAGTGGGCGACCACGACAGCGTGCCGAATGAGACATTTGGGGCTTCCGACGGGACGGGAGGTATTTTTCCCTTACTTCAGCGGGGAGAAAGGAGGCAGTGTGCCCGCGGAGCTCTCTTCCAGCCCCCGCGCCTCCTCAGTACCCCTTCCCCCCTGTTTCTGCCCGTCCCCGTCGTCCCCAGTTACCGGTATTTTTTGGGCGTATTCTTTGCCATTGGGGGTCAGCATCCCCGATGTGTGGCACTTCCGAGCGGGCTTTCCCAGCTCGTTGTCACGGGGAGGAAAGTGTTTTTCCTACGAAAGAGGAAACCTAGACATACACCGAGAGCACAACCACTACCCTCCATCCCCTCATCTTCCCTCTCTTATTCCGCCCCGTCGGCGGCCGCTCCCAGGACAGCCCCGCTCCGCGGCGAAGGGGCGAACTCACTAGTTCGGCGTAGAGCGCCGTGGAGAGGCTGTGGATCCTGCCCGAGTGCCGGATCACCCGGTCGAAGAGGTCGGCCACAGTCAGAGGGTGACAGCCGGCGTCACCCGGGGCGCAGACCAGCAGCCACACCAGCGCCAGCGCCGTGACGGCATCTGCGGAGAGCGCGGCGGCGTCGGGGTGTGCAGCCCGCCCGCCCTGCCCGCCC
>WEIV01010120.1:108249-127018 GCA_013390005.1 Calyptomena viridis | reverse complement strand
TCCGCCTCGGCGGCCGCCCGCCACGGAGCCAGGGCTGCCGTGGGTCGGTGTCGCAGCCCCACCGTGGGCAGAGCGGGGGGGCGGCTCTCGCCCCCACGCAGAAGTGACGTGCCCAGGGCCGTACCAGCGCCCCCACGGCCGCTGGAGCGGGTAAAAGTGGGAGAAATGAGCGCGGGCAAATAAACTGCTTATGCCCGTGGTAACGGGGTTTATAAAAGGACAGCAATGGGCAAAATGAGGGGTAAGAGAGAAGCCTGGTCTGATGACATTAATTTCTTAGCCATCTCTTCTAATCACACGATTAAGATCAGATCTGCTTCTCCTGCTCCTTTGCAGGTGATCAGAGGTACGAACACTGAAGATGTGATGGCTGGTGACTGCGTGCTAGGTGGTCCAAGTGTGCCTGAGAATGATTGGTCCCATATGGCTAAAAGGTGCAGGGAGTAACGCTGCAAACGACTCAGAGCAGGATCTCTAAAGGGATGCAAGTGCAGTAGGTTTGGTTGCGGTCCTCTATTTCTGGGCATGAGATTCCGAGCAGCCCTGCAGGACATGTAATGAAAGTTGAGATGTTGGTCATGAGGAAAATTAGTCAGCTCTGCCCTTCTTGTTGGAGCTTTTCACTGCCAGGGGAGCAATCTGCTTAGAAATGAGGATGCATGTGTCATGAAATTGTCATCTTGCCTCTCCAGCCATTATACTAAAATCATGTGTCTGTTTTCTAGCCGCTGAATCTTGATTTCATTTATGGAAAATGGAAAGACCATACCTCCACCAGAATGATGAAAATCATCCCTGTTCCCCACCTTTTAAGGACAACTGGGTAACTAGGACTCATTTTGGAGGTGTTATGCATGAGTTTGACTAGCTTTCAGCCAAGGAGAAATGGAACCTGGTAACCTATACTCTGTGTGCATGCTAAAAAAATTGGTAGACAACAAGTAGAGATACCTAATTCCTTAGCCAGATCTTAAAAGTAATTGTCATCTGCCACTGCATTTGACATGAAGTCAAGTGGCATTTCCAAAGGATTCACATTTTGGAAGGTCGACAGCACAATGGGTTCAGAAGATACTTTTAATCCCTCATATTTCAGAGTTTCTAAAATTAGTTTTAAAAACAGTTCATTAAGATGTGCTTAATAATCTAAACTATTCAGCAAAGGTTGTTCTCATTCTCTTACCTCTGCAGTATATGTAATGAATAAAACAATGCAGGTGATTTCAGTGGTTAGTGGTGCTGAGCCAGTTTTTAGTGGGGACCATAGAGTCAGTCTTGACAATAGCTATGAGCTCTTTGGTAGCTGATAAAATACTTCTGTGTTGTCATTCAACTGAAGACTTGGAATATTAGTTTTATTTCTGATAACTACCAGAAAATGAGCAATCATGCATATGACAGGATCTGAAAAAGATTCATAGTGTGCATATGGGAAGCACATGAGTCAATAACTTTATTGGTCGATAGCCATTTTCTTTTGGTTTTCCTAGGTCTTAGAGAAATCCTAACATATACAAATCTTACCCTAGAAAAGTTTACTTGAAATATTAAGAATGTTAATGAGTTTTAAAGGAGCTGTGAACTTGCACTGTGGAAAATGTAAATTATTTGAACAGCAAACATTACAGTACAGCCTAGAGGATAGAATCCACAGTAAATTAGGAATACTTTTTAAGGTTCCAGTTTGTAAAATGTTGTTTTCTTAGTTAAATATTTAGCAATGTTTAAGAATTGTTTTTACTGGCTCTTGAAGCTTGTAAACAATTAAAAATATGAAGAAGTCACTTGCATTTCAGATTTTGATATGACTTGAAAACTAGTGAAATGTCCTGCAGAAAGTGGGGTACAGTGATGGAGTTGGAAGCTGGAGCTGCTTTCTGCATTCATCATGTTAATTTGGGGAAGGTTTCAACAGAGTAAAATGTATCATCCTCAGCTCTCCTTCCATAGTCCTGCCTTGTTCTCTCTTGTGTTTTCTTGCTCATATCTTTGCACTCACCCAAGGAATACCACCCATAATAGATTGTCGGAGTCCAGGATATCGGGACTACACCTCAAATTGCCCTGGAGGGTCTGGGACCCNAGTCTAATTCCTTTATCTGGTACTGGACTTTGATAATAAGAAGAAATGCTTGAAAACAAGAGCTCGGGTCATCTACAAGCAACTCCACAAACATTTCAACAAATATCATTACAAATATAACTACAAGTGTTCATACAATAGATCTGATCCTGTTTTCAGCACTCTGGAAAAGTAGGCACTGAAATAAGAATTTTCCATGAGGATGGCTGGATCTTTTATGGGATGAATTTCTCAAGGGAAGGATCTTGTCATCCTTCATTTGCAAAATATTAAAGAGAAATAGGTGTTCTGGGCATGCAGTTCTCTTCCAGTCATTCAGGATAGGATTTATCTCCTCCAATTTTAGGCATCCAAGATTTAGAAATGGGCTCTTTCTGAAGTTCATTTGCAGATAGGTGCCCATTGCTTATCTCTGGTGGTGCCTGGTTTGGCCTGTTGATTGTCAGGGGAGCTGAGGGTAGAAGAATTAGGGCAGAAGAATCTCATTTTCTGTTTGCAGATGTAGTCCAGGAGCTGGTGAAGTGTGTGCTTGACACATCAAACCAAGCAGGTGTGTTGCTTCTCTTGCTATTCCTTTGCTGGACAGCCTATTGCATGTTTCCCTTCTTTGGGGCTACAGAGGTATCAGGAAAACATCCTCCTTAATATTTTTGACTGTGATTGTAGCACACAAGTAGAGAGAAGCATGTTTTTGAAAAGTCTGCTTTATTCCCTCCTTCTGGAGATTAATTCCTGAGCTGACTATTCATTGGAATGAACATTTTTACTATTTTAGGGAAGACCTGTATGCACATGAAGATTATGTAAAACTCAAGATACAGACCCAGTTGCAAATTCAGATAAGTTTTGGAACCCTTCATTATTATTATAACGTATTATTATACATCCTGCTAAAGAGGTGGAATCTGTGTGGAAGAAGAGATTGGGGTTTGTGTGGAGTGCCTGAGCAAAAAGTTGCCACATTAGAGAGATATTACTGTAAATCAATGATTTTTACCATACTAAGCATCACAAATGTCAAGTCAATAGAAAATCAATGTCTTGATGTTTTATTTATGAAGTTATGTTTCTTTTGGAACTTGTTTCAGTTTATTTTTTAAGAGGAGAACATTTCTGTTCTTATCTCTGTTGGCTTCAGTGGGCTTGATTATGTTTGTGAGTTTAGTTCTATCTGATAGAAGTTTTACTTAATAATGATATGGAAGGACTGATCCAATCACAGGGAAAAGCAGATTCTATGAAAACTGATCTTCACTGAAAGGAATATACTCTATGAGATCTTATCTTTATGTTTTATAAGATTTTGTATATTTCAGTTTTGCAAATGGCCTTGAATGTGGCCTGGAGAAACAAACAACTGGATTTGAACATGAAAGGTAAAATCTATAATTAAAATGTTTAATACTATTTAAATGATGAAATTTTAGGAGAAAATAAGTTCTGCACTCTGGGATGTCCAATTCTATTGAAGAATGCACTTACTTATAAATGTAAATTATTTCTAAAATATATAAATAGATTTAAAAGAAGGGAAAGGCATGATTGAGTCCTACTATTTGAATATTTTTTATTTAATTTTTAAAATGTGTTAAATAGTATTTATTTATTTATTTAAATGTTCCTACAGTCTTAAAAATACCAAGAGAGGTGACATGTAATACTTTACCAGCTAATCGTTTTGTGAAATGTTTCAATTTTCCTCTGAACCACTACAAAGGAAGCCAGTCTTCTCAAAAGAAACTGCACCCTAGATATAAAGGTGCCTCATCATCTTTTCTACTTCTTACAGTGCCTGTATAGGATAGTCTGTATAGTGCCTCTGATATGCTGTTGTAATGCTAAATATTTCAAGCTTGGCTATATTCCTGCTGATATGAAATGTGTCACTGCTATGTCAACAGGATCAGTACTAACATAATACAGAGATGTGTTCAATTTTAGAGGAAATGGGCTTGTATTTGGAACAACCTTTTTTGTAAAGAAAGATAAGATTATATGTTTAATATTTGTAAGTGCATCAAGCAAAAATGCATTGTTTAGCTCATGGTCAGAAATTGCCTGGAGATAAATTTCAGGCCATGTGCTGAGGAAGGAAATACAGGAATATTATGAAGGAAATACAAATATCTCTGTCACACACTGGTGGCAATTTCAAGGCAAATTGTGTCCTAGTGCCCACTCAAAATATTGGCTTTAGCTGACTTTATTAAACACTGGGTTAGACCATCATGGTGGTATAGCTCCACTAACTTCAGTGAATTAACCTTTGGTTCATACCGATGTCACAGAGATGGTGTTCAAGTCCTGAGTCTGTCTTATAGATAAGCATGCACAGGTGAAAATGAACTGCAACTCCCAGGGTTAATTCCGTAAAATGCGTTTGGAAAAAAATACATGGCATGTCCTCTGTTTAGGAAATCAAACTACTTAGAGCATTTAGTGAAGTAGGAAAGAAGACACTAGGACTGTCCACAGATTTGAAATTATGCTTCATTTAAATTGTGACTTCCCATCTACCACCATATTGAAGTCACCTTTGTAGATGAGAAACATGTCAGTTACCAAAGGCCCGAGATTTTATGAGTGTAGTATGGACATAAACTAACTGCAGTTCATTTAACATCTGGCTAGTGTCAGATGTTGCCAAGCTGTGCCTTCCCCACTGGCATAATAATATTTTACAGCATAGAGTAGTTGGCAAGATATCAAGCTTTGCTTTTTTATAGCAGGAGTCAGAGGCAAAATGACATAAATATGCAAGTCCTCCATTTCGTCAAATACTTTGTATAGCACTTTCTGCTACATTCTTTTCATATTCTCAAATATTATCAAGGCATTTGTTATTATAAAATGCTCCTTGCTGCAGTTGAAAATACTTATTATGCCATGGAATCTTACTTTGCCCTCTTGGTGCATAAAAGCTAATAACTTTAATGGCATGACTGAATGGTATTTTTTCTCATGGTTTCTATTTTCACTTTTTCAACTGTATAAGCAGCTATTGAATTTTGGTTTTCTCCTGTTGTTCACTGTGTGCTCTCATGCTTTATTTACTACCCACTGTTCAAACCCATTCTGAATACATAATAATTTTCCTTTTGGATTCTCTCTATTGCTCTCAAATATATGTCTGCTTACAAACATTGATTAATTTATTATCCCAGCATATTCCTGAAGTGAAGGGATGCTAACATACCCATTTTGCAGATAAGTGAAGAGGCACAGTGAAATTACATACTCATTTGCATAGTCACTGTGCCATGCAAAGGATATGAATAGTACTTGAGGAATAGCCTCACATCATATTATGAAAAGATTCATATATAAGTAATATCTTTACTGAACTCAGATAGAAATATCTTTTGTTTAGGTCCCAGCTCTGCTCTTCTCAAGATACTTCCTCCACCAAAACCGTGGGGGAAAACATGTAGTTTCATCCAGCTCTCCCTCAATCCTGAGGTCTGTTTTCAGACATTTTTCTTTTCGGGTAAGAAGTTGGTAGCAGTGGCAAGTTGTTATTCATTTATGGGGAAAGGATAAAGATATTTCCTGACACTAAGGTGACACTAAGTGAGACCTGGGAACATTTTGTTCTGTCTCAATCCATAAAGGGGCTGTGCTGTAGCTGGATAGAACTGTTGGTCTTCTCTCTGGTACTGAAACATTGAGACGTGTTAAGTATTCCTTTCACCAAATATTTCTAGTATCTGGATATTTTTTCCAGTTCTCCCCTGCCTTCTTGTTTTGAGATACCTTTTCAACCTATTGCATCCTTTCTTCCTACCTCTTTTAGCAGTCTTTCTCCTCAAATGTAGCTTCTAGGTATCCTATCTGCCTTATTAAACCCTAATTCATTCCCTTCCTTGCACCAGACTCTTTACTCCATTCTATTTGCTTTCTCTCTAATCAGGCCTGAAGCTTGACAGAACATATCTGAAGCTTGGAAGGACCAATTCAGGTCCTGCTTTCCTCTCCTCTCCCTGTGCTTCCAGAACTGCTCTACAGGAGACTGATTCATATCTTCTCTCTATTTGAATTGGGCAAATTCTTCTTTTAGGGTTTCAGAGACTAGCATGGAAGCAGAGGCAATGCAGGTAAGATGTTGCATACTCTGAATTCAAGTGTCATGGCCAAGATCTTTTAAGCCCTGGTAGTTTAGGGCTATCTTATCTCTGAGTGCAGGTGGGATCACTGGGAAAGTTTGCAGCTAACCTAAGAAGGTTATACTGCATATATACAAAGGGTTTTCCTTTTCCAAAAGGTTAGAATTTGGCCGTATTAGCATGATTTTGCATAAGAAGAAAAGATACCTATACCAGTTTATAGTTTACATCTATCCTGTACTGCCTTCTGTGTAACAAAAATGTTTTTCTTAACTCAAAGGCTTTTCTATTTCCTGCTCACCAGCAGTACTCAGGGGTCAAGGGAGGCAGAGAACCAGATCTTGTACTGCTAGGAAGTACTAACAGTATGCACTATCCCACTTATGGGTTAGAAGGTGGTTTTTCCTCGTTTACAGAAGAAAGAAACACTGAGTTGAAAAGCGACTCTTCCAAGATGGTGCTAGGAATTTTCCTGGTTAGGAATAAATTCCCCACCTTTCAGTTCCTGGTCTCTAACCTCATGAATCCTTCTCTGGACAGACTAGGTGCCCTATGCTGAGAAAGGACTGGTGCACATGCTTCTGACATTTATGTTACAATAAATACTGTATAAAGTGGCGAATTATTCTGAATCAGAAAACTTGCTCCTTCTTGTTCTCTTAATGCTGTTTGTATAGAGGGTTTTTTTGTGTGTGTGTTTTCCAAATCACTGACTTGTACTTCCATTTATATCCACATGCTTATGAGACTTTATTCTTGTGTCATTCCCTGACTGCAGCCATGTGACAGCATAATGATAGCGAGAAAGCCTGCAGGTTTTCTTACCAGACTGCTGCAAACCATTTAGTGGATTGGAATTAGTGGCTAACCTTCCATTTTCTTATGTAAGATGATGAACATGGATTATTTATAGAGGCTGCTGTCTCTAAATTTATTTACTGTCACATGGAATATGTGTCTGTCTTCCACGTGTCTCTGTCAAACTCCTTGGAAAAAATAAGCCTACTATCAAATTTTAGGATCCCACTGATCCTGTTGTCTATTGTAGTTGACAAGGATGAAATATGACATACTTATAATAAAACTAATTGGAATGAGTAATGTGTGTATATATATATAATTATCATGCTCATATGTTTATGTATAACTCTTGCCAAAGGAAATAATTAAATACCAAATTACTGTAATGTTACTTAAGGCTTCATTCCAGCATTTCCTAATAATCCTTATTGTTCCCAGGATAGGAATTATTTAATATGGGTGGCCAGAACATCCTTCCAAAAGTGAGAAGCAGTCATGCAAATTAAAATTTATTTTCCCTTGTGTATTTGCTCTAACTGATCCTTGCATGAAAGAAGTGCAGAGAAGTAAAAATCCTCCTACTCTGAACCAAGCATAACCAGGCAGGAGTAAAAGACACTTCCATTCTTCTCTCCTCATATTTTCATATTTCTGAGAGAAGGAGTAATCATCTGTACTACATTCCATGCTATGGAACGATAGGACCTGTGAGACTGCAGGGTTCTTTTGGACTGTTCTACAGAGACTAGTGTGTCACTGGTCAAGATCTCCACAGCTCTGGGGAGCAGCCCTTCTTGCTCCAGCCAAGGCCAGGAGCAAGGGAAGCTGGAGGCCAAGCACTGCTGTTTCTTGTGCACTGGTCCTCATCTGCTGCTGCTCATGCTCCATGGGCACTATGCCTCTGTGCATATCGGTGTGCCTGGTCCTGTCAGGGGACAGTGCTACTTGAATGGCAGAATTTAAATCACGAGTGATGGGAAGAGTTCTTGCCCAGAAAATATTTCTGAAAATCCTTGCCAATATTCCTGATTTCTATACCAGACATCCTATCCCTCTTAGTAAGTATATCTGCTGCCAGGGATGAGTTGTTCCGACTGCAAGACGGCAGGGTCAGACTGTCAGAAGAAAGGGGAATTGAAGCTTCAAGCAGACCACAGCCAACTGCAACACTGACACAGAGAAGATTTTTGCTCCCCCTGACTTCTCTCTGATCTCCCTGACCACAAGATGAAATACAAGAAAAAAACTACATGAGAAAAAGGAACCAATGAAAGCCTGCTATGGAGCATAAAGATTTGTGTTTCTGATTAAATCCATATTATGAGACTCCAAGCCTAACCAGTCTTGTGGTGTGGCATAAGGTCTGACTGCTCCATTCAGCTGCATCCCTTTCTTGGGGGTTCATAAGTCTGTCTAAGATGTAGGTGACTGGCTGTCCAGTATTGCCTTAAGGCATATCCAAGTAACATTCATCTCTCTTCTTGTTGGGCATCCAAAATAGTAAAGTCTAAGGTGTTGAAAGAAGGAAAAAAGTGGAAGAAAATTTCTGGGAAAAGTCAGCTTGGGCTAAGAGAAAATCTGAGAAGGAAAAAGTAAGCAGTGTTACAAAAACCAAACTCATCTGGAAGGAACTAAAAGATGTTCCTTGCAAAAATGTTTCTAATTGCTTTTCCATGAAAAATAAAAATGTGAGGCTTGAAAAGAATGGGAGAAATAGGAAGGGAAGCAAGTCTGAGGCTAGAAAACCTGGTGAAAAGAGACCAAAAATGTTCAGCATTTCAAGCTCACTGCACAGACTGGTCTGTCACTCAGCAAATGAGAAAAGTGAGCAAAGTTTTCTCAGCTCTGACATAGGCTAGAGAAAGCTTCATGTTCCTATCCTTTATGCTTTAAGTTTCCTATTTGCTTGACAAGTAGATTGTTAATAGTGTTGGAGTTTTTTTTTAAATGTCAGCTGAAAAAAATCTGTGGAAAGAAAAAAGACAAGAAAACCCAACACTGTGCTTTTCTCAGTGTTATCTGATGGATGTCTTGTTGGGGTTTTCAGTTGTTCTTAGGTAAGCAGGTGTTTTAGCTGATGTTTGTACAAAAATGAATGAACCCTAACATGATCATTTGGAAAATTGTATCTGGCATCAATGAGTTATAATTGTGCATCACCAACTGTCAGTGGTGTTTAAGAATTGACAATTTCTATCAGTGAAAAATTCTCCTAGACTTCATAGTGGAACATGTGAACCCTGAAAGAACAACTACAGGCAGACTCATTAGCAAATTCTCATTTCTTTAAACTATAGACAGAACATGTTGACAAAGCAACTTAATTGCCAAGAATGTATTTATTTAGAATTACTGAACCATAGATTGAGACTTTTATGGGCAAGTCACACCATCTTTCTTATTTATATGGGGCCATTGATCATCATACTACAAATCTAAGGCTTAGCAAGAATAGTTCTGGTAGTTTTTAAAATGTGTATAGATTTTAAATTACAGCAAGTTCCTCATTCTTGTCTCCTAACATGACAGTATTATTTTCCTCTCTATCTCTCACTGTGAAGTCTATCATGTAAGTGTATATAAATATACAAGTCACTAAGTGTGAGATTGAGTAGCCATACTGAGTTATAGTAACTATTTGTTTGAATAGAAGTATAGGTAATCCTGAAATAATTAAGTGGTGTGGTTGTCTGCTTCTTTGTCAGTGGCAGAGTATGTCTTTAGAAGGGAAAAACTGTCAGTGAGTATAAAGACATCAGCTCTGCAGAATATGAAAATATATGTGTGGCTATGAATGTATGCTAGTTGGACTGATCACTCTGACAGCTGAAGAACTACTCAAAGTTACGCTTGAATATGTTTTGGAGTTGAAGCCTGAAATCTTAAGAGTTAGATACAGATAAGACCTTCTGCAGCTGTGGAGAATCCAGGCCCAATAGGGTTGGTGTGAAGAACTGATAGCAAAAAGGAAGCCCTGCAAAGCCACTTTTGATATTTGAGAAGATGGCATCTGAAATTAAATACTCACAGTTGAGATCTTCTTTTATACTTATTCTCATTCAGATCCAGAGCTAATATAAAACTACTTCCAGGTGAGATTTTAAACAAATTCTTCATTTGAAATAATGACTATTTATAATACCAAGCAATGTGACAAATTATATAAGCTGGAGTGAGGATTATTAAAGTCTATAGTGCTAGTGAATAGAATGATTTTTTATTTTCTTTGTAATGTGCATTGCATATCCTTTAGTGGGAGACATCTTTGCTTTGGAATCACATTGTTATTTGAGTAGCCTGACATTTGTAAGATGATTTTTCAAAGTAACGGAAAAGGAGAACAGCAAACAGATGGGAAAGTCAGTAGGAGCTCAAGTGAGGGTCTTTGAAAATGTTCTCTTTAATGTTTTGGGGTTTTTTTTAGGTAATGCGTAAATATTGTCTGAGAAGTTCTGTCTATTGTTTAACAAGTTGATATTTTGTCTTTGCCCATTAGCAAATATTTGACTCATACATTTCAAATCATTAAAAGTGTGCTTCAAGCATGAACACGTGTGGAACTAATTTTTGTCTAGTGTCTTTATCATGTGGTATATTTTCAATGATTAGGAGACCTTGAATGAGTCACTTCATAATGCAAGGTTAAATAAGGATGATCTTGACCAGAGTTTATACTGTCTTGAAGTGAAGAAGGTCACAACACAGTTATTCTCTAGTGGTAATTCACCTTAATTTTGACTAGCAAAAGTAGCCCTAGTTGGGCAATAGGGAGTTTTTGCATTTATACTTCATTAATTTTTAATCATCCTTTGAAATTGGATGCTGGTCTCACTGTTCTTGTTGTAATTTGTAATATTTGTCAGTTACATGACAAAGTGAAGTTGATGAACTAAAGGCTACCAAAGGCCACTAAAGTCAATCATAACCAAAGACAGTATAGTATTAGTGGTTTATCTTGCAACTAGATTTTTTTTCAACAGTCAACATGTTTTATATCTATTGCATATAGTATGTGTTGCCTTTACTGTTCAACCTTTTTATCATTGTTATTCCACACAGCACCATTGACCACCATGGAGCTGTGCTTGATTATAGCAGTGGATCCTCCAATTCTGACAGGAAAGTTTCATCATTTGCCTTGAGGATTAGAGTTTCTTTCTGTCTTCTACAGATAACTTCTCCATAATGCTTTTGAACACAGCAAACCAAGAAAGAGATCAGTGAACTGAGCTGAGTGTTGGACAGCAGAAGCAGTACTTCCCCAGAGCTATGGCTAGGTATTAGACAGCAGCTAAATATCAGCCCCCTTTACTCACATCTGAGTCAACCCTTGACTCGGGGATCAAAGAGTGATGGCACAGCATGTTACACTCAATTTGAAGAGCTTAAGGAGGATCAATGACCAGGATGTCAAGGTTGAAGGTGATGGCAAAGTGTCTGTGATGGATCTGGACTTAGTACTAAGTAAAGTAATGAAGACAGTGACACTGAAGCTGATGAAAGATCGCATCAGGAGGAACAAGAAGAAAGAAATGCAGAAAACTGTAGTTGGAATAGGAAGGGGGGGATTGCAAAGTATAACCAGCCATGACAGCGTCACTGGCTGCCCTGTGGCATCGCCTCACCATCAGGTTACCCTGACACAGGACAGGAGTACAGATCACCTCAGCATAGTCTCTGGGAAGCACTTGGAAATCACTTCCACATGGAACTGACGCAGAACAGTGGAAACCCAAGAGGGAAAGATGACTCCATTCAGTCAATTTGTGAGGATATTTGTGGACTAGGTTGGAGAGAAGAGCACTATTAAAAGAGAGCAAATGGAGAACAAAAGTGCAAGGCTGGCTCACTTATGAGCAGGTTGGGTCACGGGGGATGTCAGAATTACTAGAGATGGACAGATAATATTTGCTTTGGCTTGCTGAAGTCAGTAGGCCACCTGCTTTTAACAAAGTTGCATGACATTTTAACACAAGTGAAAAGCTAACTGAAATTACATGGAATTCAACGGCTGAAAGCAGAGCAATTTTTCAGTCCTTCCGGGAGGAGTAAATCAAACCCAAATAAAAGTGGCAGTTTCCCGATGCAAAGGAAAGAATCAGTCAGTATGATTTCTGCACATCCAAAGATTCATCTGGCCAAAGCAAAAGCCATTGAAACAATGTGCCCTCAATTGAATGCACACTTGCCAAAACTCCATGATATTTGGAGATGTTTTAATTTAATGTGTATATATAATCCCTTTTTTTACATAGAATTGTGAAAGGTATGAAGGTGAAGAATTACTTCTAAATGAAGACTTTAATTTTTAAAAGAGTTTAGCATTTATTCAATTAGGGAAAATGTATAAAATTATATTTGCAGTCATAAGGCCACAACTGAAGAAAATATTTTGCAGCTTCCTAAAAATTTCACGAAACTCCGCACTTTCTTTCCTTATCAATTCCATGATCTGTCAGTCACTGGAAAATGTCAGGTTTTGGGGGGCAGCATTTCTAGCAGTGTATGTAATAGGGAAAATAACATGATATACACTAAAATATTTGTAGATATTACTATTATAAGCTTCAAATTGTGTGAAATGTTTCTAGAGAAAAAAATTCTTAAGCAGTTCAATGCTCTCATGTCGTTTCAGCTGAAAGGCAAAAGAAACAGCATTTAGATATCTAAATCTGCATTGTGGTCACAGGCAACACTTGTGTTTGCAATCTAGCAGCTAAATGTCAGCACTCTGCTTTTTATTCAGACATGAATTCAAAGGTGCTGGTGAGGGCTCTTCGGATATTGACCTACATGTCTAGTGTGTTACTGATAATAGATTTTTAAATACAGAAAGGCAAAGAAGGAATTGAGATTCATACCTAGCTACAGCAGTTAAAGCAAAGGGGTTGATGGGAAAAGGGTCATGCCTTCAGGAGTTGCTTTACTCCAAATTTATGTCTCCTGCCTGTAAATACGTGTAGATAACTAAGAGAAGATTGGCAAAAGTACAATGTAACCCAGAATAAAGAAAAAAAACCCAAGTTCCTGAAAAAGAATTTTTTTTTTTTAATGATGTTGAGGGTTTTTTTTCTTTGTCGAGGACACTGTAGAAAATCGAATTTCATTCCTCTTTTTTTCTCCTTCTTCATCTTAAAAAAATGAAACAGGTTATTTTTTAATTTGGAAAAAAGTCTGTATTTACATTATGACATTTAGTTTTATTTACTTTGGTCTGATAGTTGTCTCCTTGAATCATGTAAAGTGTTAGGGATATACATAAATATTTGAAGGGCTGGAGCTTTACTCATTTTCTTCGATTTCTCTTGGAACAACTGAATATAAAAGTATGATCCTTTAGATAAGTGTTAGTATGAGAAAATGTACACTGAAAGAAAGCTTCTCAGGAGAGACTCTCAACCTTGTTATTACTTTCTTTATACACCTGTCTTTCCCAAAATTTCAGTTTTACCCTGTTTTTTGTTGTTTGGGGTTTTTTTCTTTTCTTTTTTCTTTTATTATTTTTTTCATTTATTCTTTCTTTTCTAGAAGTGTTTTCTGCATTGCTGATGTCTTAATTCTGATCTGTTCAAGGCTTTCATTAATAATAATAATGTGCTTGCATAACCAGATGATATACCCTGCATTTCCCAAGGCCCTGCAGAGAGACCTCCACAAATTAGAGGACTGGGCAATCACCAACCCCATGAAGTTCAACAAGGGAAAGTGACGGATTCTGCACCTGGGATGGGGCAACCCTGGATGTTCATACAGACTGGGAATGAGATGCTGGAAAGCAGTGCCACAGAAAGGGATCTTGGGGTCCCTGGTCGACAGCAAGTTGAATGTGAGTCAGCAGTGCCCTGGCAGCCAGGAGGGCCAACCGTGTCCTGGGGGGCATCAGGCAAAGCATCCCCAGCCGGTCGAGGGAGGGGATTGTCCTGCTCTGCTCTGCACTGGTGTCGCCTCACTTCATTGAATGTTGTGTCCAGTTTTGTGTGACACAATATAAGAAAGATATTTAGCTGTTATAGAGTGTCCAAAGGAGGTCAATGAAGATGGTGAAGGGTCTTGAGGGGAAGGTGTCTGAGGAGCAGCTGAGGTCACTTGGTCTGTTCAGCGTGGAGAAGAGGAGACTGAGGGGAGACCTCATTGCAGTTGCAACTTCCTTGTGAGGGGAAGAGGAGGAGCAGGCACTGATCTCTTCTTCGTGGTGAGAAGTGACAGGACCTCAGGGAATGGCCTGAAGTTGTGGCAGGGGAGGTTTAGGTTGGATATTAGAAAGAGGTTCTTCACCCAGAGGGTGGTTGGGCACTGAAACAGGCTTCCCAGGGAAGTGGGCACAGCACCAAGCCTGAGAGAGTTCAAGAAGCATTTGGAGAGTGCTTGCAGGTACATGGTGTGAGTCTTGGGGGTGGTCCTGTGCAGGGTTAAGGGTTGGACTTCATGATCCTTTGTGGATCCCTTACAACTCAGCATATTCTTTGATTCTGTGAAACCAATGCATGTATCTGCATCTGTGTGACAAAGAGAGGTGTGGAAAGGATGGGGCTAAGGTTTGAAGAAAATCCGGTGTCAGGATCATCACACAGAAAAAGATACTGGAAGTTTCCGCACTGGTGTCAGGGACAGGTATGAGGTGTTGGACACTTGGGGTTGCTTATGAGGCTCTGAAAGTAGCCAAGCTTTCCGAGAGTGCAGTGGATGACAAAAGCATCCTGAAGACGTGAAGTTGGGACTGTTTTTTTAGGGGGTGATAGCTTAAGCTGTCAAGAAGTTTGTGTGTTTCCACTGTTTAAAGTCTTGAAAACCTTTTATTGATGGTTATGACATCACAACTCAATGGAAGAAACTCTTGCTAAGAAGAGACCACCTTGTAAGCACCTGGGAAACCCTTAATGGAAATGTAAAGAAGAGTGGATAAAATTGTTACCTTCTACCCCTTTTTTTATAAAACCTCTGTGATAGTATAGCTATTCCTTAATTAATTTCCTATGCTTAATTTTAAGGCTTTTTACTTAAAGCCCCTCTTAGCCACAATCATTACTTGATGGCAATTTTAAATGGCTTTTCCTGTCACAAGATGGCAGTGTAATCCTTTGGACAACAACAAGGGATACTGGCAAACTTCATTTTCTAGAGACAAACTTTCAGAAAAAAACACTTTGAAGAGACTGTTTCCAAGAGATTTTATAGTTTAAGGAAAAAGAGTATGATAGTTGTTTTTGTTCACAATTACGGCCAAAACAGTTCGCCTGATTCCTGAACATGCACAACTGCTATTTAATTATTAGACACATAAATCTAGTTCCATTAAATAAATATGACCAGAAAATGGGGGGGGGAGGTGATTTTTTTGGTTTTGCTTTATATGCATCCCAAATGGTTGCAATATATGGATAACTTGTACTACATTTCTTTTGCATGCCCCTAATCCTGCTGCCTGGAAGAAAGTTGGATTTCAAAGCGTGCCTTAGTGCTTCGTGGAATCGAGATCCGAGACCACTTTATAGCTTGATGTCTGGCACTTCCTTAGCTTCCCCAATCTCCCTACTGCAGTGTAAAATTAACTGCAAGCCTCGATGGGTTCTATTTTTCTTTTGTCAAAGGCCTAGAGTTTTCCATCTAGGTATCATCTGGGATCAGTTCTGTGAAGATACAAAGATTCCCATCTCAGAAAATTAATCAATGGAAGCAAGGTAAAAAAATAAGATGAGTCAAAGACCACAGTTCACTCCTCCAAATGCTTCCTTTGTAGATCTGTGGTAAGCTGTATGAATTTTAAAGTTCCTTGAAGGAGCTTTCCATACTTTTTATATACAGCCAAAGCACTAAACATAGTTTGAAAAGTGAACTTAAAAACCTGCTTTCTTGTTAAGAATTTAAAACACAATGCCTGTCATCAGTATATAATCAGCATATAATAAAGATAATTAAGGAGACACAATTCTGTCTAATTAAGTATAATAAGATGTCAAAATGTCTAATTTTGTTGTTGCATTGATTTGCAAAAGCTAATTTAGGTAGGACATGGTTAAAGCCTGGGCTTCGCACTCCAAAGCAGCTGCATATGATTCTGCTCACTGACATGATTCTGTGCAAACTTGGTGACAAGGAGATGCAGAGAAGAACAGTGAGAGCAATTGTCCTCTTGGTGTCTCAGTCCTCATCTCTGAAAGCAGAATTACAATTCATCCCTACTTGCTTATCTGAATATCTCACCTGTTTTTAACCTAAATGCTTTAAATGCTTCTGTTTCTGTAAATTTGTATAATTAACTCAATTGTATCTTCCGTCTACTGTGACAATACTGCTAACACTGCCATTAAATGCACTATCATTGTAAGAATTAAACTTGGGCATGACTTGGCAATCTTGTGTTAGAGAAGACATTTTCTCATGAATTTATTATACCAGTTCAGTGTTATACACTGTTCTTATTTAGGTGCTTCCTATTAGAATGCTTTGGCTCATTTTCTTCTAACAAGAGCACATTTTTCTGGCAGTATAATATTTTACAAATAGGCTTTTTATTTGCTTAATTACTATCAACATTCAGGACAGGTGTAGGTGAATTTAACAGGACACAGTGACATGTGCATGGAAGGTTGCAGTTTACTACATGCTCTATAGTTGATAAAACAGTTCAGCTTTTGGGGAAATGCTTCCATAAAGTTTATCCTTACTTATAAAAATAACACACTGTTGATGCACGTGAGGCACATTTATTTTCTAGTTTAAACCTTTCCAGGCAAGCAGGCCACAAAACTTCCTTTAGTGGCTGGCAAAGCCCAGACAGTGCAGTCCCTGCCCCATGGTCTGCCTCCATGTCCTTGACATACAGAATCATTTAGGTTGGAGAAGACCTCCAAGATCATCAAGTCCAACCTTTGACTGAAAACCACGTTGTCAATGAGACCAGAATACTAAGTGCGACATTCTACAGCATGTTCTACAGCTGCCTGGTGCAGCATTCACTGCTTCTGGATCCACTGTGGGTATGTGCAGGTAAACCCAAGCTGCTGCCACAAGACTGACCCTGGCAAAGAAGGCAGAGAGCAGTGGCCTATTAGTTACAGAATAATCACAGGGTTCCTTCCCAGCCTTCCTCAGTCCGCTGGTTTGGGCAGCTCAGGGCTGTGGGATGGATGGGTTGGTTCAGCTGCACTTTCTTGGGGACCCCATGCCACAACAGGAGATGGACAGGACATGGGGCAGCCTATCCTCAGGAGAGGGAGTGACCCAGTGCCACCTCCAGAACAAGGTGTTTGCTCTGGGACAGCTGCTGGAGAGCATTCAGGGAAGGTCTAGAAGGAGGAGGGATATGGGCTCTGGATGTGTTGGTTTGGTTTGTTGCAGACTGATCACTTCCACCTTAAGGAAATTGGTGGGAAGCTGGGAGTGGTTTGTAAATAGAGACTAAAAATTCTCAGGCCTATGAGTAGTAAGTGATGTCCCTTTTTTTCTTAACATTCTCCTCATCCCCCTGTTTTGCACTGTAGGAAGAAGAGTGTGAATGCAGGAGACCTAGTTGGAAAAGAGCTGAGTTAGTGTCAAGAACATCTACAGTTGTTAATGAAGCATAAAATAAAATCAGGTATTGTAGCAAAAGAAAATTAATATTGGTCATGAAACTTTCTGTTTTATAAATTGGAATAAATGTATCTGGTGTAGTGTATCACTTTTAATAGATTGTTTTGCTTCAATAATCTTAGAGGACTAACTCTTCAGTGTATCTGGGGCCTGTAGCACTACATACCACAAAAAATTTTAACCAATTTTTTTGATCAAGTTAAAGTCTGTTTTGTTTGAAATTCTCCATCATGAGATTATAGCCTCTCAACAAAATGATTTTAACAGTTTCGGCTAAAGCAGCCAAGCTATTCATTGAGAAAGAGATTATTTTGCACACCAGCTTGGGGAACAAGAACAGAGACTAGGGAGTAAGCAAAGACATGATAATAAGTTTTGAAGACTATAATGTGAAGACTGAGACTGGTTATTACTAGGAACAAAGAGGCAAACTGGAGAGAAATTCAAGGAAGGATGTTGGGATGCATAGTGAGGTGAACTGAGAAGATACATGAAGCAAAGCAGTCTGTGGCAGGAATGCGGCAGTTTGTGATAAGGTGGCTTAACCAAGGACATGTTTAACTGTTGATGGTGTGCAGCTGATGAAGACCTGCATGGACACAGCCTGACCAGAGCATTGACTGGACCAGAGGACCCGTGGACAACTTGTGGACTCTTTAACCCTCAGTTGATTGGATGGATATTGTAAACATTGTTGTTGCTTAATATAGCTATTGCTGTAGTTGGCAGACATTACTAGCTATGAGGTAGGTAAAGGTTAGATGTAGTATAGAGTAGATATGTTAGTAGTTAGCAGTAGATGTAGGATTTAGCTGTAGCTGTAATGAAGATGCAGAGCGTGTGGGATATTGAATGCCTTAATATTAATAAACAGGATTTGGCAAATTTGAGCTGTCCTTCCTTTGCTGTCTTGTGACAGGAGGAAAGAATTGTTCTGTAAGTGTCCTGGTTTGGGACAAATATATTTAGAGGGATAAATATTCTCTGATAAAAACAGGCCACAGTCACCCTCTCCCACCAGGTTTGAGAAAAGAAATATTTCCTTGAAGGAAAGTGAAAGGAAAAATACAAAACTATTTATTTAACAAACACACAAGGAAAATAATAATACTACTGAACAATAAATAATGAAGTCTCTCACTGGAAGACTGGAAGACCTAGAATCCCTCCGTTGGTATGGTTTTCCCTCTCTCCCTTTGCAGGTTAGGCC
>WEIV01010120.1:95213-107635 GCA_013390005.1 Calyptomena viridis | reverse complement strand
CTCTCTTTTCCAGCATTTCTCTGTTCCAGCATGGAAAAATCTTCCAGTCTTTCCACGGTTTCACAGGCAGAAGAATCTTCGCCCCTATGGGTCCTCACAGCTTGCTGGGGCCCTATTCCAGTGTTTAAGGCATCTTCTCTTTCTCCTCTCTCCGACCTTGGTGTTAACCAAACTTCCCACCCTCCTTTCTCTTAAGCCACCATGATGTTCTGCCCAGCTTTTTTTTCTTCTCCTTCTTAAATATGTTATCACAGAGGCGTTAGCAGTCGACCTTGAGCTAGCTTAGAGCAGAGAAAAACTCCAGCAGCTTCTTAAAGAAGCCTCTCTCCCAGCCCCCCCCAGCTAATAAAAACCTGGCTACTTAAAACCACAACAGCGATATAGGATACGTCATAAAGTCACCCCAAGACAGTAAGGAAAACTATCACTGAGATAAGAAATTTGAGATATGGAAATAGAGACTTTCTGTGGAAGAAAACATGATTGTACTGAATGGAGAGGAAAGAGACTGACAAAGAATCTTTAGAGTAAATTACAAAGAGCTAAAGAAATAGCAAAAGCACTTGCACTTGTTAGTCAAGAGCTGGAGAAGAAATGGTCTGAGGATAAGGAAAGGAAAGCAACAGCTCTGAAGCAAGCTTGGAGGAAATGGTCAACAAAGGTCACATATCCCTCTGTGCTAGAAAGAGAACCCTAACGTTGACAGCAAACATCTTTAGACTATGTGTATATATCACCCTCAAAACTTGTTACTAATTTTATAATGTACAGAATTTTGTTGCATAATATTAAATTCCCTATACCAGACTCCAAAGGAGAGTTTCTTAGGTTAGGGAAGGGATTATTAACCAGGAAGGGAGAAATACATACATGCAGATGTGGTCTAATACCTGATTTCCTGCACACTCTGAATCCTTTCCGACAACAAATTTTCATTTCCATCTTGACTTTTATTATCACATCAAAACATCCCATGTATGCACAAGAGACTTCACAAAAGTCTCATGAGATGGTGATCAGGATCCTCATCCTCAGATGAAGACTATAAGCCTGAAAGTGTAAATAAAAAAGTACTCACTGGTTCTAAGAAGTTTAGGAACTGGTTTTCGGAGCCAAAGCTCTTTTCAAAGCACTCTAACTGGCAGCTTCCACTTCAGAATCTGCCTTATGTTTTGGCTGAGGCATCGTGAAGTTCCTCAATGACTCCAATTTTTATCTAGCTCACTTCTTAAAACACAGTCCCACCTCTATCAGAGCTAGAAACCTTGCTCTTTGGTGAGGCCACACGTCATCATACCTGACAGAAAAGGGAAATCTTGGATACATGCTCCAGGAGTCTTGCCCAGAGGTATGAGATTGTTCATGTTGTTTCCTCTCCTTGTCTTTGTAACTCTCTCCATGTTTCTTCACTCTTTGCAGGTACTCTGAGTTTTCTGTTCCTGAAGTACTAGTTGATACAAGTTACTGCAAGATGGTGTTTCCTGTGTTTTCTGCATCTTCTTTCCCCTTTCTAACATTTTCTTCTACAGGATTTGTCAGATGCACAGAGCAGCGCATGCTGCGTATGAACTGCCTATGGATGTTTGCCTGCACCTCACACTCCATCAACCAATCCAGAGTTCCTTCTCAGACTTGAATAAACATCCAGGCATTCCAAATACACCTCTCCTCAGATTGCTGTGTGATTTTCTCAGAAATCCCCTGTGTATACACATTATATGCAGAGGATCGAGTCTAAGTAGGTGTAAAGAATTTCATAATCAGAAACTTAATTAGAATTGAAAGTATCTGTTTATTGTGTATGAAAACACCCACACAGAAGAGCATTTTATTTAAATAATATGCATTTGTTTTCACTAATGACTTTTCTTCTCTTATACTTCTATTAAATACCTACCGAGTAATAGCAATAAATTCACCAGGGCCCAAGCCACCCCTGTGCACCTGAAATGATGATCCTTACTAGTTACTGGACTTTTGTCTTCTCCTTTACTGGCCAGCCCAGTCTGTAAGCTGTGATGCCGCCCATCAAGCACCATCCTCTTTAAACAAGACTCTGCTACTTGAAGCCATGTAGATTAAGAGGCATCTCCAAAACTCTCATTTCATTTTATTTCTTCTGAATCTTTGCTTAAGAAAATCCCAACTCATCGTTCCTGTAGCCCTAAGCCTACATTAAAGAACGTTGTTATGACTAGAGGCTGAAATTTCACAGTCAGTGACTTAAGTCTGGCTGTTACTGTTTCTCTTACCTGTGAGCACCTTCTGCACTAGCTGCTGAACTTTTTAGCAGGAATTTCTGGTACTATGATATAAAGATGCAGAGACAGTGAGTAAAGGTTTCTAAAATTGCTAGATTGTTTTATTGTGTGTACAGTCATAAAATGGCTTCAGCAATTAATGGCTGTATTAGCATAATTTGAGGGATTTTGCAGGAAATGGATAATTCTTGCTTTAATTTTTCCTTGTATTGTTTATGATTAGGACCGAGAAGGTGATTAATTCATCTTAGACAATTAAATTCCAAGGAATTAAATTTTTCCTTTCTGAACCAGAGTAATTATGCTGCTGCAGCACTGGTTGCGGTGTCTCATGCTAATAAAAGCCTGTAAAACAAAGCCACAATATCCTTGTTAATTATACAAGTTTTTTTTCTTTTCAATAGGAGGGAATTGTAGAGAAGGTATATTCACCATATTCACCAGTATAATGGAGAAACACATACTGACTTCTACTTTGCTTTTGTTGAAGCTAATTTATAAAAAAAGCAACCCCCAAATCTATGAGCCCTCCCCTTACATCAGGGCAGCAGAACAAAACTAGGCTCATGGTTAACCATCAGAATGATTTAAGCCAAAAGCTGATCACTTCATTTTTCCTTTTCTCCACCATTTCACTGTTTCTTTTCTTCAACTACTCTCTTCTCCCATCTCCATTTGGGATATACCGGGAAAGGCATAAACCCTCACCAAACATAAAACACAGAATTACTGAAATGATCACAAATATAGAAAGAAAAGACAGCTGCAAGAGGACTAATCTGTCAAAGTAAATACACCACATGGAAAAGAATTCAAACAGCATATTAGAAATTATGACATGAATTCAGATGACTTGATTTGTTATTTGAGAGACATTTCACCATTGCAGCTGAGAGTTCTTCACTGAATGAATTATAAGCACTTGGGTACAGTATCTGTTAACCATTTCTATGGGAAAGAAGATCTGAAAATGGGTCTAGTTAGTTTACAGCTGATATTTTCACTAGAATAAAAATAGCTGGTGTGGAGGAAGGGATCATGGAGAGTGGCAAAAAGCAGGGGCTCGTGGGTGTAAGACTGAAGGACTGGTGGAGAAGTTGCTCTCTCTGCTGCAGCAACCTCCTTCCAAGGTGAACATATGCTGTGCAGCCTCCAAAAAAGAAAACAGTTTGTGGGAGGTTGTTTTTAAGTCAGATTACAAGAAGCTTTAGGAAACCTTCCCTGTCATCAGTATGGGGCACAAGGCACAACCTCTCTGTTGGTCTATGGCCCAAAAGGCTCATCAGTGGATCACCACCTGCGGCTAAAAGAAGTTGCAGTCTCTGGCTGAGGCTTGAGCAGGTTGGGTTAGAGGAAAGTGAGGTGTCCAAATGACCATTCTTTAAAATGTGGTGTGAATGTGCTTGAGCATACTCAAGATTTAACTTTCTCACCTTCTGTGCTGCCATTTCATCTCTGACACACCATGGACATGCTCTTTGCCAGCTATGATTTCTTACTAATTTCTAAGAGGACTTCTTTGGGAAAGTTGAGCTTTTGGAGATTTATCAGTGTCTAGTAAGAGAAATCTAGCTTTACTTTATCTTCTTTAGAGCTTCAGGGACTTTAATACTTTAGTTTGCCTAGAAAACTTCGGAAATTTCATGGTAAGAAAGACAGAGAGAATGGTTTCCCAGAGGCAATTAGGCTGCAGAAGTGAATGTCCTGATCATGGGGCAAGACTGAACAGAATAAATTCTCCTACAAGATCTTTTTGAACTATCACTTGTTACCTGAAGAGAAGTTAATACTTGGAAAGTAAACTTAGTATTCTGCTTGTTGACCTCAGTTTAAGGAAATACTATTTCTTAAGACAATTCAATGTGCTTGATAAAAGCTCCAGTTAAGTCCTTCAAAACAACTCAGTCTTCCAGAACAGACCCATACATCTCTGGCAAGGTGTCTCATTGCATAAGGCAAAGGTGGCGCTAGAACTTGGATCAATTTTTAACTTGTTTTATCCTGTGAAAAACTTGCTTTGCATGATTATGAATTGGTATGCAATGTATGAGCTGGTCATCTAGACTTCCTTTATAGAGAGAAATTGGGTCTTCTGTGCTATTATTATATCACTCTGAAGTCAACATCTAAAATGGGTCAGATGACTAAACACCTAGAAGTGTTTCTTTCAGTTGAAGGGAATTTAGAGTGATAAGCTCAGATGGAAGCACTTGTATTGCAAATGTTGCAGGTGAGGTGAAATGAATCTACCTATTCACTTCTCTTTCCTGGGCTGTCTTAGTCAGATAACTGAGAATTTTTCTTGGGAAGAATTCAATCCCTATCTTATTTCTAATTTCTTTGGTCCTATTGGGCCGTGTTTCCTAGACTGTTTGGGATCAATGGTTGCAAATTCTCTAGAGTGCTCATATCTTAGTTATATCAAATTATTTTCTGCAAGGATCATGATACAGTTTATCCTGAACAATACTTTTTTTGATTGTTAATGTTGGTTCATATTAACCCAAAATTTTTCACTTTATCAGCTCTTCTGTGACAAGAAAATTATTGAAGAAAAATTTGAATACTTTTCTCCCCAAGAAGATAAAGCTGGAGTCAAATCATGAGATCTTACATGTGGTGTTGTGTGCATGGAGTTGAGAATGGTTTGTTCTCCCTTTTGTTAGAATGGTATGCTCTGTTAAAATCTACACCTTCCAGTTCTGTCAATCCCCTAAAAACCCCTCCTGTATTCCAGACATTTCCCTGTCAGTTCCCTTAAACCTTGTCTCTCATTAGCCCTAAGACTCTCCCAGTTCCAGCCCTGGTTATTACTGGTTCTCCTCCTATGTCCAGAATCGCTCTTTTGTTTCCCCTGGCACTCAGGAGCTCTGAGAATCTGCCGTCTCAGAAGCTCAGTAAAGCTCTGGATTATAGCACCTCAATTGAGTCTTCTCTCGTCCTTGCCCTCCAACATCATTCAGGGACCAATTCAGCGTAGATCCTAAGCCCGACTAGTGGCAGAAGCTCTAAGGAGCAGCTCCAACTTTCTAGATCAGAAGTGGCTTCCCCCGCTGTCCGGCGACTGTGGTCGCTGTTGCTAACCGGGACAAAAAGGTGGTGACCGACGGTCCCGACACACTTACATCCAGAGATGAGGGATATATGTGCTGTAGCCCGTCATACTGATGGTGAAGGAAGATGATTATAGCCCCTCTAAACTTTCCCTTCTCTCCATCTAGGAAATCCATGCCGGCTTTACTTTCATGAATGGAAAGTCAATCTGAATGGGAGCTGATATAAAAACACAGTGTGTTATTCATCAATTGCAATGGAGGAAATGCTTGTTTTGGGGAAGGAACAATGTCTGGCACCCACTTGTCTTTATATGTAACCTATTCACCCCATACTCATACAAATGAAGTGTCAGTCGACCTGTTTCAGCTTCCGAAATGTACCACTGGGGCACTCTGCTACCTATCACTCTACAACATGCAGTGATTGTAATCTGATATGAAATATTATTATCTTCCACAAAAATACTAATTTTCCCCACAGGTTTTTAATCAGTTCTGTTTCATGTTTCAAGACACGTACTTTTTCTCTTTTCTCACAAGCAGCATTTGTATGACACAGAAGTCTAAGCAGGTAGAAAGCTGGCACAAACAGTGGATAATTGTAGAGACACTTAGCTGTCAGACAGAAGATCTAAGATGTACACTCTGGACATTCAGTTAATACTGCGATGGAGTTTTCTTAATATTTTTAGAAACAATAGTACAGACTGTAGAATATACACTAGAAAATGAAACACAGCTCTGTCTTTCTGAAGAAAATAGAAGTCATATGGAAGGTTAACTAAATAATTATTTTCTTTTTTTTTCTAGTCTGCAAAGGAAAAAAGAGCTTCTTTCTTGCTCTCCTAAAAATAAAAGATTGATGAAAACAATGCATGACATGCACATCAGGAAAATGCACCCTGACATTTTTGCACAGAATATGCATTGCATGTTGAGAGATTTTTGCTATAAAACTGTCAGTTTTGGTGCAAGCTGTTCCTGCCATGACTGTAGGGAACAGAGTGCAAAAGGGAAAGGTATAATTTACACTATGCATTCTTGAAATGAACCTGACAGGCTACGGGGTGTCTCAGTTGTTCCGGGTAAAGGTAACGTAAGGTATCTAAGACTAGTTCCCATGCCTTTTGTAGAACAACATCCCTAGACATTATACTTGTAATATGGTGAACTGATTACAGGAAAATCACAGGTCTCTTTACAGATTTTCACATGTGTTTTAAAAGTATTGATGCGGACCAGTGAATTCAAGTTTTGTGAGATTCCATCTCTTTCCTCAAACACTCATACCATAAGACTGAATTTCCTTTAACATATTCACATGAAACAGGACTGCTTGTTTATGAAAAGATTAACAAAGGTGGCCATGCTGTGTCTGGATAGTTCTAAAGACTTCTTACAAGAAATAAAAATGGTAGCAGTACTTGTAGCAAATTAAACATTTAGCTGCACAGAATGTACATCTATTAATTTTAAATGAGACTACATTAAAAAATATTTCTTGTTATGTAAAGGTTATCATCAAAGCTATAATATATTCAAATTCAATACAAAATGTCATTTTACTAATAAATTCCTTATGTTTTGAAATTTCAAAGAAGTGAAAAGATCTTTAAAAGGCAATGATTAAATATGCAAACAAAATCCTTGCAACCTTCTTTTTCAGGGAAATGTACCTTTTTAGAAACATATATGCAGAGAAATCTTACTTTTTTTCCTCATTTTTCTTCTCCACCTCTTCTATTTTTAATGATGAATTGCTGTACAGTAGGCTGAACACCACACAAATTCAGTCTTCCCTATTTAAATTAACCTAGGGAGACCATTAGATTTCTAATCTTGGGCAGTCTCACTTCCATTCTCCCATTGCTTGAGGGCTTACCTGCTGTCACCTCAAGCTAAATCCTTCTTGTTTATTCATGTGAACCACCAGCTTTCATGAGACTGCCAAAATAAATAAGACCAGCAGACCCCATATTTATTTCAGTAACAGCTTTCTTCTGTGTAACAGCTACACGGAATGACAGTAGGGCTTTGCTTTTCACACCCACTAGTTTCTAGGAGAAAGACTTGTTTTTTGTTTTCTTACAGCATGAACCATTTAGTAAAGTTGTAAGAAATGTGTGAGTTAGGCATATCTTCCAAACTCGACTCAATATTTGTTTTCCTTGGTATTATTGTCTGCTGCTGTTCTGCTCAGTATCTCCAGGGACTGACTTTTTTTTTTTTTTTTTTTTTACTTTTATATGCCTGTTCTAGTCTTTCTAGAGCTCTCTCAATGTGCCATGTTTGGAAAGACACCTGATCGATAGAGCTAGCCTAATGAAGTACCAAGGGATCAAGGCTGAAATTTTAAAGCTCGCTCAGAAGGTGAGTGAATATGACCAGCACGAAGAAAAATAAGAATAAGAAGAAAAGAACAAAGAAGAAGAGGAAGAAGAATCTTTCAAATTCAGAGAAGCTGATGCATGTCAGCTGGAGTCAGAAACCTCCTGGAGCCCAGTTGCATCCTTTGGTGCTCATGCCACCTGAGTGCAGGAACTGAATCTTGGATTGCACAGAAGAAAGCTTGGACTAGGACCAGAAAATAATTTAAATGCCCCTGTAACAGTTTGGGATCCTCAACACCTCGCTTTTTTGGATATTTTTATTGGCAATTAACATTGTTCTGGACCCCAAACTATATGTGTACTGTAGTTACCTAGAGGTTCTCCTATACCTTGGTGGCTCAGCAGGCCACTACAGTCAACACATGTGACTGTGACCAGCAGCACTGAAAGAAGTGATGCGCTAGTCATTAAATTTGGCTGCCATTCACTTTCCACCTTTAAAAACCCTAAGACTACATAATAAAGGCAGCTACTGCACAAGGCATGAGGGAAGGCTGAAACAGGGCAGAAAAGTATTCTGCGTCAAGCAAGAGCAGAGAATCCTGGCATCCCATCTGGTTCCTTTGTATAATCCTAGAGGAGTGTTTCTCCAGTTTCTTTGAACAGCTCATATAGGGTCTGCTTTCTTCTCTTTGCTGGGGACATGGCATAATCAGTCTCCCAACACTTTCTCTTCCTCCCTTTTGCATTTACTGGTGCTGCTGTGCTAAGTCTTTCAGTATTGATGCTGCTCCTCTGTAGGTACCTCCAGCAAAATCAACAGCAGAGCGACTGGACTGGGGCTGCAAGGCAATGACACAGAAGGGGAGGAAGGAGAAGGAGGAGTCAGCACAGTTGGTCCAAAGTGCTCAGGGAGAGACTTACACTGAGCAAAACGCATCCCTGACTTTAACCTTTTCCTTATGCATCTGACCAACATGCAGTGTTGCATCTAGTTAAAAGGCAAAAGTAGGGCTAGAAAAGCTGCTGCTGCTACCTATCCACATTTCTGCTAGAGGAGACCCTCTGCTAAGGAAGCTGCTACTAGCTTTGTACAAGCAACAGCAGTGGGAATGCAAATTCTCTCCCAGTTTATCCCTCTCCCACAGGAGATAATACGATTTGAGGGCATCTGAAACTTTAGATCTATCTGCTTCTGCAGAGCTGTAAGAAAGAGACTACTACTGGTCAAAACCACAGAAGACAGACCAATACAAGACAGAAATGTACTGAGCAATCCAAAAGAAGACAACTTTGTCTCCTAAAACCTGACTGCAATAACGATTCTGAAGAAAGCAAGGCTGTGTAGTAAGCAAGCTGTTCAAAAATAGTATTCTGAATTATATTGAAGTATGGGATAATTACGAGTTGGAGAGCTAGAAGTTCATTCCCTACTTTTCTGAACTCAATCATTCCAGTAGCTTCATCTTGGCTACCTGCTCAACCAGGACTAGAGATTCTCCATGTTTGCCTACCTTTCCCACAGCACATCACCCAGAGAGCAGAGTTACCATTTCTTGTAGGCTGGTGTCCAAAAACATCTTCAGTGAGCTACTGAGTTTTGTAGAGCAATCGTGAATGCAAACCAGCAGGACGTAGAAAGAAGTACGAGTGGAGGGGAGAGAAAGAAGTGATGCTTATTGTCATGGAAACATTTCCCTACTGTACTGTTGACCAGCACTTACAGATGTGGCTTACCAAGGAGTGGCAGAATCCATCAGCAGTGGCACATGTGACCCAGTGTCGTGGTTTAACCCCAGACAGACTAGATGCCACACAGCTCCCCACCCTCCTACCCCAGTGGAACAGGGAGTAGAATTGGAAAAAGTAAAAACCTATGGGTTAAGAACAGTTTTAAAATTGCAATAAAGTAAATTAAGATAATAAAATCAATAATAATATCAGTAATGAAAAGAGGAGAGGAGAATAAAACCTTGGAAAAACAAATGATGCACAATTCAGTTGCTCACCACTCACTGACCAATACCCAGCCCATCCCCCAGCAGCATTCAGCAGCTCCTGGACAACTCCCTCCAGTTTATATTACTGGCATGATTCCACAGTGTGCAATATCCCTTGGCTTGTTTGAGTCATCTGTCCTGGTCATGCTCCCTCACAGCTTCTTGTACAAGTCCTCACTGACAGAGTATTGAAAATGGAAAAGACCTTGGCTTGGGCTAAGCACTACTTAGCAACATCTAAAACATCAGTGAGTTATCTACATTATTTTCATAATAAATCCAAAGGATGGCACTGTATCAGCTACTAAAAAGAAAATTAACTCTATCCCAGCCAAAAGCAGAACAGTGTCCAGCCCTTATTCCATACCATTTTTGTCATGCTAGATCCCACACTTTCCAATACATCTCAGCTAACCATCATCACCCTTCTAGTCCTCTGAGATATAAAAATGTGAACAAATATACATGCACACAGAGATGACATTCCCTTAATCTATGGACCGTCCCTACAGAAGTTTGTTGAGTTCATTTACTTTGTGACTTTGGGCTCCATCTGGGTATTTGCAGTTTTGTTACCATTGCATAGCTACTTGTATATTGCAATCAATAAACTACTTGATCCTAGTACTCTGAGACACTTGCAGTAACTTGGATACTCCACTGCTGATGAAGACAAATGTAGGATATCTGCAGAGAGCAAAATTTGCTGTGGAGTTGTTCTGCATCCTAATGGTTGATTCTAAGTAATGTATTTTCTGACCTTGAGCTCCGCATTTATTTTTGAAGAAGCTTGAGAATCGGTTTCAAATTATTGAAGGGATAGTTGTAATCTCCATTTTCTTCCAAGTGCATTGCTTTCAATTCCCATCTGTCCTCTCAGACGCTTCCTCTATTAAATGGTCACAGAAGATGAATAACAGTGGTGTGAATTCTTCAAAATGGCATTACATGTTATTCTGCTCCTTATTAATGTTCTATGTTGTTTTATTTACAATAACCTTGTGAACAGTAAGATAAGATGGCATCCACATGGTCTCTACATCCAGATGAAAAATGACATGAGTATATTATTAACATCCAAGGATGGGAAAAACAATAAAAAGCAGGATCAAAGGAGGGAAAGTATGTTTTAGTTCAGAAATTAAAGGAAGGCTGTTACTGCTATGTGTTTGGATGAGCTCTTTGGTAGTTGCCAAGGTTTTAAAGATCTAGTTGTGTAATTAATTTAATTGTCAGAAGTTCACACACTTCTCTCATAACATCTACTGTATGTTAATGTGTCTTTTTCTAGTTTATTTTATTTGATTATTTAATATACAAAAAAATGAACGCTGCAAATTCTGTATTGCCTTTACTGGCTCCAAGTACAGTGTACCACAGAGAGCTTTGAGATCAAGAGAAGAAAGGTTTTCCTTCTACTATGTATTTTCTTGATATCTTGGACTATTCCGGCATTTTCACTGTTAGGATGACATGATCCATGCTGCTTATTTGACATGTCTTAACAGTCTGGTAAACATTCCCTAGATAAGGAGCACAGAGAAGTTGATTAAACCATTCTCTACATCACTGCAGCTGTAATAAACTATTTCCAAGTCTATTACATATGAAACTATGTTCTACTTTCCTGGCTGCTTGAGAAGACTTTTAGGGCATGAAATCTGCTTCATCTCATGATTCCTGGAGGCAATGATAGAAGGTAATTTTAATACAAGGATTGTGATTCTGCAGGTCAGTTCGGTGTGCAAGTTCTCCTTTGTTTTTTATACAGAGCACACAGGTATTGAGATGGCTTCATTTGTCTCTCCCTCTGTTTAGCATGGTATTGCCACCAGGTTCAATTCTCAAAAACCACAGCTCAGAGTACTAACCTCTTGACAGTACTTACATTGGCTGGCCTTTAAAAAAAAAATAATTTCGGGTATCTCCTAATTTCCTTTTTTGCTTCAGAGTGTTCAGGTGCACCTGAGTCATATTTTCAAGCCTTTATCTACAAATACAAGTGACAAAAACTTTTCTTTTTGTTTTTTCTGTTTTCTTTAATGAAAGCTGATAGTCTCATGCAATTGCTTGCTGCTAGCTGTGGTCTTCAGAAAAACAACAAACATAGCAAGAGTCAAAGTAAAATATGAGTGCTGCTGAGATAGCCATCAAAGCTTCTCTGCTTTTTAAGCTTTTTTTTAATGGGGAAACTGTATAATCATGAAGGGCACGAAAACATTCAGGAATGGTAGGAATAGGTACAGGAACAGAAGCTTTGTGGTGAACAGAAGGCACAGAGAAGAAAATATGTTTCTGTCAGAGCCATCTGTTGTGGATCTCCCCAGGCTCAGCTGTGGATACAGGTGGAAATCTCTGTAAGATGACGGAAGAATTATCTGTTGGTAGGAGTTTTTAACTTGTACATATAGTCTGGGAAGTTATGCTACCAGAAATTGTGAAGTCCTGGTATTTTTGGATGAGAAGGTCTGCTTGTTCTGCTATAAGATCACTATACCAACCAGAGATGATCCTGTTTTAAACTCAGAATCTTACAGAGTTACAAAGGAACTGGACATCAAAAGTCATCTTTGATCAGATAATTATATATTAGTTGAAACAAGTCTGCAACTAGGGTTTTGGATTCAGAATGGAAATATTTTTATGTGTGTGTGAAAGAAGGCTCAGTGGAGTTAGGAGCTACAAAATTTTAATGTGAAGTCCCAGAGTTAATTTAAGTCAGAACTGTGTATTATTTAAGAGTTTTCTTATGTATTGCAGGCACAAGTGGAAAAT
>WEIV01010120.1:79075-90596 GCA_013390005.1 Calyptomena viridis | reverse complement strand
TCCCATTTCTGTGCTCTGCCCCCTTTATTCTCCTCCCTTTCCCCAAGCTTTCATACAAGGTTTGCTGCTCTGTGCTAACGTTGTCCTTATTGAGTCATTCCATCCTCTAAGGAATATTTCAGTCACCTGAACAGGTGAAGAAGTGAATTCTCCTTTCCACTGATGTATAACTTCACAATGGGGGTGAGAAAATATTTACCTTTATTTCATTCATTAAAGCATGGCTATAGTAGGATATTAAGGCAAGAATGTAGAGTCATCTCATAGTCATGGGAAATCAGTCAGTGCCTGTCAGCTCAGGATTAGAACAGGGCTGAGCAGGAGGGATGGAGATGTATCGTGGGGCTGGGTAACAGCAATGACAGCTCAATACCCAAGTGCTGGTCTATCTAAATGCTACTCTCTCTCACAGCCCTATTCCTGAGGTGTCTCTGCTGGACTTTGCAGAGCTACTCCACATTTACATCTGTGCAATGAAAAAAGAGGCTTGAACCCAGCATAAGATTTTCAGTGCACCCCTCCATTTTCCTCCTCTTCCTTCTCCCTTTCATATTTCCTGGAGCCATTTGGGGTCAGAAAAAGGAAAGGAAATTCTTCAGTGTATTGGCCAACAGGAGCTTCCAGTAAATTCCCTTCCATCAGCACTGGAAAATCTGTAAAAAATGTCTTGCAATATGGAAAAGCTGTTCATTTTTTCCTCTGTGCACAGTTCGGCTTGCCCCATGTAAGCAGAGGCTATCTTTAGCATGTTGTCACTGTTTTTTATGAAGAGATATAAAAGCTCCCACAGCAGGAGTCCTCTGGCTCTGAGACTGGGTGAAGGAAGGAGGCTATGACAGACTGCTTAGCTGTTCCCACTGTTCAGAGCCATCTGCTTGCCAAAGTTTCTCAGCTATGAAGAGAGAGGCAGATACTGACCTTCTCAGCAGTGGTATGTCACTGTGTGTATTGAGCCCCACTCAAAGAGTAGGAATAGTTCAGATAAAATTAAATCCAAACTATTTAAATAGTCAAACAGGAGATACTTCATATTATTTGTTATTTTAAAATGCTCCCTCTAGTAGTAAAAAAGCAACAAAATGTAGCAGCTTCCTCTCCCTTATGCAATTCAGCAAGGCTCTCCCATAATTCGTTCAGACCCCGTTAATGAGTATAAGCAGTTTAAGCAATTTGTTTAATGGCCATATCTCTGAAGTTGCTTGTGCTGAACATAATTTCCTTTCCTGTTGCTAGCTTTGCAACAAGTCCCATGAGTTATTTACAGACACCTTAGTTTTATCTAATTTAACAGCTTTGTGTTGTCAGCAGTTTTGCCATTTCATTGTATTCCCTCTTTTCCTGATCATTAATAAATAGATGGGGCTGGAGAAAGACTGGAATTAATCCTAGCAGTGATCCTCTGGTACAGACCCTGTGGCATCACACTCTTACCACCTTTTCATCCCAATCATCTGCCATCCATTCCCATCCTTTTGTCTGTCTTTAACCCATAACAAAGACCTTATCTCTTACCCCAGGGTTACTGAGTTTCCTTAAAAGCTTCCTTGTGAACGATATGATGTGATTCTCTTTTGGTAAATATTTTGCTAACTCTTTGTAACATTTGAACAGGTTAGAAAAGCACGATTTGTCCTCACTGCTAAGTATATCAATTTATCTCTGCCAATCTGTGCTGAGTTGACATTTATTAATCCCGATTTTTTTTCTCTCTTTCCTACATATTACCTGCAGGTGTTTTATAACTATTTTAAATAATTTTCTTAACTATTTTCCCCCTTAGTGAATTAAGATTCTTTAGATTTCAGTTCTGAGGGTCATTCTTAAGAGCTATTTTAAAGATTGCTACAGTGTTGGCCATTTTCCAGTTACCCAGCAGAGTGGCTGTTTTAATGATGAATTACATATCTTTAATGATAAACTACGGTAGGCTGAAATTGTGTTTCCTTCTTAAGATTTCCTCAGAGTCCCCAAAGAATTTCATTTGGTACTATGAGTTATTGGAACATATATTTCTGGAGTTGTTACACCACTGATATTTTTAATATCTTTTATCCAAAAGGGTTTTCACATTGTTACATGTAACTTCAGAGTAAAGGTTCACCTCCAGCCCTTCTTTTCTGACACCCAAATGAATAATCTACATTAATTGCAATCTTTCCTCACCCTGTGCTTAATTCTTTACTCTTAGCAGTCTAGCAAGCCTACACATAATGCTCAGTTTTCTATATATCATTAGCTTGCATTGTTCTTTGTTGTCATGCCTTTGACTGGTTTTGTGTACTTTCTGAGCTTCGTCTTGCTTTATGAGTTGTATATTACCTGCCAGATTTTCGGTTTTATTTCCATTGCTTTAACTGAGTATCCTTTCCTGAAAGATGCTTTGGGGATCAAAATTAATCCTTGAATTTTACCGTTTAATTATCCTATGTCTTTCCTTGTTTCTTTGTTCTGAACTGTGGACATTTGCTAAAGCACAGGTATGGAGTAATTGATAACGTTAAATGTAAAAAAAAAGAGAAAGTAAAACGGAGTGAGAATTACAGAGAAAAGAATCCAGCTGCTAGATGACATAAGGTCATGTTGTCTCACAAAATTCCCCAAGATAAACAACTGTTATGACGGGATGCACCAAAGAAAGGAGTGGTGTGAAGATATCACAGCCTCTCTTTGCAAACAGCCTGCAGGAAGGGAACGTGGTGACCCTTTTGACCTGTGTCATTTATCCATCAAGAAAAAACAGATGCCCATGACACTACCCAAATTTAGCTTTTATGACTAACATTGCTCAAACTTCATCTAAAGCTAAAGAAAAAAAAGTAGAAAAGGAGATTGGAAATGGAGATAAAATTGGGGGAAGATTTCCATTCAAATGGCTCAGTCGACTGACGAGTTGAACCTGCCTTCCTCCTCTACCAGGAGTGCCTGTGTTGGGTGAGAAATTAAGGTATGCATGCTAATTACTGTTTTAAAAGACTAGAGTTTGCTTGCACTTCATAGTATTTTAGTAGATTATTTTGGTTTAGTGTTTGTGCTTGTGGTTTGCCTTAGATTATTATTACATGGTTTTAAGTGTGTTTTTGTAGCTAGACTCTATCACTACAACTATGAACCTTTATTGACTTGTCACAATTTATATTAATAAAGAGTGTTATTTTATAAACTCTTAATCCTTTACAAAGGTACTGACTGTTTTGTTGATGGCAAGACTTGCTGAGGGGTCTCCCTGCTCTGTTGGTGCAGGTCCTCCCCAAAAGGCCAATTGAACACAACTCTCAATTGGTGAATCTGTTCAGTGAAGGTCCTCCTGACCCTGTACAGGACATTGACAGACTGATTGAGAATTAGAGGGTTTTGATTTCCTGGGGCCACTAACAGACAAATAAATCTCTGTGGGTTGAGAAAATCTTCCCTATCTAAGGGTTAGGCATACCCCCTTTCCCCCTTCCCCTTTTTATGTGACACACAGGTTACAAATACCTTACACTCTAAAGTTATGAACAACATTATTTTTTAAATAATTACTTCTTTGGGAGAAAAAGATCAGTTTTAAATACTGATAGTTTATCTTTGAATGATGATATTTTGCTTAAATTTTGAGCTTGAATAAGATTCTATTCACCCAGACTTGTAATTCTATCAGCTTCAAGCTAAATACTCATTTAAATTTATCATTATTCTTCTCATTGTAATTATTGTACTTGGGACCAGATACTCTGAACCAAATCTTGTGGTTAATGAATGCCATTACACATAGTATTTCTTTATGCTTAATCACATTGATCTACAAGTACATGCTGTGCTTATAGCACTGGATTTGTTTTTCTTGGATCTAGAATTTGTGTGCTAGCAGTCAGTTTCTCCTACACACCTTGAGTTCCCCTCAGTGGTTTAGGTCGTGCATTAGAACTTTTACATTTATCTTCCTCTGAACAAACCAATCATTGAACATCTTTTGATATTCCCTACTAATAGCAGTTTCTTATTCAGAGTTGCTTAATTTCTTCCTAACTTGGTTTCTCAGTCATTGGTAACCCTCACCTCCTTCATCTCTGTACCTTTTTGTTATTTACACACCTATGATTTAACATGTCTGGCTCCTCCTGAATCCTCCTCCTCATGCAAGAAGATATTATTTTAGATGTTTAATTTATTTCTCAAGATTGCATTGTTGTTCAACTCAAAACCAAGAAGGCAAGGAATTCCCACATTCTGAAGTTGTTTTTCCATTAGTGGTTATGTACTGAAGATATTGAAAGCTCTCTCTCTGCATTAACAGTCATCTCCCATGGACAAGCCTGGATCTCTAGATCTACATATGCTTGAACAAGTACTGAGTAGAATTGCAAGTGATATTTATGAGAAATGCCTAGTGTTCAGATTTTTGAAAAACAGATGACCTAGATTAGGACTAGTCAAGTATTTTTGTGGTGAAATAATTTTCTGCTATAAATAACTAAAGAGTTGGTTGCTCACTAGCAATAGAGATAAGCCAGAACAAAGCATATGTTGTGATCACATGAAGCAGGTACTTGAACCTGGTCATCCTAGCCCTACATGTGTTTTTGCTATTAAGGGGAAAAAGACTGAGATCTAAAATATGTGTCTATAGATGATTATTTTTAAGAACATACGAGCTCAAATCTTTCTCTTCATTTTACTTGTTCAAAAAAAAAAAAAGGAATTTATTTCGTATAATTTTTGGTAATGATTTTGCTATATTAATTGAGAATTTAAATTTTGTGGCTTTAAAAGCAATGCCAAAATGATATCACATTTATACTCTGGACATTTGTATCAAATTCATTGTCAGACTGTTCCGGCTCTTTGCAATTGGTGTTTATTTTATCACACCTGTAGTACTAACCCAGGAGGTGAGGGCTGAGGTACAGTGTGTGTTTCTTTTTCCTGACGATGCAAGTCAGGTCTCCCTTTGGCTGCAGGGAGAGTGGGCAAGACTGGCACTGGGCATGTTTAGTCTCTGCAATGACACAGGGTTCAGAAATCTCCAGGCCCTGCTCTGCCCTAGTGCAGGGCTGTTCTAATGTGCCTCCTTGTGTCCAGCAGCCACTCACCGTGTCCCAGCACTGCGGGACCTGAGCAATCATGGCTTTAGAGGTCTCCTAGCCAGAGACCCTGATGTCTTGTTCGTGTTTGCACCAAAGTATAGACATGTCCCTCACCACCCAGGTTGCTCCCTTTCTTCTACGTTTTTCTCTCTAGACAGTAGAAATCCTAAGTCCTTCAAATTGCAGTTGGACGCTGTGTTAATGCTACTGCAAGATGCTGTATCACTTGAAGGCCTTCTCAATTATTTAATTACTGATAGAAACATTGTAACTATTCCCGTCTGCCTAATAAATGCACCTTTGAGTACGAAAACTATACAGATCAAGTTTGAAAAATCTATTTGTCAGGTACTGTAAGAGATCCTGTGTTACTTTCTCTCCTGATATTGCAGAAGTAATTAGACTATACTAGGAGATGTAAGAATTATACCTTTTATGTCACAATCTTGTTTTAAACTATGATGTCACAATTTTGTTTGAAACTATTTTTTCCCTCTCTCTACAAGGCAAGAGCCAAAATCTGGCTTTGCTCAACTGAAAACTAAATGGATGCATGACTATTCTACTGCAGCCCGCTCATGTCACACCAGGCAGACAGGATTTTTTTGAAACCATCAGTGTTGGATTTAGCAAATTTATTGATATGGCAGCTTAAGCACATGAAAAGGAAAGGAGAGCCCAGTACCACAAGTGTCTGTTGCTCTTTCTGAGTGAGCGGGATCTGGGGATGGGGTCGGGGTCTGGGAACAGGATCTGGATCCGTTCCCTGACCCAAAGTTGCCTGGAGTCTCTTCGCTGACTTCAACCACTACAGAAAGCTGTAAATGTCATCCCCTTGTGTCTGTGTCAAACCTAAACCTGTGTTCACTAAAATAGCATCTGATTTTAATGAAAATAGAGCCTGGAGAACTCCTTGAGCCTCTTGCAGTCGTTAAAAAATCTGCTGTCAAGTATGGATTTGTTTTGATTTGATGTTGTTTTCCCTTTGCTTTCTACAGCAGAAAGTCTTCTACTATCAGAAATTCTCTCTCCACTTTAGTACTTCCAGATGGAATTACCTTATTATATTAGGTGGTAAAAGAAGAAAAATTTACACCCACCTTCCTTTAGGGAGTCATACTCCAGCCAGTGTCTGGCTGTAGTGAGGACTGCATAGATTTTTTTCTTTATTACAAGAGTAAAACATACAAGATTAAACTCCTTTCATGCCAGCTTTGTTATCATAAATATTTGTGATGGATATGCTGATCCATTTTTAATAGTGGATAATACTACAGACAGCAAAATGATCAAACCAGAGAACACAGTTAGGTCAAGGTGATTTAACTCTAATCTTGCCTAATTGTTATTGTGGTCTGGACTGACAGAACTGAGATAATTAAATCCTGATCATAAACTATCCTCTTCTTACTTCATATGGTTCCACGTACCAAATACAATGCCAGCAATCCTAGCTGACATTTTCTGTGAAAAGACATTTTTAGGCATCATAATGTGTGAAGGCTGCCAGCAGGGCAGTCTATCACTTCTACCTTACATCAAAGGGATGTGCACTCTCTTGGAGGGAGAAAATAAAGTTAGTATAAAAAAATGAGACTCTGGCAAGGAAAGTCAATGTGGGGACTTTGCAACTTCAAAAATTCTAAGTTCAAATTTGAGATAAAGCACAGCCTGAACTTTCAGCCTTTCTTCCTTGTCCTTGAATAAAAGAAGAATCTTTCAGAAAACTTCTGAAAAATATCTTCATCTCTACCTCTCATTAATGTAATTGCCTCATTTTCTCTTTCTGCACTCAGAATAATGCAGCAGTACAACCACCTTGTAACTTCCAGCACTCCTGGTGCTGCTTCTCCACTGCTGACTGCATCAGTCCACTTGCCAAAGCTGCAACCTCCAGTGAACTATAATAAAGTGAAGATTGTATAAAAACCCAGGAAGACATGAGACTTTAAGAGACTTAAGGTATGTTCCTTAAATAGCTATAGCCTTTGTTTCACAGCTCTATTCTCTTATAGCAAGTAGATTTTGCAATTACGAGTGGGGAAATATCAAATTGGTATGAAACATTCATAACTGTAGCTAAAATGGGTGATGTCTCCTCAGCTGACGCACACTTGAGACGGATGCCTTTGATGCCAAGGCTTTTTAACTGTCATGGTTGGGTGTTTAGCTTAGTCAGTTTGTCAGTCTTTGCTGGGTCTTTGCCAAGTGCTGTACTTAAATCCCACCCAAGTTCTCCTGGTCAGAAAGGCAGAGCACAGCCTGCAGCTAGTGCTAATACTGGTACCAGCTCTCAGCTAAGGGAGGTTGCAAGACTGAGAAATTGCAGAGAAGATGAGCAAAAGGAGCTGATGTGCATGCATGTTTGTGTGTGAGAAAGGGGGAAAGAGAGAGCACCCATGTGAGAGGGTGTCACCAAAGGGCAGAAAGCATCTGGGGAATTGTGAAGAGAAGACTATGCAAAGGGGGAGCTATGAGGAGGCTAAAAAAGTAGCAAAAGCAAATCACCTGCTTTACAGAAACAAGTAGAGAAGTGCATGTGCTGGAGGGAGAGGGTGCCACTGAAGTTCACATATCGGGTCAGGAAGCTGCCGAGAAAAACATATCTGATGAATACCTGAGGTCTATTAAAAAACAGCATCTGAGCTTTGGATGCTTTCCATCTGATGGAAAAGAACAAGTGAAAATGAGTTCAGTGGTCTCACCTTAGTCCCTCATGGCATTCTACACATCACACAACAACTGTACGGTTTTTACATGACAGTTTTCATAGACAGAAAATGTGGATCATAATGATATAATGGTGAAGACAGAAGTCCAGTTGAAGGGTATTAACAGAAAGTGCTGCAGTGTAATTTGTCTGTGTTTTCCCTGACTGTAACTAATAGAAAGCCCTCATTCCCAGCAGTATCAAATTTACTCAAATTGAAAGCTGTTTCTCTATGACAATTCTTCTTGTTCCACTTCAAAAAGCATTAATTATGGAATATCATGTTTTACAAATATTTTTCTGTACAAATGCTGCATTAACACACTATTATAATGTTGAGTAAACAACTCTGCATGTTTTTCAATATACTCTCAGAAAAAAAAGTTGTATCAGTGTTTTATAAGTAGGTCACTGACAATTCCTTATGTATTTCTTAAATTCACATGGACTCTTCAGGTTTCAGCATTGGAAAGACATGGGTAAATCTACTGCGAATAAAATATTCATGTTTTTCTTTAAAAATAAATAGACCTAGATAAGCTACAGTAAGAGAAGTAATGCTTTGTCAGTGCAGGGTTGTCTTCTGCATGCTTGAAGAACTCTACTTGATTCAGTTTATTACCATATAATTAGTATGAGTGTAATTAATATGAGCATAATTAATATGTATATCATTAATATGATATTCCCTTTGCAATGAAATAATTCATTAATTTGAGGTTTGTAACACATCTCTTAATTCCTAATTTGCAATGAAAATTGTTGTGAATATTAGTCATTATTCAGAAGACTTATTTACCTTTTAGAATCTAGTAGGGGTTTTGGTGAGGGGGGATATAAATATCATGATATCTGTTTAACCCAAAAGTATCATTGAAATTGAAACATTGATGACCAGAAGACTGTTTATGACTCAGCTGTGTTACAAAGCACCAAAATTGTGTTACACAGTGTGCTCCTGCTAGTGTGACATGGCAGGCTCACATCACCACCAAGGCCATTTCCCCTTCCAGGAGACCTGGTGACTGAGTCCAAACTATGTATGTGTGCTATTGTTGACATGTACATTGCTGTGGAATTACAGGATGCCATTTCATCCTAGAGGTTTTGTAAAGAGAAGGTTGTTTCACTGTAGATGTGGTAATACCTATGACCAGGTGGTATTCCAAAGAAAGCCACAGGAGAAGTCCCATAGCAAGTGCAAAAGATCAGCCTTGTCTTCTACAGATGTTTCCTTGAGTAATCTCACCACTAGCATTTGTAGGGATAAGAACTATTTTAGCTCACAAAAAACCCCAAATGAAAGCAAAAGAACTCTTAACCAATCCAAAAAATCTCTACGTACCAACCAGCCTCCCCAAACCAAACAAAACCCAAACCACCTCTAAGACATCTAGTCTCTGGAAAGCCTTGAAAATTGCTAAGACATGCAAAAGTTAATATCTGACATGGGCTTTTAGACAGAGACCTTGCTTAATGTAGAAAGCACTTTCACTGATGCATGGTTATTACAGATACGTATATGTTGTATTATTTTCTTAGGTCGGTTACCCTTTGCCACGTGTGGAATAAATTATGGTGAGTCTCAATATGAAGTGTTTGTCAATCTCTTGGCTAAAAGAAATTGTTGCCATCACAGGGAAGAGCATTCCAGCCATCTGAAGGTGTAAAAAATTTTTTCTTTCAGGTATTCCCGTAATATCCAGATTTAAGAGGAGACACATCCTAAAAGATGGTTTAACTGTATGTTCCTAGAGTGATCAGAAAGTGATTATATGCATAGAAATATGTATTAGGTTTAGACATCTATCTGAAAGATTTAATCATCAGTGTTATATTCCTTGTATTGGCAGAAATTCCCATTTTGCTGTTCACTTACTTCTTGGTTAGCTGTATATTGTCAGTATTGACATTTCATGTAGCAGAAACACAACTTCATATAATGTGTATAATGTCTGCCCTGGGCTCCACATAGATACGGGGGAATAGATAAAGTAGGTTGAATGGTGTTTTGAGTGACTTTTCATGTACATGAAGATGAGTGGCCACTCCTTGGAGATCTATTGAGAAAAAAATAGATTATTAAAGGGATGGACTCCAGCTGATCTACATGCTTACATTACTCCAGCAGACCCAATTAATGGAAAATGTCAGTGGCTGCTGGCAGATGCAAAGAACTCAAGGCAGGTGTTTGCCTCTTTTGATTTGTTCACTTGCATGCCTGGCTCAACTGTCAGCAGGGCTCATTATGCACCATTTTTTGAACCTATTTCTTCTCAAATTAATTGTTTCTGGATGAGCTATCTGTAACCAATGTGATTAAGTAGCATGAAAACAACCACTGGTGTGTGTCTGTTGTCCATTAACTTTCCCAAGAAAACATAATTTTTTAAGACTACTCTGGCAGCCAGTGGATTTCATGAGTTTGGAAGCACAGTTCCATGTAACCAACAAGCTGGAGACAAAGCTTTGGTGCAGAAGAGGTGCTAGGCTGATTTGGATGGGGATGGAATGTCACTGACAACTCTGAATATGCAAGATACGACATTAGCAATGCTGTTTTTTATTTGTCTTCAGACCAGTTTCAATGTGAAGTGGCTGTAGGAGCCCTTATCATGGCTCCACTACCTAGAGAAGCAGCCTGTAGCTCTTTCCAAGGGTGACATGCACGTCGGGCACACTGGAACCACATCCTAACACCCGTGGTCTGGATTTAAATTGAGGGATGGACTGCACTCCCACCTTCATCACTCCTCTCTTTTTTTTTTTTTCTTTTTTTATAAGGACGAAGATGTTTGCTTTGTATGTTGTTTAGTATCTTAATTCACTAATTTAGTCTGGAAAGGACTAAATTGACTCCCACGGTTGTATTGGGGAAAAAAAAAAAGGAAATAACTCCTTTTCCTTTCAGCCTTCAGAATTATTATTTGTAAAGATTTTATTATTTGCAAAAACCATAGAGGATGAATTTGGGAGGGGTCAAACAACAATACTGAAATCACCAGCTAACATCAAGATCTTACTGACGTGCATGTGAAATTAGAAAAAAAAGCCCAATCTACCCAAAAAACACCCAAACCCCAACCAATTGTTTATTCTGCAATATTTGACAAACTGGCAACAAGACATTTCTACCCTGCACATCGGGAGTCTATGAAAGGGAAGAATAAAGCTATTCTTAGTCCCCTTTATAGGCACACAAAGTACGGCACAGAAATGTCACTTGCTGGGGAGGCGGAGAGTTTGTTAAAGAACCGAGGCCAGGACGGCTGTGTAGAATCGTCCTTTACGACTTGGCAAGAGAACCTGCAGTCGTCAGCCCCGCGCCAGCTCCTCACACTCCTATCTCCGTCAGCTACTGGAAGCGTCCCGGCTCATTCCCCCAAATCCCGCCCTTCACAAATTATTTTAATTTTTATTCGTGCTCGAATATCAGTCGGAGGCTTCGCCAGACCCTGGACGGCAGCACTTCGGGACGGAAACCAAGCGGTGACTTCAGCACGGGCGTTCGACAACCGCCGGCACGCAGGAGAGCGCCCCGAGGGTCACAGCCAGCGCCGATCGGCCGCTGCCAGACGCAGCCTCCGGCAACACACGGGCCCTCCCTGCCGCCCCCGGCCGAGCTCTCCACTGGCTCCCCTCAAAGTTTCCAGCGGCGCCCCCCGGCTGTGCGGACCAGGGGCTGTGCAGGCCCCCGACAGCAGCTCCCGCTCCCCCTTCCCCGGCGCGCCCCCGGTAGACGAGG
>WEIV01010120.1:13598-78402 GCA_013390005.1 Calyptomena viridis | reverse complement strand
TTTGTTTTTTTTTTACTGGTAGACGCTTAATTAAAGTACAGCAGGAACGGAGATGGCAGATGGCTTCTTTTGTGAGTCGTGGGGTGCGGTGGTGAATAATAGCACCACCCACTCTACTGCTTTAGTTGGGAAATGCTAAACATACCCCAGTTCCAGTTAAGGAAAAGCTCAGTGAAAGTTTCATGTGAATCGAGCAAAATGTTGAAATGAAGTGGCCCAGAGGAAGGAAGCAGATGGCTGGAAATAAGAACACCTTTTTTTTTTTTTTGCCGGGGGAGATTGACCGTTGGGAGCTTCTGTGACATACTCCTCCTGAGAAACAAAGAATGAGTTTTGGTCTCTTAGTGCTTGTGGTTGTTTCTTTGTTAATGTAAGGAATAGGAATAAAATAGTAAAAAATACATTTAGAAGGTTTATTCAAAAATATTAAACTGCCTTACATCTCAATTCATAACTCTCCATGTCTAGTTGAATATATTGGCATCTGTCACATTGCCTACACCTGCTCGTTATCAGTGTATTTTTGAATTACGCATTAGCAAGGTACTAATATGCTAAATGAAGCTGGAGTCAATAATATTTTCAGGAAAAAAAAACCAACTCTACCATAATAAAAAACAAACAAACAAAACCAAAAGCCTAAAAATGGCCTTTAGAAGGAAGTCTCTTCTGTGAAAGATGGGTAAATGCTCCTTATGAACTATGCCTAAACAAGAATAAGGAATATGGCTCCACATCTGGTGAAGCACAAGCAAATCTCCATATCAGCCTACAGTTTTAAAATAGGGGGAATTGATTGCTGGCTTCTTGTGTCATGCCAGAAGTTTCGGCTTGGATTTGAATGGATTTCTAGTGCAACAGGCAAGAGGCTGTGTTTCATGTACAGAAGAGTTATAATTCAAGGGACGTAAGATCTGGAAAGGGAATTTCTTTGTCATGTTGTCATTAATGAGATAATTTATCAGGAGCTAATAGTTGCCAAAAGATTTTTTTTTTTCCCTAAGGTGGCCTGTCTAATGGTGTTCTTCCCTGAACAGCCAGCATGTGTCACTGTGGACATGACTGTGGAAACTAATGGGCATATATGTTCAAGAACACTGACACAGGCCGGATTTAAACATCTGATGGACTTGTGGTTGCAGAGCAGAACCCTCTGTGAAGGGGACAACTGTTTAGAATGGCAATGGGTTTGTGTGGCAGTGGTGTTTGTTTCCTAAAATAGCTGTAATTGTTAAGGTATGGCTCTCCGTTGGAGCCCCATTGTGCTATAATGGGTTGGGGTGAGGGGGAAGTCAAAACTCATTGTCTTCAGTGGTAACAGAATTAGAGGTTTGAATGAATTAGGCTTTCTTGTATATTTTCCCAGTGTCAGGACAAAAAATTACTGAGTTACTAAAGAATTTTTTCCAAGTCGTTCCCTGTTTCATTGTAATTATGAGTGTACATAGTTCCCAAATGGGTTAGCAGTTTATTTGTAACAAAAGCAGAGAGGAGTTTTAAATTTTCACAACCTTTTTGTGTCTAAATGGTGGTTAAAGTAATTCAGTGTCCCTTAGGAAGACTTCAATGCCCTGCAGGATTGGAGACAATTTTCCCTGCTATGGTATGAGTGCTGATTTGCTTATAGTAAGTGGCACCTTTACTGAGTAGAGAGATTTTAATTTTTGAACTTGCATTTAGAAATAGAGTAATTATCTTCCTTGATCAGACCACTGGGTCCACATAATCAATCTTTTTCTACTCTTAGAGCTCATGCTTTAGGAACATTGCTATGATATATGCCTCTTAATGTATATCAAATACATGTATGTGTTGACTTGAAATTTGGATTTGCCTATGTGTTTTTTCCTTATTCCAGCTAAAGCCTTAGTCCTAGACAGACATGATTTTGTGAGGATGACACAAGTGACTTGAGATGATTTGAACTTACTCCAGAAGCTTTAACTTGTGATCCTTTGCCTTTTGGTTTCTTTAGACAGTGAATATTTTCTTGTATCATACACATATTTATTACATTTTAGTATGTTGCCTTTTTGGATAGACTACATTCTCAACTGATGTAAAGCTTTAGTTTACATAAGCTTAAAACATACAGAAATCTTAAATGCTGTTCTTTATTTTATAAGGAAATTATTGAAGTCTCATGTTGAACTGCCAACAGATAACAGACAATTAAAGATATATGATGGGAAAATTATACATACAGCTAAAGCGGAATAGTCTCTTTCCTTGTGTTTCTAGGCAAAAAGTCAATTCTGACTACCTTTTCAGATGTAGCATCAATTTTCAATAGAAGAGTTTAGCATCTAATTGGCTGATCTGACAAATTCTTCCTCGCATAATTGATTTTTCAAAGATACTTATATTTCTAGGCCATATAAAACAGTAAACAGTTACTCTCTAAAGGTAGTTTTAGTTTATTATCCGTTCAAGAGCATTTAAATTGCTCCTTATACAGTTCCTGATTTAGAAATAAATGTTAGCCATTTGAAATTTGCTGTCACTTGGACATTTTTTGTTTGTACCTATGTGCCCTGACTTCAGCAGATGAAGTTGCTGTGGTCTTGGATTCTAAAACTTTTTAGATGTCTCCTGCTCCTTGGTTTTTGTGGATGGTAGCAACTGAATGCCACTGTAATTTGGCTCTAGTTAGCTGCAGGGACTTTTCTTTCTGGAAATGTGATTTGCAAAGTAATTGTAATATGTTCCAGTGTAGCTTGTGGGAAGATACAATTATGAATAGAAACAGGAGGAAGTCTTCAAAAATGTTAGTGCTGCTATATGTGAACATCTGCCAGCACTTTCTAGCCAACAGCAGGTATTATTATGTCAAAATATGTTGAGAGGAAAATTATTCCTCTTCTGGTCAGAGCAGCAGAACAGAAGTCAGAATATCTATGCCACAAACGTGTCTCCTTTGGTGACTGTTTACATAAGTCAGTGAATTCTCAATGCCTTTGTTCTTCTCTTTGCAAAAACAGGGATTACACTTTGGTAAAGCCCAAACCAGGTGGGTGGATTAAAGTGTAATTCATGCATTTGAAGAAGGCTTTTGGAGAAATACCAGTTGTCATTCTTAGAATTCTTTCTTTGTAGATATACTGCATTAATGCAATTTGAGGAGATAGGTGGAAATGAAAGTCAATAGCCATTTTCTTATGCAATATGGGAATCGTATTGCTGCAAGAACATTTGTTGCATATGTCACTGCATGGAAATTTGAAGAGGCAGATAAAACTACAACAACAGAGGCTGAAGGGTGGCAAAGGTTTTGGATGACTATCTCAAGTCTATGCTAGGAGATGTAACATTAGGTACATGCAAGGTCCCAGTGAAGCCAGGTATTTCAACTGGCAGTGGGAAATGGTGTTCTGAGGTGTGAGAACCTAAAGAAAGGGCTGCAAGAGTAACTTGGTCTCCTCTGACATTCTGCTAGGCAGTAACTTCTTGTCATCCTCACTCTTCCCTTTAGACTCTGTATTACATGTATTTTATCGATATAATATTTTGATAGTCTTTCTGGGTCTTCCTTGTTGAGAGCAAATACTGTGCATCAGATTATCTTTGTCGAAAGTGTGTGTGTGTTTGTATATATAGTAATGGAGATACCTTCCAACTGCCTCCAGCAGCCGTGGAGAGTGGTAGAAGGTATATTGTGAATCAAGTGATGAGAGGCAGCAAAAACGAAAGCCAAGTGATGTGTATAAACAGTATATGCCCATCAGAAGGTGTATATACTTCTCGAAGAGGAGGCTAAAAGATGGACAGAAGAGTGTAGTTAGATGGTTACAAACACAGGAACATGTATTTAAGAAAAAGGTAAAGAGGATAAGGCAGTTAGGAAAGTGTGAGAGCTTGTGTATCAATGCAGAAGTTGGAACTCATTCAGAGGATAAGTGTTTTCTCTGCCAGTTATGATATGTAACTCATGGTTATAAATAGTATTTTGATATTTCTGATGAGGAGGGACAGTTTTAGAGGTATATATGGTATATTCTGATGGGGAACGAGATGTGCCATAAAGCAATAAAATAATAATAATAAAGTACTTTAATCTGTTAGTGGGATGAATGAAGGGACTCAGTGGTACTGTTCTTTGAACTAGTACTTGCTGGCACAAACTGCTGGCAGAAAAAATCCACAGTCTTGAAACAGGCTTCTTGGTATGAGAGATTCATTACTTCTTGCTATATGACTGGATCATTAGCACGTTATTTTGAAATAGTAGCAAGACAACATGACTATATCTTATATCCCTCTGGAAAGTTCACTGTATTTTGTCTCGTGATATCATCGCTGGACATTACTAAATAAAGCCTTAAAAGTAGAGGTGAGGAAAGTTTTTCTCACAGAAATAGGATTTACATTGCCTATGTGCTTCACACACACAGCTTTTTCTTTGCCACCTGTCATTGAAACTATGGACAGATGCTTTCTCCATGTTCCAGCTGAGCCTGCTGAAAATATTACTGTTCCCAGCTGCTTGTCACTGCCCAGGAGCTAGAGGTTACTGTCCCCACAACTTTTCCAAAGCAGGAGATAATATGTGTGTTCCCATGTCTGCTGATGGCAAAGTCAGCCAGCCTCAGAAGCAAACCTGGCTGACTGCAATGACATGGATTAGAGAGGCCTGTAAAATCCGCTTTCTTCAGCTGTACCCATCTCCCAGAGGAGTAGTAACAGACAGTTGGGAAAGGGAATGTTAATGTTGCCAACTGGCTTAGCTGACTGCGGAGTGAATACCTGTCTGCAGCATTTTTTGTCTTTCCTGAAAACTGGCTTCTTTCAGAAACTGAATCCTCAAAATATGGGATCTCCAGCATAGAGATCATCTGAAGATAACAAAAATTCTAGTAGAAGTTTAATGTCAGTAAGCACTGCATGTTTTTTGATGTTAGAAATGCCCAGTGTAAGAAATTGCTCAATGACAATATGGTAGCCAGAAATGCCAAAACCTGGACCTTTCTGGAACTAAACTTTCCCTCTACTGCCTTCCACCTCTGGCACTTTCCAAAGTCACCTCTGCACCTATGCAGTGACCATTGTGATAGGGCACTGCCAGGGTTGTGGTTGACACTGTTGGGGAGTCAGGCTGTATGTTGGAGGAGAGCTCTGAAGAACTGGGCTGCTTTTCTCTAGGGCCTGCTGCTCTAGCTGCTCCTGTGAGGCATCCCCTTCCTCCAGAGGAGCTTAATATTCAGCATCCTCCTTCACCTGTTAGCAGTGGTAGCAAGAGGAGGTGTTTGAGAAGGAAGGCTCTGCTGCTTAAAGAGCATGTCCAAAAAGGGAGGAAGTAGTATGTAAGAATCTTCCATCTGTTTCCCATCCCAAACCATGCTGAGTTTTAATGCGTGGAGAACTATGAAGCACTTAACCACTGCTGCATACTTGTGAATACACCCAGAACCAGAGATTGTGTTACATGCTAACTACTGCTGTGCTGATTTATCTGTAAAGTAGAAAGGGAAAAAGTTAGGGTAAGAAACAGACTTAAATATTGTAGGCTTGTGATTGATACTTGTAATGATACAGCAGAGGGTAGGACTGGGAAATGGAAACTGAATGGGGACCTAATATATATATATATATATATATATCAGATACCAAGGAAACTCTGATTTCCAGAGAAGAAAGGCTTGTTATTCCTGAATGTAGTTGTTGGTGCATAGTTGATTCAAAATAGTGTTGAGGAATGACAGAGAACTTGGCTTGTAGCATTTGGGGACTGCATCTGTCTTGTGTTGAAAGTTTCAAATAAATATTGTTGCTGAGAAAGTGTATTAGTCATATAAAGTATCACAAAAGTGTAAGTGTAGAGCAATAAAGTTGTTTTAAGTACAGATCTAAAAATGATGTCATTGTTCATCTCAAGAAAAAGTATTTTACCCAAAATGTTATGTTGTTCTTTGTTTTCTTTTTCCTGCGGCGGGCTTTTTGTGGAGAGGGAAAGGAAATAAGCAGAGATGAAATATTCCCTTTGTCCTTTGGGTTTTGATTTTTAGGTTTTTTTTTGTACTCACATCTTTCCATGTGTCTTGGTATTGGCTCATGTCACTTTTCAGTCTGTTAAACTCTTAAGAGCATGGATTCTGGAAGAAGCTACAGCATGGGGAGAGGAATGATCCCTGCTTGTTGGTGTGGGCACCATACTTTGCCTGCCCAGATCCCTTTGTGAGATGGTGCCAAGCAGCATGACTTTCTGTGGGTTTGCCTGGTCTTGGTGCAACAGCTGATATTCCCAGCCTCTGATACTTCAGCCTTTGTAGTGAAATAATACCTGCATTTATTAATCAGCAAGGGTGTGACTCCATTTAGAGGAATGTGTGTTTTTATTGTGATCTTGTGGGCTGAAGCATGACAGCTTTCACAGACAGGTTGCATCTGGTATCTGCAATAAATTGAAGTCCTTGGAGGTCTGTTTTCTATTGGGACAATGCTGATTCTTGAAAACTTTTTTTTTAATGAATATTTGGTTGCCAGAGACCACAGCACGTGCAGCACACGTGCCCTGAGAGAGAGGACAGTGACTCTTCTGAGTAGCTGTCAAGCACATCTTTCCATATTGCTGGGGGAGGATTGCATTAGCAAGAGGTAGTGGTGTGGGAAAATGAGGTCTTGCTATCCTTATGTAATTACTTTTGCTGTGACATAGTTCTGTATGTGCCTGAGACTTGCAAAGTTAATGGGTTTTTTTATGGTTTCTCCTCCCATTGCAACATGGTTTGTTCTCCAGCGAGGTTTCACACAGGACAGCAGCATTTCCGACACATCCCTTCAAGATCAGTTGTAATGTATGTTTTTCCCCTACTGTTTGCTTATAAAAAGTGGGAAAAAGGTTTTCTACTCCCCTCCTTCCCAGCTTATGTTCTTCTAGTCTGTATCCTCCAGGGCATATAGGTGCCAGCTTGGAAAAATAACTTCAAGTACAGTTAACTTCACTGTTTCCACTGAGTCTTAAGGGAGGTACAGAACTGAGTTCATGAGTTATTTAAAATGGTTGGATAAGAGCTNTAAAGTCACCCCAAGACAATAGCTGTCATTGGAAACTGTACTTTCATGCAGTGACTTTTCAGTTCCTTATATTTTGTCCCATTTGGTTTTGTGCCAAGGTGCAGATCTACTGAGCAGCTGTATTGTCCTACCTGTACTGTTAAGGTACAGCTGAATAAGGGGTGAAAAAGCATCTTTCACTGATTTTTTTTTTTTTTTTCTGTCCATCTGTTTTGGAACATTTTTCTATCTTGGCGTTGTCCAAAAGATTTCCTCTTGGGAAAATTCGAGGAGAAATGTGGTAAGAAGGGTTGCTTTAGTAATTTTTTCACCTGGACATGTTTTCCATCATAAATACCCATTATGAGTGTTCACTCAGATATTTCAGGTAGCTGTTACTGAACCTTAAAACTTATATCAAACTTGTAGCTACACAACATTTTGTTTGCTTTTCTTTTTTGGTGCATACTTTTTTTTTGGGGAGGTGCATGATGCTGATGACTTCAGAGAGACATGTAAGCTTAGAAAACTGGCCTTTATGTTGAGTCATCTCATGAGATGCTGCTCACGACTCTAGGTTGTTGCAAGGTGCTAAAGCAATGGGCATGGTCTTTTAGAAGACTGAAAGAGACTTCTGAAGAGAGAGTGTTCAAAACGCTTTTAGCAGATTAACATTGGCTGCAGCAACAACATTGCTATGATAGACTGTAATGTTTCCAAAGGAGCCATTATAATCAATATTGCTAGTGATCCATAACTGAGAACTCTTTTAGTGGAATTTGAGTGGCTATTTCTCTCTCTGAGAACATAGAGGGAATATAATAAGAAAGACTTCCAGTTACAGAGCTGCTCACTCTGCAGAACAATGTTCATAGAATTTCACTAGCATAAGTGCTTATTTAGACAATGGTAACATCATACTGTTTATCATAAAAAGAGAAGATGAAGTGTACCAGCCTTTACTCTATGGCTAGAAGTTCACTAGTCTCTAGATACAACTGTGTAATGATCCAGAACAGTTCCAAAGGACCTTTTCCGGTTTTGCAGTCAAAAATCTGTGTTTTAATGACTCCCTAAGCACACATTTGCATAGTGGGCCCCAGCTGTTTCAAAGACACTCTTAAGATTTCCTGTTACGTTAACTGGTATGCCTTGAAGTTGAAATAGTCCCTAGATTTGCTCAGCACCCATTCAAGGAAGAGGGTAGATTTGAGCAAAACCTTGTGTACCTTGTTCACAATGCTTTTTTTAAGAATCCCTGCATGTACCCATTAGTGTAAGGAAAGCGTATAGGAGTAAGAGGTCTGGGGGGGGTTGAATTTTTTTAAAACTGAGATTGTGTCTGGGTTATTGCGTTCACTCTGAGTTTCTGTATTTCAGAAAAATATCAATGAATTGCAGGAACTGAAGAGAACAACAGCAACTGATTATACAGTAATAAAAGAACTGGCTTACTAAGAAAGCTTTTGAAAGAACTTGAGTATGCACAGCTTGTCCAAGCAATGACAAATGTGTTGTATGATAAGTGTCTAGTATTAGAAGATTCTTAGTGGTTTAAAATGAAGGAATTACTTGGTATTCAAAGAGCTAGAGGTAAGAGTAATGTAATGATACTACAGATGGGGAGGATTTAAGATAAAAGGAGACTTTCACAGTGAACTAGTTTAGATTATGAAATAGCTACTGAAAATAAGTGGTGGAAATCTTCACACTTTTTATTTTTTTAGAAGATAACATGAAATAAAAAAATATAGGAACCATTAGCTATGCTGTAGTAATTGTGTTACATTCAATTAATATGCTAAGAATGGGGTGGATGACCCTGTAAGTCTTTCTGTACTCTGGAAATCTGATGTTTTGGTGGAATTGTTCTAGTACAGGGAGAGATTTTCAAAGACGCAAAGGAACATCAAATACCTGCTACTCAGTAATGAAACTAGTGCCTTTGTATTCTTCTGAAATCTGTTCTTCAGTGCACTTAAGCATATTTTAATGATACCCTGTTAAAACAAGACTACAAGAGCAAGGAAATTAGGATTTGGAAACATTTTATGATTTTAACTCACCCAGGCTTATAAATTGGGCACAATTTACCCGATTTACTGGGCTAGCAGTCACATTCATAGAAGCATGAACTCCAGTAATACCTGATTTAAAAGAAAACTTCTTGCAGGAGAATCTGAACTCTGGTCTTCCCTAGCTTCCTTGAAACCTCTAGCTTGAGTCCCCTGTGTATTTTCTGTCTCTTTGTCCTGCTCACAGCTGAGTTGTGTGTAATGCTATTCCTTGGATCCCTCCTCTCTCATGTTCCTGATTCAATGCCTTCTAGCCTTTCCTTTTCCTGGCATCAAAACAGTTGTAAAGTAGAGATTTTTCCAAGTATGCCAGTATAGTTGGTGGCATTGGTGTCGCTCATCTACCCTCAGGTGTGATCTCGCTGCCACTTCCCCCTCGTTTCTGCTGGTGCCTGAATTCTCTTTACAGATCAGTCTCCTGCCTTCTCCCCGTGTGCTGCTGTTTGCTCACCTGGTGCTGGGGGCCTGTGGCTAGCAATAAAGGTGTTGAATGTGTCTGGCATGCTTCTGATGTAATTTTTAAGAGTGGTGGCCTCCTCCCCTGCCGTCCTCTGCTATTTTTGCTGTTAGGATACAGGTTTCAGTTTTCTGGAGCTCTCTGCGTTGGTGACTGCTGGCCATTCTCTTCTGTTAGAAGTTAATCTTTTGTGCAAACCACATTGTTGTAGTTATCTGTGAAATTACAACAGATCTCATACTAATGTTTTAAGATCACCATTGTGTTGTGTGAAAATAAACCAATGCTTAAATTCTTAACACTTAGAATTTTGGTGAGCCAAAGGCAATTACCCCTAACGTGGGGAAAAAAACCCCACTTTTACCCCAGAAAGCTAGAGATGAAGGAAACTAGGATGAGAGATCCAAACCAGTGCAAAGAGGAGAATACAGGTTCTTAATAGGGAAAAAAAGGTAAACCCTCCAGAGTATCCACAAATTATTACAGTTGGGCTAGATGATCTCAAAAGATCCTTTCCAGCCTAAATGATTCTGTGAAACACAGGTTGTTGGAGTTAGGTCCTCAGGAGCAGCGTACTGGTCAAAAAAGTAGATCTTGAGAGAAAATGGCTGAGCAGAGAACATGAGTAAATCTTACTGACATTTGCATACTGAGAATCAAGTGAGAGAGAGAGAGAGGTATGTTGCTCAGAGGGTGTTGGAATGTCTACACCGAGAATGATCCTAATCCAGAGGTGCCATGGTGGGTACTGATCTTCTACAGTATGATAGTTCACCACTGGAATATGATATAATTGAAAATCTGAATTGTGTAATATCTTCAGGAGATGCGTAGGTCATGTCTTGCAGCTTGATCTACATCTAGCATAATTTGCTTGCTTGGTTTATGATTGCCATTAAGTTTATACTTCATTGTTTTTAATTGATAAGGCTTTGTTTACCTTTGATAGCCTGCTTTTTCATTTGGAAAAGGCTGGCAACACTGCCTCCTCTTCCCATCTTCCCCCTCAGTGTGACTTGAATAACTCTTAAAATCCTGAACATGCTATATGATGAGGGACTGAAAATAAAATCAGTCTTTTAGCAGTTCTCATGGGTATCATGTCCTTATTACAGTACCAGTATGGCTGGAAGGCAGTGCATTATTTTTCTTCTGCTCTTCAGTGTCCCAGTGTTAATAGCATTTCTGGGTGTGATATTTTTGTTTGTTGTTAGGTCAGTTTGACACAAAGTGCTCATGTGACAGTATGCAGCCAAGCATAACTAGATGCATATACCACAGATGGCAGCAGCAAGGAAAACAAGACAGACTTGATTTTCTCCACAGGTTTCAAGGTGTTCTCAAAGCAGCTTCTAGTAAGCTGCTTTGTGCCTAAAGGGAGCATGTTTATATACACATATGTATTTATAAACTGTAGTAGCTGCAACTTTTTAAACGTAGCTGGAACCTCTATTGAAATGAAGAATCAGAGACAAATCCCACTCTATGCTACACCTGTGTCCTTGTTCAAACATAGGAGGTTTTATAATGATACTGCTGTGAAAAACCCAAACCATAATTCTAAGTAGCAGTACTTGATACTACCTATGAGGGAGCACATACAAAGCATCTTCAAAATTTAAAGAGGAATTAAGAATAGTGTTGGAATATAGGCTAGGGGAAACTGGTAATCAGAAAAAGCTATTGCATCATATAATTGAAAACCTGGAACCTATAAATCACAAGAAACCATTGCAATAATAAATACATGGTGCAGAGCATACCATACAGCACACATTTTAATTCCTAGGAGTGGAATTTCAGTAACAAGAACAGAAGTTGTCTTTTATCTTCATATTTTTGTCATTGTGTAATAGGTCCTCGCTGAGTAGCACCTTCTCTCCTGGTGACAGTATCTAGCATGATGACATAGTTACACTGAAAGGGATACTATTTCTTCTTGGGCTTGGAACAGAAGTTTGCCTTTAAAAAATCCTGATTGTCCTTCTGTATTTATTTTGCTTCCCCCTGTGTTGATCTGAACATTTTTAACATTTCATTTGGAAATGTTCAGGAGAGCTTGTTCATATATTCTATGGCAGTTTGATGGGAGTTGTTTTAGCAACAATCTAGTGTGGTAAGATCTGTATTGCTTGTTAGCAAATCAGCTGTTTCAGCCTCCTGTGCTGAGAATATAGACTTCTAATCTGGAGTCCTACACACTTAAAATTCAGGTTTTCCTATGATTATGTTTCTCATACTTTGATTTGCAAAAGACTTGAAAAATTGTCAGAAATACGCCTTTGCACATACAGTCACTAGAACCTTTACTGTACCTATTTACCTATTTTTTACTTTTTGTCTGAGTCTAAAAGTCATGAAACCCTTGGTCATGAACTCTACATGTTTTTGGAAGACCACACCTGACTTTTTGAGGTGCAGCCAGGCTGCTTTACATTACAGTAAATGATTCCCACTTGCAATCCTGGTGCAAATTCCTTCTTTGCTGAAGGGACCACAGTCCAAGGGAGGATGAGAGATGTCCAAGTATCTTAGCATTGTGTTCTGCCAAGTTAAGCCTGGGAGAGCTATGATACTATGTCCTATGCTCAAAGGGGTGTTTATGTAGTGTTTTAAATCTGCTGCTTGTTCTCTCTGGACTACTTCTCTGTGTTGTATGGATCTACTAACCAAGCAAGGGTGCTGTCTGTGGCTGTTTGTGTTGTGCTGCTGACACACTGAGGTATACCACCACTGAAATGACATTTCCCTTAATTCCCTGGGGACTTTGACCATGGAGAAGGAAACATTTTCACATGGTTTGAGCTGGAGGAAGGCCCTCGTGGATGACACACCAAAGCTGTAGCTGACATTCAGAATAGAGGAAGCTACAAAGCAAAGGCAGCTGGAACCTCCCCAAATGCTGCAAGAACAAACAGTGACATTTTCCCCTTGTTTTTATGTGATTTAATGATTTGGCTTGAAGTCAATTTTTGTTTTGATTGTTTAGTTTCAGCTGAAGAGCATTTTTGCCCCCTTCCTTTTCTTATTCCTATCCATTGCATTTCTATCTGCATACATCCTTGCTGAGGCATTTCTTTAATGGAAATGAGAAGGGAGACACACCACACCGTGGTGGTATCTGAACTACAGGGGCAGTTTGTAGGCTATCTCCCTAAACAATCTGTGGGATATCCCAAGGTCCTGATCATTTAACTTAAGAGATTTACCAGAGTTCTTGCTCCTGGCATTTGTGAGTTTTTGTTCTGGGGAGACCAGGTTCAGGGAGCACTTGTGTACATAAAGGTCTAGATGCATACTGATGTATAGTTAGATTGTGGTCCTAGTGTTCATCCAGACTTGGGAACTGAACTGCTCCTGGGCCTTGCAGCTTAAGCACATCCTTCAGGAATGGCCCCAGTGGGAGTCTTACAGTGCTAATGTTTACCCTGTATCTTGTAGTCTTTTGAATTTGAGGTAGAACCGGAGCATCTTCTCCAGATTCTTGTTAAGCTCTTTCCTACAGCCTTGGAGAAACCAACTCAGATTCATGTAGGTTTAGAAAACTATAGCTGCTCCTGTTTGCTATTCTTTCTGAAACAATTGGGAATCTATGAGAAGGAAATTAACAAATGTATAGGAAAAGTAGCTTAAAGTGTTTTGTGAGTTGATCTTATGTATTGGTTCAAATAGCGAAACAACCACCCTTTCTGCTGACGTATGTAATACATCATGTCTAGCAGGGTTTTGGTCTAAGAAAGATTGTTTTACTTCTTTCTGTCTTCAGTTTTCATTACAGGAATGCAACTCCTGAATTTGAATGCACTGTTCTCCACTTAAAAACCTGCTGTACCCTTTCAGCATTGGAAAGATTCTCATTTTAGATTGGCTTTGCATGCTGCCCCATTGGCTGAGAATAGCTTAGTCCACATTGGTTACTTAAATAAAAGAACAATATAAAGTAAGCAGTTGCCCTTTGTAGGCTGTGTGAAATCACTAGTTAAGAAAATATTAGCCAAAATTTGCATATGGCGAAGTGACAGGATGTGACACTCATCACTTATGACACTCATTCAACTTGTTTAGGAAAATGTAACAAAATTGAGCCAGGCTTATTATATTTTTCAGATTCATTATAGCCTGGAGCCCTTCTTTTTCTCACAGACCTCTAGAATTTAATTTGGATAGTTCAGCAAACGTACAGTCAGATGCAGATTTGATTTGTAGATGCTGCTATTAAAAGCTGATTATGTGCACATGAAACAAACTGCGGAGCTTAATTAGTTAGAATGCCTCCTTCAAAGACTATTCTACAGGAGTTTGTTTTATAATTCAGTTCATACTCTATGTTTAGCTTTAGATATCTTTCAGAAACTTGAGAACACACCTTTTGCTAAGGCAGGTTATCCATTTGATTTAATAACTGTTTTATTTTGGACTGGAAAACATCTGTAATGAATGGCTTGTCTTCCCACTGTGATTTAGTATGCTGCTGGTGCTGTGTATGGGAATTTTCCTGCTTACCTCCAGTAACTTATTTGTGGCTGCTTCCAACTCCTTTCTTTTTTTTTTTTGTGGGGAGACATGGCTGGGCTAGTTAAGACTGGATCACTTGTCTAATATGATTGCTTATATGTTTAATATATGCAGTTATCAATACAGGGATGAGGGGAAGCAATTAAAGGCTGATGACAGCAAAACTGCTTCTTTCCGCGGCACCTGTTTGGAAGTGCCTTTGAACTTGTGGAGTGAGTCCTGGTGAGAGTTAACCTTACTGTCTTGGTTACAGTGCAGCAATTGTCATCTCATGAACATGACTGAAAGATAATGTCTCTGCTTGACAACTCCAGGAAACACTGGTGTGATGTTGGTATTTGTTGTAGAACTCTGACTGCAGATTGTCTCTGAAAGGGGAAAGTGCATCCTAATAATGAGGTCTTTTGTGAGTACAGGCAACTTCTAAGCTTGTCTTCCTAAGGACTGAATTCCTGCAGATTTATGGCCAGTGGTTTTCTTTGTTGAGCTTTCAGATTGCTTTGCAATGTTAGATCTTGGAAGCTCTCAAACCTGAACAAGAAGTGAGACACGGTTTGAGTTTGGATTTTTGTTTCTTTCATCGTGCCTTTCATTCTTCTATAAATTAACGATGGGATGATCACCGTATGGGTTTGTGAGTTGTCATGGTGTGATCATACCAAACATTGCAATATTTTAGGAAAGTAAATTCAATGTATATGTATCATGGCTGGAGACAAATTTCTCATTCAAACTAATAATTCTCTCCTTATTTTTGCACCCTAATATCAAAAGATTTATGCCTTTGGATTTGTGTTTAGAAATGTTCACAGTATGAAGTTTTTATGTAACTGTTGAGAAACCACAAATTATTATCTGACATATATCAGTTTGATTTTCCAAGCTATTACAGAAGTTGTCCAGTTCCAGTGAAGTTTTTTCCCTGGGTGTTAAACTGATTACTAGAAGCCAAATGTCAAAACCAAGCCTGACACCGTATTTATTGAGCACAGCTGGAGATCTATCAAGCACCTACTGCTAGTGTTCGAACGCAATTGGAAGGAGGGATTTGGACTCTTTTTTTAGTGTAAAAAGAATGGATCTGATGGATCAAGGACCTTTCAGTCATTTTGCTTTTAAGAAATCCACCTTGTGCCTGCCCTGAACAAAAGGTTTTGTGCTTCATAAGAGTAGTAATAGTTCAGAAGGTTGTGTAGCTTTTTTGAGCAGCCGGTATGAACTGGTCTATTTGCAATACCAAAACTGAATGGCCATGTGTTTTGGCAATTTAATATTCTAGCAGTTAATGTGATGGTAATCTTAATATATAGGCTTTCTAGCATGATATAATCAGGTCTTGATGCTATTGCATGTATACAAGAATGTTATCTAAGACCACAGTGAATGATTATAGGGTACCCAGAGAAGAAGCCTTATTTTGTAGGATAAAGGATGGAAAATTCTCATCCAAGCTAGTGATCAGATGATTCAGGGGTGACATGCATAGACGTCAAAAAAGATTCCTCTCTTGTGGCTGCTGAGGCAGCTCTGTTTCCTCTGCCTCTCTCAGCACAGCAATGAAAACTGGGATGGTTCTAGAGAGTTCCAGGTGGTGGTCAAGATTTGATTCATTGCTAAAGCACAGGCCATCTGTAGTGCAGCGTTTGCATCCCAGTAGCTCCAGTTAGAATAAAAGTGCATGTGATGAGGGGCAGATAGTTGTTTATGTGTGAATTGACCTTAAATAAGGGTAGGGGCATTATGCATATATTTTCTTTCATCAATTGCTAATGAGAATAGCATGGGAATTTGGTAGAAATTAGATTTTTTTTGTTGTTTGTCTTTGGATTTTCCTTTGTGAAAGTGAATGAAATTCAGCCTGGTGTGACACTGTGCAGGAGCTATTCTTGGTCTATAAACCACAATAAACTGTTTTCTGCTAGTGGAGAGCAGCATTTTCATAGGTACAGTTTAAAGAATAAAACTGTTTTAAGAACAGTGGTGTAATCTGAGTGTGGTGTACTTGAGAGCTCAGCTAAAAGAAAATCACCAGTTCTATTGCAGTTAATGCTCTACTGTTCCTGAGTTAGTGTCCCTGAGTAGAGCAGGATGGTCAAATTACTATGACAAGAAGCTTGTGAATAGATTTAGTTCTTACACAGTTGATTACACATGCTAAGGAAAACCTTGGTAATTGTTTTTCTAGCATTTGACATCTTACATTGTAAATTATCTCTCTAGAGGTTTTATGTTTGAACCTTTTTATTTTCTATACATGTTATGTGCAAATTCAGCAGAAATATTGCTTCAGTCTTGGCTGTGTGTGAGTTTGTAAAGTAAAATCTTTAATTTGTGTATGCCATTACTCTATCAAATATTCATGACATTCTGTGCAAGAAGCAGCAGCAAAATACAACTGGATTATATAGTGAGTAATTAGCAATAATGTATATATTGAAATTTGGTAAGTTTTTAAGATAACTATAACTGTTACTTAAAGCCGAGTTTGTCCTTAAAGAGATCTGCTCTTTGTTTTTGTATTTTTTAATTAGTTTATTTATTTATTTATGCTACTACGCATAACATTTTTGTAGAAGTCATTAAAAGGTTCCTCAGGTCATGCTTCATAGTTTAGGCTCATGTCTAGTGTTGTCACTCTGTGCTTCACTGCTAGTGAGCCCATACTTTGGAAAAGATATTAAAGGCACCATCTGGCCATCCATGGAGGAAGTAGAAGAGTTATGACACTGGTTCAAAACAAAACACCACTCTTTCCCAAAATAGAAAATGTGTCCTAGAAAATGTGTTCCCTTTCATCAAAATGACTACCTCTGCATGTAAAACTGATGTTTAAAGTACTTTGGTCCATGCTTTTGCCTGTCAATTGTTCTTCTCAGAAGTAGCTTGTTGTTTTGTAAGCTATTTGAATAAGGATATAAAGTAAAATAAGATTTTGTACTGAGTGTTTTTTCCTCTTATGTTTTTTTTAGATATTTCAAGAAATGTTAAGGCATCTCCAGAAACAGCTGAAATCTTTTTTCAGAAGTTAAGAAATAAATGTGAATTCACAATCCTGGTGACCTTAAAACAAGCCCATTTGAATTCAGGGGTTATTCTCTCTATTCATCATTTAGATCACAGGTGAGTACTGATACCTCTATTCTGGCTAATAAAAGTGTGTGTATTTATGCAGTAAAAAATTGAACATAAATTAGAGAAAAATTGTTGTGTAGCAGATCATTTGCAAATATTCATAGTATTTGGGTAGCCATATTGTGGAGATTCATAAAAATTCCCAAGTCCAAATCAGCTAGGGGAAGGGGAACTGTTGTGGTTTTAAGTAGCCAGAATTTTTANACTAAGAAGCAGTTTGCAACAGACTGTTTCCGTGGAGAAGACCCCACGAGGAAAGCTGGGGTGGGACTCTCTCACTCTTCTGAGCAGCAGCAAAGAGAACCTCTGACTGTAACCCCCGCCACACACACACCTGCCTTCCCGAGGTGCTGGGGGAAGGTGAAGGATCTTAAAAGGGAGAGGTGGGGGGAGAAAGGTGTCTGTAACAACTATCAAACTGCTCACCCTTAAACTCTTAAGCTCTGATTTTAGTAGTAGTAGTAGTTATAGTAGTAGTAAATACTTAACATTCTAAGTTAGAGCCTGTTTTGCTTGTGTGTGTAGTTAATAAACAGTTGCTTGTAATCCTTATTGCAAAAGTTGAGGTTTTTTTTCCCTTCTCTGAGAAATTTTAGATCTATGTGTGGGTTCTTGGCTTTTAGCCAGAGTCAAACCATGACAGGAACAGATGTTACTCTTTACATGTCTCTTGCCACCAAGGGCAAGTCAGTTCTCTGTGGTCATTAATAACCATAAGGACCAGAAGCTCAGCTGTTGTAAAGCTGACATGTCACTGATTCACCAAGGCTGGCCCTGTATGTGCACCTCTTCACCAGTTGCTTTTAAACCCTGTAAGCAGTTTAAAAAAAAAAACCCCAAAAATCCTCCAGTTATGGCCTTACAACTCCCCATGAATGACAGAGAACTTTACTCAAAATTTCAGCCTTAAAAAACTAACAGGAATGATATATAGCATTTAAGGATTATCCCTTTGATAGGATTAGATTGATTGCTAGAGAAATGAGATTTTTTTATGTATCTGTCCGAGTAATACCTATTAGAGATAACTGCTGTATGATTCTCTGACAGAATAAAAAGGAGTTTTGTAAGCAGTCATTAGCAATGTTTGCTAGAAAACCTTTCCTGGCCACGAAATAACCCCATGCAGTGCCACAGGCTGGGGGAAAAGTGGCTGGAAAGCTGCTGGTTGGAAAAGGGTCTGGGGATGTTGGTCAATAGCCACCTGAACGTGAGTCAGCAGTGTGCCCAGGTGGCCAAGAAGGCATCCTGGCTTGTATCAGAAACCATGTGGCCATCAGGACTAAGGAAGTGATTGTCCCTCTGTACTTGGTACTGGTGAGGCCACACCTTGTGTCCAGTTCCGTGTCCCTCAGTTTAGGAAGGACATTGAGGTGTTGGAGCATGTCCAGAGAAGGGCAATGAAGCTGCTAAAGGGGCTGGAGCACAAGTCTTATGAAGAGCAGCTGAGAGAGCTGGGGTTGTTTAGTCTGGAGAAAAGGAGGCTCAGGGGTGACCGTATCACTCTGTACAAACTACCTGACAGGAGGTTGTAGCCAGGTGGGGATCAGCCCCGCAGGTACCTTCTCCCAGGCAAACAGCAACAGGACAAGAGGACATAGCCTCAAGCTGTGACAGGGTAGGTTTAGATTGGAATTAGAAAGAATGTATGCACAGAAAGGGTAAGTAGACATTAGAGTGGATTGCCTGGGGAGTCATCATCCCTGGATGTGTTTAAGGAACAACTGGACATGACAGTGCCATGATATAGTTGACATGGTGGTGTTTGGTCATAGATTGGACTCCATGATCTCAGAGGCCTTTTCTAACCTAATTCAATCTGTGGTTCTTTGGTTCTGTGATCTGCTGTTTCTCTGCATATCAGAATCTGAACTGTCTAACTGCAATGGAAAGCATGTGTCAAGGTTTCTAGTTGAAATCAGGTCTATGTTATGTGTGTTGGTGTTTTAACTGTGGGTGTGTAGCTTAGTGGCATTGCTGAGCATTTTTGGGGCCTTTTCTCCTGACTGTGGAAACTCTTATTCTAATAAAGAAAATGAAGATAAAGATAATAACCAGTTCATGCCTTGGTGAATAGAATTCCTGTCACCATTTTAGGTAGCACATCTTCTTTATCTTACTGTGTCCTCTTAGAATTTTTCTGCAGGGATGTAGGCTTCATGTTTGGTTTTGGGCTTTCCTTGTAAGCCTTTAGATAATCAAAGAAGCAAAAAACTTTCTAGGTTATTTGGGCACATAGAGCCATCATTAGGTCAGGTTTGTTGAAGCAGCTAAGAACAATCTACTTCTGAATATTTCATTGAGTTCTTTGTGAGAATATTAGGTAATCTATTTAAAAAGAAACTAGAAGAATTTTTTTTAAAAATGTTAAGTGTAATCTGATCCCCTTACAGGTAGGAAAAATCTTAATTATCTTCAGCAGGTGTAAAATTATTCTCAACAAGAGTATGGCTGGAAAGAACTTGTGGCTATTGTATTTCATGTACCCTTAGGCTTTTAATAAACACAATCTGGTCTATTCTGTGCTAGGATGTACAGAAGGATGTCTGTGTGCTGTAACAGTGTTTGTTCAGATTAACTGTGCTAAGATGAGGACTGACTTAGTTGTGGATAATACTGGAGTTGGGCTGGCATCTTTCAGTCTTGTGTAGTTTCTCTTATTGTTTTAAAGTTCTTTTATGATGGAAGACAATAAAGACAAGAGAATGTAGAAGTTAGAAGGAAGAATATGGATGGCTTACATTAAATAGGTGGCTGTTCAGTTCTGGATCTCCATCCATGACCTTGCCCACCTCTGACCAGGACTTGTCTGTAACAGTCCTTTAGTTCTTAAACAACTTCTTGTGAACTTCTTGTGAAGCAGTCATCATAGTAGGAGAAATAGCAATGCCAGACCTGGCTCCATTCCTTTGCCCTAGCTTTACCCTTTTATCACTCTGATGTCAAAGAAAATTGTGCTAGTATTGAACTGCTGCCTTGTGGCTATATTCCTAATTTACAGAGATCAGTACTAGCTCTTACTTTTCCACGGTGAGGAGTTAAATGGTGGCAAGGAAGGCTGAAGGTTGCAGTAACTGAAGGATATAGTCAGTTATCACACAAGAAACTTTTCATGTTTTATTTTACAGAGGCTTCATAACAACTAAAGGTTTTAAGGTAAAAGAATTTCTAGGGTAAAATAAAATAAAAATGTTTAAAATGTGGAAAAAAGTATGTTTATTCAGTGGCTTGGGAAATACTTTATGTGTTTTTGAAAATAAATCACAGTAAAACCTCATCCTCTCTTTGCATGGGTCTAGAGACTTTGGTGCCAATATGTTAATTTACAATAATTGAAGGCATTTCCTAATTGTAGTTACTTTTAAAAATTTTATTTTTTTCTTTATAGACTTAAAATCATTTACATGATTCAGAGTTTACTGACTCAGTCTGTATTGTCTAGTTTTATGTAGCTGTTTTTGTTCTTTTTTTGTTGTTTCCCTTTTGAGGATCATAAAAAATGACTACTTGCACTGAGATATGATCATGCAACTATTTAAGGCTTTGGGTCTTAAGAAGTTGACAGGACTGGCCTCACAAAGTTTCCCCTCTAACGCCATGTGCTGAATGCTGTCTTTGGGCTGTCAGAGAGATACAGAAGCTCTCCATGTAAGTCTGAGGCTTGGGCATTTGCTGAGGTTGCAGTGTTGCTGTCACCACAAAAAGTAGCTCCTGAAATGATCTTCTGCAAATATAGTAATCTCAATTACTAGATACTCAATTAAATGCTTTTGTTTCTTTTCCTGGTTGAGTATCAAAGCTGACTTCCCCTTTTATAACAATTATGCTTTTCTCTAGTATTTAATATATTAAAATATTTTAAAAATAATGTTAAAGTGAAAGCATCTGAAACAATACCTGTAACTGTCCCTTTCTAAGCTGCTCAGACCATTCCACAGATACTGCTTTTTTCCACTGATTAGAGCAGCCAAAGAATTCAGGCAATGATAGTTTTGGCACAGTGTGGAAGTTGATACTTTCAAAAAAAAGCTCTTGTGGTGTCAGAAAATCCAAACTACACATCAGTAATAATTCAGATGAATTTCAGGCAACTGAATGCATCTCTTATATGTGGTCGATTTATGTATGGCATATGTTTGAAAGATAGAAGTTACGAATGTTTTCTTAACTTGAGAGCATCACCTTGACTACATACAGTGCCCTGCCTAAAATGCATTGTACTTCACAGTAACAAGGTAAATATTTTTAGTTGTGTTATTGAAGGGATACCTTAAGTCTGAGTAGAAGCACTGTTAAACACTGGTTGCTGTATGTTTGCTCTCAGCCTTCAGTTTAAGCTGTATTATTCTCCTCAGTTCTGAATTTGTCTCACCTCCTTGGTGGAAGAGTCAGCAGAGATGATTTTATTCTGTGATGTGGTTGTAATATATGTTAGGGCTCACTATTCCATCATATATTTTCATTTAGTCATCAACGGTGGAGAGATATAATAAAGCTTTTATCCTCCTTGAGTGGTTAGATGGCTTTATGTAACTCATGTTATATTCCTATCTCTTGAGATACTGTGTATTAGGGCCCTTAAAGGATGAAATAGCTGGCTTGTAGTTTACCCATTCTTTCCTTCAGTTAGTGCTCTTTATATTCTGAAACAGACTACTGATACCAATACAATGTTGTGGACAGGTATTCCCTACACTTGATTTGTATTTCTACTAATTTATTCAACTTGTGCCTCAGCATTTGTTTTCACAGTGCTTGGTGTCTTGTGATTATCTGTTGTCAAATGGGCTGTACTGTACAGCACTTTCAGACCTCCTTCAGTATGTAGGAGGAACTCACCTGTGACATTTTCTCTCTTACTGGTTTATATGTACATGTAGGTAAGTTGCCAGAGGTGAATTCCCAATGCATGAATTTTGTTCTCTCATTTGACCATTGTATTAAAATAGAAGTGGATCTGTATGTTCCCTGCTTTTGATATACGAGTGTCTGTATTTCTAGGCTGCAGTGTGAAGTGTCCTCTCTGAGACCACAAAATCTGCTGCAGACATTTTACTCTGAGAAAAGTTTTCAGTACTTACCACTTAAACCAATAATTCGCAGAGCAGATATTAGATAAGACTAATATGGGATTCAAATCCAAACACTAAAGCTATATGTGACTATTTCCTGTGCCAAAAAAACTAGTAGCTTATTTCTACTTTTTAAACCACTCCATGATGTTCTTTGTTGGAAGAGTGGAGGGTTGTGGTGTTCTGTATTTTGGTTTTCTGGTTTTAAGTCTTAGTTGATGTTTCTTACTGGTCTGTTGATAATTATGAACCCTCTGAAATTTGTTCATAACAATCAATTGCTTTTGAATTTGATTTCTTTAGTGATGTAAAACTTCTCCAGTGTCAGTCTTCTATTCTTTTGATACAGTGTGTACATTTCATCAAAGCTGTCAAAAAAAAAAGGTATTTTCTTTCATTCATTCACTGCTTTTCTAGTGCGTGAGAAGATTCTGTGGGACAAAGGCTTCTCTTTGTAGATACTGACAGCTTGGTTGGGCTCTTTATCCTAAAAGAGAAAAGTTCCTTGTTTCTGTTGGTTTGGGAGTTTAACATCTGTCCTTGAGTAGGAGGTTGGATGGAAATTGTAAAACAGTGGTTTTGTGTTATACTCAGTTTAATGTCTTCCTATACTAGGAATGACCTGTTTCTTTAAGTGTTAGTTATAAGTGTTGGTTATATAGGTCATTATAAAATTGGTTGATACCATGTCTCTGTTGCTTGAGGTTTTGAGAGGTTTTTTTGCTTCAGTTTAGTTTCTTCTCTGTGACCAAAAAAAAAAAAAAAGAAAAAAAATAGGATGTAAATTCCTGTAATGCATGCACCTTGAAAACAAAATTCTGTAACTTTGGTTAATCAAGTGAGGCCAGCCTGTCCAATGTAAATCATTGCAGTGCCGACTGTTGCAGGGTGATTTGGTTGAGAACTTCTACAGGATGCTCATATGCACCTGGAACCTATTACTTGAAATGAAACTAGTGACAGGCCTTCTTGAATAAGAGACAAAAGATTTATTCTTCCTGTGATACTGAAAACCACCACTGAAATAGATGAAATGTGAGTTTTGACAGATGCTGTTATTTGAAAGGCTTTCTATGAACAAGTAAATAACAAAGAAATTGGTATTCTTTCAGGGTAGGAAACAGGAGGAGTTACATTGCAAGTGCCTTTTTTTTTTTTTTTTTACTAATATGTATATCAGAAAGTTATTTATTTTATTTGAGGTCCTCTTACTCTCCTTGGATAAACTTTGTCAAGAAAGGGAATGAGAGGGATGGTTTCTGCTATTTGTTTTTACAGTGTTTGGTCCAAGGAAATTCTTCCCTTTTTGAGGAGGAGGCTTCAAGTAGCCAAGACTGATGTTCCTGGGACTGTGTGAGAACAAAATGGAAATAAATATATTCATAAATGGTGTTAGTGACAGAGATGAAAGCAATGAGAGCAACTGCTCAGAGGCAAGAATTAGTGTTTAAAAAAGTATTTTTGTGTTTGACAATTTGATTTCATATCCATGGCTCAAATGAGAATGGCATGTGAACAATCTGCTGTAATATCTGGTTTGAATTTTCCCAAGACCAAGCTAGCACCTTTTGCTAGAATAGGTTTTTCCTGGAGTTCTTTGAAGAGCTTGGTGGTACCTCAGTTTCTGCTTCTGGCTCCTGGCTGGCATTTCAGCCGTAAGTGTTGTGAGAAGGCTGGCTGGAAGCTTTGCCTTGTCATCAGCAGTGACATTGGAGGGTCTGGGATATCCTGTTCTTGTGACAGCCACGAACTCTTGGATATCATATCACTAAACTCAGCAGAAGCTATGCAAACCCTACAGGGAGGAAGACAAGATTTTTCTTCCCTGATTTAGAGGCATAGTTGACCTCAAATTTTGGGAGGTAAGCAGAGAGCTCTCTCAGGTGAGAGGCAAGTTCTTGACTCCAAAGCCAGCAAAGGCTTCTAGACTAGAGCACTGAAATCTGATGAGAGGCTGCAAGATGTTGATAGAAACAATATCTTGTTGACATACGTTTTTGACCCATGAGCTTTTAGTTTGAATCGGGTACAGACACTGAGGGGGAACAGCTTCCCATGTTTGTTTCCTAGCCTCCACTTTCACTACAGGGTGTTGCAACCTCTCTCTCCTATCTGCTACCTTGTGCTGTCTTCTTTCTGTCTGGAGAGAAGCTGCAATGCTGTGCAGTAGTAGTTTGTGCAGGTAAATGTGTGTGGGTGATGTCTCTCTGCCCTTCCAGTCATCTCTTGCCTGGCTGTTCTCTCCCATGAACGTCCCAGTGAGGAGGGTGTTCCTCCATGTGTGTCCCAGCACTGGGCTCCATCACCTGAGCACATCGGGGATGCACCTTCCTCCTCCCCAGCTGTCCTCCATAGCTGTCCAGTGCAAGGAGCAGTGTTGTGCTGGAACAAAGCTGAAGTGGTTGACCTTTTTTTGGTGGAAGAAAATAAAGAGCAAAAGAGATGTAAATGCCAGAATGATCAGCAGCTCTCTGGCTAGGGTGCTTCAGAGGTGTTTTCCTCACATAGTTAATCTCCACTGTGCCTGATTTAGAACAGGGACTTGAACTAGTTTTTGTTTACCATTTGAGACGAGTGCCCTTTTCTTTTTTTTTTATTTTTTCCCCCCAACTTGCAGTGGTGATGCAGCTTTGTTGGCAGTGCCTGGCCAGGGCTATGCTAGTTAACCAAACAGTACCCAGGCTGGAGCACTGGCCTGCTGTTGTCTGTTTTGCATAATTGTTAGCATCTTCTTTGGCATACTCTTGTCTCCTTTGCAGATGATATCAGGGCAGTTTGTGGAGTAGCATTGGCCAGGGACTGTTCCCACCAAGCAGTGTAGAAAACTCCACCAATTTCAGGGGAAAGGTGTAAAAGAACACCAATAGGAGTTTGAGTTGTAGTGGAACGCTGCTGTTAGTATTTGTCTTCAGGGCCAAGGAATGGGCCTTGCTGGCTTTATTTATTAGTATAGGCATAGGTCTTGGCATCAACTTAGTGAATTTAGGTTTCTCTTGTACCTGACTTACTGTTTTTGACTGATGATACTATGTAATGGAAAAGCCTCATCAGGGTACCTGAGAGGCTGGTTTTACTGTCTTGTTGTGCACTCTGTGTTAATATGGGTAATACTGTCTTCTGATTTTGAGCTCTCTTCACTTGGGATCTCTGCTTTCATATGTGTAATAATCATGGTGTTAGTGTTTGAGAAAGTCTTTCAGAGAATCTTGAATTTGTTCTCTCTCACATTGTAGCAGGCATTTCATCCTAGACCCCACAAGCCTTGCTGTGAGAATGTTTTTTTTCTGTCAAAGCATTTGATTTTAATGAATAGGTCAACATTTTTGAACAAAAATATCTTAAGTCAGAAAATTCTTGTCTGGCTCTAAAATTGTATTCAGCAAAAGAAAGGGACAGAAGCAGAATTCATAGTTTTCCTGCCCACTGTGCACTTGCACTAAGGGCTACCAAGTTATCCGGAAAAGTAAAGACCTTTTTTTTTATTTTTTACTCCCTGGTAAAACTGCCAGTCATCTTTTGCCTAGATAGAGCTCTAGATAGTCAGGAAAAGGGCAAAGCCAGTAAGGTCAAGCTGTAATGTGAGAGGTGGAAACTACATTTTTAAAATGAAGTTACCACTTGATATTTCATATAATCATGGAATCATTTAGGTTGAAAAAATGAGAATCCATCTGGGGATATTTTGATGCCATGTTGTTCTAGGGGATGCACCAAGCAGTAAAAACTCTTAGTTAATGTTTCAGAACGTTTAGTGTAGTTTCCAAATAGAAAAATAAGGCTCACACTCCTGACTGCCCAATCATCATACCATGGAAAATGGCAAATAACGCATTGCTGAATGTGGTAGTGGTTCTGCATGAATGGCTTTTACATCTTCATAATCTACACCCAGCAGAATTGCTTACTGCTATTGTAGCTTTAGTTTGCAATGAATAGAGTCTATTGAGTAGGATCTCTTTTTTTTAATGTTTTATATAATTATACTTAAGAAAAAGGCAGAACTTTCATATCTAAAATCTTCAGATAATGATTTTTTGTAAGTAATGGAGATAAGGGTTTAAATTTTTTCTTAATTATGTATTCCTCTTTAATTTTATTGGGTATCCTTTTATTTTAGTGTAGATCAAAGAGCCATGAAGAACTCTTAACAGTATACCTGAAACTGTGAGTAGGAAAACTTAAAAAAACCCCACCAACCTGTAATAAATTTATAAGCAGCAGACATGATATCTTACCTTTAGCTTCTGAAATGTTTGTCTGCATGCTGTAAAATGAAATTGAAATTGTTAGTTGTCTGGAGTAAGAGTGGGCAGTTACAGTGTATGTTTGCTGTGTGAGCAAGGATGCCAAATGAACAAGTGAGCCATCAAAAGACTTGGCGTTGCCACCTGAGTGGCCATTCCTCCCTCTTCTCAAAGGCTGATACTTTTTACACCTGAACAACCTGGTGTTTCACCTCTTAGGTCTCTTTTTGCTGTACCTCCTGATGTTTCCTTCCACAGTCTCCCAGGCGCTGGTCTGTTGCAGCCGAAAGAGCATGTCCTGCCTGGGCTGGTGTGACCATGTGCCCTTTGCCAGGATGGTCATTAGAACTTCACAGCTGAGCAAATCTGCTGACTCTCAACTCTGATCCACTGGTACAACAGATCAATGCTGGGCAGCAGAGAAAACATCACTGTTTTTTGTCGCACATTCCTCCGAGGCATTTGAAACAAATTTCTTCCTCTTATGCAGACAGGCTCATCTTTAGTCAGTACATAAGGGATTGCTGTCTGGCTGGTTTCCAAGCAAAGTAGCTGATCTATGGCAATACAGGGGCAACAGCCTCAGCCAATGATTGTGCATGCACAGAGTGATCTATGGGTGTGTTACAACCTTTTTTCCATTCTGGCATTTTCTTCTCTGCGTGTCAAACATGGTAAAACATAAGCATGTGTGATCTCCCTGCAAAGGTAAATCTGTTTAACCCAAAGTGTATGTGTGTTTTTTGTGGGTTAAAATCAAGTAGGCTGGTATTGATTAAACAACCCCAGAAATTATGGATGCTAGAAAGTGGGCAGCAAGTTCTGCTGTTGTATTGTGTTTCTCATTGGAGTTTTTTTTTACTCCAAGAGCTGTTTGCCTTCTGCAGCCTAGAAGAGCACCCGGAGCTTGTTGGGAGAAACATGACATTTATAATGGGACATCTTTGGCTGCTCTCCCTGCAATGAGTGGGCTGTGCTAGGCTGGTGTGGACAAGAAACCAGAGACTCAGCTGATGAAGTTCCCCTGAAACTTTTCAGTAATGAAATTCTTGGGTAGGAGAAGACTGCAGTACAGTGCAATTATTGTTTCCTTTGGGAGTAAGTGATTTCAGAACCAAAATCACCCTCTTTTCTCTCTCTAATGATTAGTAATCCTGAGAGTACAGAGAGGTGTAGAGTATTTTTGTCACCACAAATGTATTTTTAAAATCCAGGTGTGTTTGTTAATGCTTAATGTTTTACTGTCTTGTTGTCAGTTGGAAATCATGCATCCAAGTGTTACAGCCTCACAGATGGAACAAGAAGCCTCATTGTGGGCAGACTTTGCATTTTCACCCATATGAGTTTGTCAGTGCTGAGGCTTGTCCCATCACCTGAAATTCATGAGACTGAGACATAGCCATGTAAGTCCAGGAAGTTAAACAAATATAGAAAAATGGAATATCAAGCACAGTATTTTGTGAAAAATTAAGTGGGAATGCTTTGCTTTCACTTTTCTGTGTTTCAGGATCCTGATGTTTGTTAAAGCTGAAAGCAATATTGTTCTGGCTATCATTCCACTTGCTTTTCTAATTGTGTTTTGCTCCTGCCTCTACAGATTATTAATAAACCATAAAATATTCTGTTAATAATTCTCCTTATGGTTATTATTTTCTTTTTCACTTCGAAGCATGTTTTCTCCTTTAGTAGGTAGTTATATTTGTTAATTCACCAAATGGAAGAACAAAAGAGATTTTCTGTGAATATTAAAACAGTACATGAATCACCATTAAAACAAAACCCCAAGTGTACACAGTTTTTGCCCAGCTTCGCATAGGCTGATTTCCTTGCTTATTACAGCATCATTGATTGTCAGCATCCTCTCTCAGCAGTTCTTAAATCATGAAATTGGTATGGCAATGCCTTCTTTTTATTGGCAAATCCACGTTTCATTCACAGAGATTTCATTATCTTACCTGCATAAGGGGCAACACGAATGTTTGATTTATATCTTCTGTACTGGCTGTATGTTTGCTGGTGTAGTTTGTTGCCTGGCTGCCTGCATCTCTGTGTGCTGGCATCAGTTCTATCATTGACTTTGAAGGAAGAGCTAGCTGTTGGCTCTACCAGGAGATAATGTTTCAATGTATCTATGCCTTTTGTTTTCCATTTTGTGTCTGCAACTGGCTGGAGACACTTAATAGTTGCTGGAGGAGTCCAGTTCTATAATGTTTCCCTTCTCTGTTAGGTTAAGGGTGACCTTATTTTTATCCTTGAAGCTTGAGTTATGAAGGGGGTTATTAAGTTGACTGATCTCCTGCCCCTTTTGCCCATTTTTTTCCAGCCTGGCCTTCAATTAGTTTCCAATTCTTGCCAATGCAAAAACTGTTTTTAGGCCGTGAGAAAGTAAATTGTCTCATATTATAAAATTTATATTTGAGTCTAGTTAACTGCTTTGGGAAGAAGAAGAAATTGTCCTTTGCTGGTTTTGCAAAAGACTAGTTGTTTTTGTGCTGTTGCTAGATATGTTCCACTGTGAAACACCCTGAAGGAAGGAGAGATGTGCAGTGAGCCCAGCCTTCTTTTAGGGATAATGATTGTACAAGATAGTTTTGATTTGGTTTCATCTTCACTCTTCAAAACCACAATCATTGTCTTGTCTGTTTCTTACTATAGATAGCCTGTTAAAGTAAATTACATCACCCCAGAATGTGTGCACTCGGATTACAAGCCACTGTCATGCCTGATTGCAGATATAACTGCAAAACCAGACAAAAATGAATTGTACATTTTCCTGCTTGTTGTGTATCTCACCACATACACTGTTATTTTCCTTGCTCTTTAGCTGTAGGTTGTATATGCTTATTAGACAATCTCCATTTTGTTTTTTCTTTATTGAATAAAAAACATTTTCTTTGGGGAATTTTAAAATGAGAAACTTACTACTTTAGAAGACAAATGATATATCACGATTTTTTCCCAGAAGAGTTTGCACATGCAAGAGACAGGCCTGTCTAAGAATTGAGTTTATGGAGTGCTTTTTAAATTGATCTGCTGGAATGTCACCATTAAAGCTTGTGTTGGCAATCTGCAAATGGCAGAGCTGCACTGTTGGGTTTTTACCATGTATATACATATTTACATATATGTGTGTACATATATAGTTGTATATATACACACACCCACCCCACAAGTACACATACTTGTTTAGCAAAGCAAATATGTGCATGTAGATAAGTTTTCCTGAATAGTTAGCATTTCTTGATTTTATATTTCTTCAGAGAAATTTTATTACGAAAAATGAAAGGCAATGTAACAGTACAGTATGAAAGCAAACAAAGCAGTGTTCAGTCTCAGTCCTTACTTCTCTAGTTGGTAATTGCTAATGGTGTCCCTATTGCAAAACTTGAGGTTGTCTTTTGTGCATTCATGCCTTCCGAGTACCCTTACTATGCTTTCAGGATATGAGGCAATTATTCGTAATAGCATAATAATATTTCCCATCAGATCACGTTATGGAAAATAGTGTTTTTAGAGGAAAAAAAATATTTGTCTTGGGCTTATGTATTTACATGAAAGTTGTAACCTACTATTATTTGTCACTGAGAAGAAAGATGTGGAAATCTGAAAAGAGTCTACTTTTATCTTTGTATCTCCTTGCTTGTTTTTCTCCCTCTTTTAAATAGTTCCTGCATGATGATGAGAAGATGTCTTATGTAAAATGTTGCTGTGCTGATAGAAATGGTTCATGACATGATGATGCATTTATGGTACAGGTACCTGGAGCTGGAAAGCAGTGGTCATCGAAATGAAATCAGGTTGCATTATCGTTCAGGCAGTCATCGCTCCCACACAGAAGTATTCCCATACATTTTGGCAGACGATAAATGGCACAGACTTTCCTTAGCAATCAGTGCCTCTCACTTGATTTTACATGTGGACTGCAATAAGTAAGTAGAGTGTTGTTTTATAAGAAGTTGTCACATTTGGAATATTCTAGCTCTGAGTAAATTAAATGATAACATCTTGGGACTATATTTTCCCCTTTCTTTTCAGAATTTATGAAAGAGTTGTGGAGAAGCCTTTCATGGACTTGCCTTTGGGTACAACCTTTTGGCTGGGACAGAGGAATACCGCACATGGTTACTTTAAGGTATGCATTCCTTGAAAGGAAAGGAGTGAACTTAAATAAAATGATAAAGAGATTGAAGCATCTTTCATATGATGAGAGGCTGAGAGAGCTGGGATTGTTCAGCCTGGAGAAGAGAAGGCTCAGGAGGTATTGCGGGAAATCTCATCAATGTGTATAAATAGCTGAATGGTGGGGGAGTGGAATGAAGACAAGGGATCCAGACTGTTCTCAGTAGTGCCCACTGGAAGGCCAAGAAGCAGTGGGCATAAACTGAAACACTTGAAATTTCATCTGTGTGTAAAACTGTTCTACTGTGAGGTTGATCAGAGTAAGAGTACTGTGGAGATATTTGAAAGCCCTTTGGAAACATTCATGGGCAACCTGCTGTAGCTGATTCTGCTTGAGTAGGGGAGTTTGAGTAGATGATCTCAGGAGATGTTTCCCATCCTCAACCAGTTTGTGTTTCTGTAATCATAGCACAGTTCTTAGCTTGCTTTGAAATTGCTCTTTGGCCTTTGTTATTGGAGTAGCAAGCTGGCTCCTAACGATATCATAATGACTAAGCATGCTTGTAGATTCTGCCTACAAACTTGGGCTCTGTTCTTCTGGGCAAAACCAACCCTTTCCAGACATCATAGTTGAATTTCATGCTAAAATTTCCTTAAGTTCTTGCCAACATGCAACTCTGCAGCTGTGTAAGAGACATGTAGTTTCTCAGCATTCTGCAAGCTTTATGGAAGGATCCCCATCAAAATGTGTTGTGGTGTAACTATAAACTGCCACCACCTAGCCTCTTGCTCACTTCCCACTCTGTTGGGTTGGGGAAGAGAATCAGAAGGGTAAAAGTTAGAAAACTCTTGGTTTGAGATGGAGAGTTTAATAGGTAAAGCGAAGCCACACACACAAGCAAATCCAAAAAAGGAATTAGTTCACCACTTCCCACAGGCAGTTAGGTGTTAAGCCATCTCCAGGAAAGCAGGGCTCCATCACACTTAAGAGTTACTAGGGAAGACAAACGTCCCCTTCCTCCTTCTTGCCCCAGCTTTAAATGCTGCATGTGACACTGCATGATCTGGGATATGACCCCTTCTTTGGTTAGTTGGGGTCAGCTGTCCCACCTATGTCTCTACAAACTCCTTTTACACCCACAGCCTCCTCCCTGGTGAGGCATTACAAGAAGCAGAAAAGCCCTTGTTACTGTTTAAATTCTCAGCAATAGCTAAAACGTCCCTGTACTATCATCACTGTTCCCAGCACAAATCCAAAACATAGCCTCATACAAGCTACTGTGAAGAAAATTAACTCTACTCCAGCCAAAACCAGCACAAAATCATTAAGAGTTTGCATGAATTTATTTTCCCTGACTCTTGTTTCTTTAATCTTAAAATCTATTTAAGAGTTATACCTCAGTAAAAAATTTGCATTTTATTTAAAAAAGTATTTCAAAGTAACTGAAACTGTAACTGTTTTCAAATTACATGTAAAGGTAATTTTAAAGCTTTTCTGGTGTGGCTAACTAAAAATAACAATGAATTCAGACCCACTGAAATCTTGCCACATAGTCATATCTTGACATTTAATCTCATGTCTTTAAAAATTATTCAGCATGCGTGTACATCTATCTATTTTAATTTCTCTTTATTCTTCTATCACTGAATTGGGTCCAGGCAAGAAACTTTCTACTTATAAGTATTGTTTTTATCAGGTAGTTTTTCTATGTGGGCTTTAATGTTTTACATGGTGAATGGAAAGCATAATTTTGACAGGTAAAAATAATGTATCCTTTTTTTTTTTTTCTCTCCACTTACACATAGGGCATAATGCAAGATGTGCAATTACTTGTAATGCCTCAAGGGTTTATTTCTCAATGCCCAGATCTTAATCGCAGTAAGTCTATTAATTCTTATAAAATTAAAGGTGTGCTTTGTACCTTCTTTCTATCCTACAAGCTTTCTTAAAACCTTGAATTTTAAGTGCAGTGGTTGTCAACTTTGACATGATTGAACCTATTGTAAATACATGTTTGTTTTTTTATTGACACACATATTTTATTATTCTAGCATGCCCAACTTGTAATGACTTCCACGGACTTGTACAGAAAATTATGGAACTGCAAGATATTTTAGCCAAAACATCAGCTAAGGTAGTTGTGGGAAAAATTAGGACTATCAGTCCTAAATTGCTGTCTTTTTAGATTATTTGTGCTTATGTGGGGATGTGCACATGGGTGTGTGCAGAACAACCCTGCATGGTATGTTTGTATCTTTATATTTGTATATTCATGCCTAGTGTCTATACATACAAATTCCCAGTTCAGAGAGTTTTCTCCTGCTTTAATATTTTTATAGAATCATGTATTTTAATAGTAAGCAGTATCCAAATCCCTGAGCAAGGAAAGGGCTCATAGATATCCAAACTCTATCTATTAAGCTAATAAATCAATAAACCTAGAATGAAATAGGTAACTGTGCTTATAGTGTTTATTGCATCGAGACTTTATCAAGAGTTTTGTAGACCTGAGCTGCCAAAGGCATGTTCAGACAAAATACATGCAAGACAAGGAATTAAGAATCCAAAGCAGAACTGTCCTGTAGAATATTACATCAAAAGCATTCATGTCTACTGGTGGAAATAGACTAGTGTTCTGATTTAAAATATCAGTTCTTTAGATATCAGCAGGAATGCTGTTACCTGATTAATTAACAAATGTTAAAATGCCTTGACTGAAGTGCAGAAACAATTGCTAATGTGTTGATTTGGAGCTTTACTTGCGATTTGGCCACTCTACTCAGATTTCGGTCTTTTGCCCATAACCTACTATCTGCAAGGACCTTATGTAGAGCAAGATTCTTTGTCAGTTCACACACACAAAGATGAGAAATCAGGGACTGTACACATCCTGACCTACTCATTTTTTTCCATGAGATCCCTGATGTCATGATGATGAGAGAGATGAAATGCATTGTGTCTTAATTCTTGATTTTCATCTCCAAATGACTGATGGTTTAATCATATTTATCAATAACTGGCTTATTGTCTTTGACTTCATTTTCCTATATGTTTTCTCTCATCTGCATACTTGATGATGAGGGAGATAGTTTGAATTGTGTTTTTACTAGTGTGAAAACCACTTACAAATTCAAAACTTTTTTGTGAACTGTAAATACAGTTGTCTCAAGCTGAGCAGAGGATGAACAAGTTGGATCAGTGCTACTGTGAAAGGACATGCACAATGAAAGGCACGACTTACAGGGAGTTTGAATCCTGGACGGATGGCTGTAAGAACTGCACTTGCATGGTATGGCTATGGTTTGAGTGGAAAGTCAGGAACTCCAGTGTTTCCTCTGATTAGTTTTACTGAGGCAAATAATGAGAACTTCCAGCTGTATGCTGGGTAGTAACAACAAAGTGCCTTAAAACCTGATCTGAATCTAAGGAATAGTATCAATAAATACATTTTCCTGTTGTTTCAGCAGTGCTAGTATGTGTAGCTTTTGTGTTTCATACTACCCTATGCAGATGCTGTGCAGTATACTTAGCTGTCATGTTATTCCTGTGCACTGAGTTGCAAATGGTTCCTCTGGATAATTAATTCCCTGCTTTTTGTCACTGTAAATGCAACCTTTTTCCTAGCAAATGATTTAATAGATACTTTGTGTCCAATTCCGTTTGGTTGCCTTCAGTTATATCTCAATAAGTAATAAACAGTTAAATGTCAGGGTCATATGCAAGCTCTGTTATATTACAAATGAAAAAGATTTGGTGGAAGGAATATTCCCAAAGGTATCACAACTTCAGAAATGATTGCAAGTATCATTTCAGGTACCAAACCATGGCATCTCTGTTATTGTCCATTCACGTAAAACTCATTCATTCCATTTGAACTCATTAAATGCCTAATCCAAAGGCCATTAGAAATTGGTGAAAAGGCAGCTGTTGTTCTGTACTGCACCTTAGATTGATTTACTGCTATCTATAATTTATTAAATATGTCTCTTTAAGCTTAATATTTTTTTGATCTTTATATTTCTGGACGGATATTCATTTAGCTTTTAGTATTTTATGGTATCAAATCTGTCTGATAAATATTTAAAACTCTTTGAGTTTAGTGTTAAATGCATTATATGTTTTTAAATATGTAATATATATATATATTTATATATTTTTTTCTCACAGCTATAATATTACTACCTTTGAAAAATGTACTTTCTCTTACATAAAAATCAAAAAGCAGAGTAGTGTTCTGTGCAGTTGTTATTTCATAGTAATCTGTTAGGTTTTTTGTTGATTGGCAAAGTATTTTGCCTCCAAATAGATTTGCTTCTAGAAAAAAAGTTGGTCATTATCATCTCAAAGAACACATGATTCATCACTAAAAGATTGTCTGACATTCTAAAGGTATTTTATTTCTGTTCCTGTAGTTATTAAAAGACCCATGTTAAAATGTCGTTTTGGATGTTTTTAGAGAGTACATTGCATTTAAAAATAGATTTTTCAAGAGCCTCTGTTTGAGAACACCTGTGTTATTGCTAAATATAACTACCAGTTAAGCGTCTTTTATTCTTCTAGAACGGTACTGTGCAGTGCGAGGCTTTGATTTGCTCCCTTGCTGACTGTCCACTTAATTCTGCCCTGGCCTATGTGGATGGCAAGTGCTGCAAAGAATGTCAATGTAAGTTTTACTGTTTACTTCCTTCTAATACATACTTTGAAATCTTAAAGAATATGAACCTTTTTGTAAATGTGTCAGTGAAAGAATTGGTCAGGGAATTAAATATTTGGGTTGAGGCATTGGGGAACTCAGACTTCTCTGAAGTGTTCTGGGAAATTTTTAGCATCCTGGTTTTAATTTTTCACATAGAGATATTTTGTTTCATTTTAGTTACAGTTTTTTTAAGCATAGATATTACTTATCAAAGTTTAAAAAGAAGAAAGTTACTTTAAAAACTTTCTGCATACTTCCATTGTATATCTTTTAGACCAAACTGCTAGAAATTCAAGAAAAATTTCCTGGTGTTTGTTTTGACTGGTGTCTCTAACACCTTTATCACAAGAGGAGTGTACTTCCAATCTTATGTAGTGCTAAAAATGGAGGTTCAGATTTATGATTCTTCTTCTGTAATTAGGAGAAGAGAACTCAGACCCAAGAGAGCAGCAAAAACAAGACACCTAGAAATGTACTTTACAAAAGGTCATAAAATAGTTATACAGGAAAATGAATAAAGGTTATTTGATACTGTCATTTAGGATTCATGATTACCTTTTTTTTAATAGTATTTTAGTTTTGTTGCAAATAAGGCCAAAAAAAGGGGAATTTTAGGTTAATCACTATCTAAATGGACTGTATATAATATTTCTGGTTGACTGTGTGGGTGTATTCCATATGTGATGGTTACTTTCTATAGGCTGTGATAGAAGTCAGTCTTGAAATTGAGCATGAGATGCACACATTTGTTTATTCCGTAAATGTTGAAATTTTTATGTTTGGTTTCATCACTTTTCTACTGTATAAAACTTCTTACAGTGTATAGAGAAATACATAACTAGTTAAAATGACATGTTGTAAGAGAAAAATTCAGAAAGACTTTTTGTACTCCATTGATCTGGCTCCCACAGGAGTTTATTAATATTTAATTGTGCTAGAAGTTACACAAACCATCCTATTTTATGAAACCTTATTAACTTACTCAAGTAGATTAATTCTAATTAAGAGGAAATGAGAATTCAAATCTTTTTTTTTTTTTTTTCAACCAGCTACACAGAACTTCCATGCATATTAGATGACTTAGGGAATTGGTAATTCAGGGATGTGAGACGTGTGGTGTTCAAGCCTCTATTTGAGGCTCTGACCATGTTGGCAGAATATAAAAACCTGATTCTCTGAAGTATGTTTTTCTAATGTACTGCCTATGAATTGAGTTGGGAATTCTTTATCCAGATGTTAATGAGGAACCACTCACATCATATGAAATTTTCCAAAATGGTTTTTATTAGGAGTCATAACAGGAGTCACAGAATGCAAATGTGCATATGGACACTGACCTTGTCAAACAGCATTGACACTTCTTCAAATTAAGATGCAGTTCTGGTACAGCACATTCTCAAATTTACTCTGATATTTCCTGTTTGATATTCTTAATATTATCAAAAGTGTTTTAGCTTTCAGTGTTGTTAATTTGATGCCAGTACATCATTCAAGTTATAACTAACATGCACACATTACTTTCTTGACAAACTACCAGAAAAATAATTAGAGCAGAACATATAAATAAAAACAGATTTTGAAAAATTATTCATTTCATCCAGGCTATTTGAAGCAACTTTTAAAATAAATCAAACCATTTTTGAAATGGCTAGATTCCTGGGACCAAAGGGCAGAGGACTTAAATTGGAGTTTCATTGACAATGTAGTTACATTCCAGTGAAAGAGTGGAATTTAGAGGCCATGGAGATGCAGGATTCTCACTTATTCTCCAGGTCCATTTGATGGAAATGCTGAGTTGTCTCCAAGTTCGTATATATGTGTCAGCTGTATTCTGTCATCTTGGTGTCTTCAGCTAGGGGGTCTGAGCTCGTTGAGGTTAATGTGCTTGGTGAATATGGTTCTTGGAGTTGTTTCTGCCAAACTGTTGGTAAGTAGAGGTGCCCAGGCAGTGGCAGCTGTGGCAGCCTTGTGGCCATGTCTCACTCCCTCAGAGCTGAGTGCTTCCTCTCACAATTACTCTTTTCTTCTTCTGGTTTTTGAACAGTCATCACAAATCAAAAGAATGATGTCTGATTTAATGACAGCTGTCAGGGAAGAGTTAAGGGTACAGCACTTCAGTCTTTTACAGTGATCAGCAAGTAGGCTTTCTGGGTTTTTAATTTTATTTAAAGTGATCAAGGATGTGGTCATTCTGCATGGCTTTAGACATGCAGAATTTGGGAATATAATCTGAAGTTACTTCACTTATACTAGTAATTAAAATAGGGCAAGCACAGTCCTGTGGCCCTGGGACTAGGTGGCATTCGTGGCTCGCATCTACATGGCTCACCTCTTTTCCCCTTCCCTCCCAGCACATTATCTGCATCCAGATGGCTGACTGGGAATCGCCTCTGATCAGGGCTGTCTCCCAAGCCATGCCTGGCACTGCTTCAGAGCATCTTGGCTGGTACAGGCCAAAATGGTGCCATAACACGTGCTAACACTCAGACTGCAGGAAAGGTTACAGACTGTAACCAAACATTTTCAAGCCTTCTGTCATTTGCTGTTTCATTTACCTGTCATATTTCATTTACTAGTCGTGGACATCACCAGTTTGGCTCTTGGTGGCACTTGATGGTGAGAGGGGCTGGAAGGGATGGGATATGTTACCTTCTGGAGGTGGATACCTCATTTCATGGATTGTATAGGGAGGCCAGGGGATGAGATTAAATACTGAACTTTTAGACAGCTAAAATTGTGAGGTTAATCTTTACATCAGTTACTGTGATGCATATCAGGTGTATCAGATAGGAATGTCAAGTGCTAGATTTCAAGCCTGGTTTAAGCAGTTATGCTAAGAGACTTCTCCTATCCTGCCAAGTCCTGGGATTTGAATTTCAGCCCAGCATTTACATTTTGGATAGTGCAGCTTTGTTGTATTTTGTTTGATGACATTTTCAACACTTTGGAAATTTCAGCACAACTGAGTCTTCATGTTTTTCTTAAATGTTTAGTTCAGGGAAGAACACTTAGTAAGGAATGGTTTAGATTTTTTTTTTAACCAGTATTGCTTTGACTTTGGTTCTCCTTGTAAGCCAAAAGAAAAAAACACACAAAACAGACAACAAACTTCACCCTTCTCCCCTAACTTCATACTTTTGTTTGAGGACATTCAGACAGTTTGTAGTGTTTTTTCTTGTATGAAGATCAATGCTGATAGCGTAAGGAATGGCAATCCATGCAAATTATCCCAGTGTTTTATGTTAGCTATAATGGGCTAAAAGAAGCAGCAATCTTCCAAGGTAGATATATGGATCAGTATGTTGGTTATATGTTTCAGCCAAAGATAAGCTATTTAACACAAAATTTAGTCCAACTACCAAAGTGCACACCTTAGTTTGATGAGAGCTTCCTGTGGAGAATTGTTTTGAGCTGGAAGGCAGAGGCTGCTTTCTTTTCTATGCTCAATGCAATTCGTAAAATTTTCTGAGAAGGTATGTGTAAAAGGTTATTAATTATTTTCTCCTCTGCAGAGACAAATGCATTGTGTGGTGATAGGCACTGATACGAATCATGGAGAGGTTAAGCTTTCCTACTGATCCTATAAATATTGCTTTAGACCACGAACTTGGCTTAAGAAATACAAGGACAGGTTCATTTATTTTAAGTGAATTGTGGAAGGGCTGCCAATGTCTTAGTAGCTGAGACGATTGGTGCTTGGTCAGCAAATCTTATCATAGTAACGTTTTTATTAGTTGGTATATTAACACTATGGCATCACTTCCCATACCTATGTGCTATATGCTTTTTTTTTTTATGGACATAGTGTATTATTAACAAACTACTCGATTTTCATTTTTTTAAGGCCAGAAGTGATATTTTTTCCAGTATCTGGTGCAGTAATAGTTCCCAACACCAACAACTGATCTCCAGGAAGAAATTGCTCTCTTCTCGTCACTGTCTTCCTCCCAGTGACACTGCAGATACTTATAGACCTAATCCCAAACAATTTAAATCTATCCCAACAGATTCCAGTAGAGGTTAAAGTCTGAGCCATTATGCTCAAGTCTTCAGCTGTGATTTTTCCATGCCCCTGTGGTTTTTTTTTTGTGAAACGGGACATTGATGGGTTTCTGGTCCATTGTAGCCAAGTCTGTACTCTAACACAAGTATTTTAAGCAACTGTGAGAAGCATAGGCTTGTACTGGATTAGCTCACAGTTCTGTTGCTAGCAGGCATGGAGAGAGTATATAAAGGGTTTATATATATCCTTGGGAAGGATTTTTGAAGAAAATAATTAAAACACAAATATGGACATTGTAGCTCTTATAACATGTGTGGGTTTCTGGTGTAGTGACCTGTCATGCTAACTTACAGAAATGTTCAATTTTATGATTAAAATTAAAGGGATTTCCCCTCTTGCTCATCATGGTAGTTTTTTTTACCCAAAGCTAGACACTCTTCTGCAAGCTGCAGCACTTTTAGCCTCCTGACACAGAGAGAAGGAGCTGTGAAAGCCCATCTGCTTCTCCTTTGTACAGCACTTGGCCATCAGCAAGAGTGCAAAATTTTAATCTAGAAACTTAAGGAGTATTGACTAAACTTACTCTGAAAACCTTTGTTTATCCAGGTGAATTGGAGCATTGTGGACTTAAGCCCATGCTGCTGTCATGATTTAACCCCAGCCAGTAACCAAGCATCCTGCAGTCGCTTGCTCACTCCCCCGTCATTTACATCAGAGAGAGTCTAGGAATGGTAAAAGCCAGAAAACTCATAGATTGAGATAAGGACTGTTTAATAGGGAAAGAAAAACTGCACACACAAGGAATGAATTCCCTGTTTCCCCCTGGCAGGCAGGTGTTCAGACATCTCTAGGAGAGCAGCCCTCCATCACACATAACATCTCCCCCTCCCTCCTTCTTCCCCTCACATTATATATTGAGCATGATGTCATATGGTATGGAATATCCCTTTAGTCAATTTGGGTCATCTGTCCTGGCTGTGTCTCCTCCCAGCCTCCCATGCACCCCCAACTTCCTTGCCAACTTGGCAGTACAAGAAGCAGAAAAGACCTTGGCTCTTTGTAAGCACTGCTCAGCAATAACAAAAGCATCTCTATATTATCATCCCTGTGTTCAGAACAAATATAAAACATAGCCTCATACCAGTCATTGTAAAGAAAATTAACTCTACTCTAGCCAAAACCAGCACAGTTTCTCACCAAGTTTCATCTTTTCACAAAATTGCCACCTTCTGGGCTTGCATCCTCTTGCCTTTGGTGACACCCATCAGTAGCAGGGTGGGATGCCAGCCCCTGCATTGCTGCTTCTGCATTCAGTGTGGCACAGAGAAGAGGCTGCAGCTTGTAGAAATTATTGAATGACAGGATTAGTGAACACAGACTGAATAGGTCGTCTTATCCTTGCAGTAAATCAGAAGAAGGAAAAACAAACAGAGCTCCAGCATGCTGACTGGGACACAGCACAAATGCCCAAGGGCTGTGGGCAGTCAGCAGGCTCAGGGTGACAGAGCAGGCATCAATACTGGAGGAAGAAGAGGCAGCTCTTAGCAGTGAAGCAGTGACTAGTCATTTATCATAGAATTTTTTAAAAAATTAACACTTCAGAATATGAAGGAGAGGCAACATTCTGGCTAAGGCAAAAAACTAGTTGCTTTTTGATTGTAAATATTTATATGTGACTTTTTAAAGAACACAAGTGAAATAGAGCATAAATTCAATTGTATTGAGGGGTTTTCAATATGAAAAATCAGAAAAAATAGCCTACTTCAGAATAGTACTAAAGAATATCTGGAATATAGCCAGCACTGGGTTGTTTCCTAGAGCCATGTTATTTGTTATAACCTCCTGTAGTCAGCATGCAGAATTTCTAAGTTATTTTGCAGAACAGTGTCCATCCAGCCTCTACTTTGTGGATTTTCAGTGCTGAAATAATTCATATCAACCTTATTTATCAGGCTTTTGAATCATGTATAATGATAGTATCACATTGGAATGGCAGATAAAAGCATTATATACCTGCTTGTACTACTGAGATGAATTACACTGTACTTTACCGACCATTTAAACTGTTTTATTACTTCAGCAACTCTTGTGACTTCAAAAGAAAGTCCGTATTTATATTAATTTAGAAATAGGACCCAAATAATTTTTCTAGTGAAATATTTTTAAAGGAGAAAAAAAACATGAGTTCAAGGACATGAAGTCAGTAAAATCAGTGGAGCTATTTTAGGTTTACAAAGCTGTAATACAAAAGCATAATTGATGCATGTGTCATTTCTGAATCCAGCATAGCTCCTACAATCTCAGAGTCTCACAGAAGGGTTGAGTTTGGAAGGGATCTCTGGAAGTCTCCTGATCCAACCCTTCTGCTCAAGCAGAACCACCTAGAGCAGGCTGCCCAGGACTGTGGCCAGATGGCTTTTGAATATCTACACAGATGGAGACTCCACAACCTCCCTGGGCAACCTGTGCCAGTGCTCGGTCACCCTCACAGTAAAAAAGTATTTTCTTGTGTCCAAATGCATTTTTATATGTTTTAGTGTGTGCCCCTTGCTTCTTGTCCTATCACTGGGCACCACTGAGAACAGCCTGTCTTTCTCAATTCTCTTCCATCAACAGTTTGCACACATTGGGAAGATCTCCTTGGAGCATTCACTTCTCCGGAATGTGTATCATCTCGGGAAGCTCAGACACTCTGTCAATGTTTTTGAGGCCTTTCCTATGCTGAACTCAAGGATAGCTGAAGACAATAGGACTCCCCTTGGCTTTTGGTAGGCGGGGCCAGTCTTGCCCTTGACCCCCAAGGTGCTCAGTCTCTGCTATGTTTTCTGTTTCAAAGCTATAGAAATTTTCAAACTACTGTTATACATAGCAGTATTTGGTTTATATCTGTTACGTAGCCAGTGACAGAATTGGCAGTGGGTTATTGCTGTTGAGCTTTTAGTCCCAAGTGACCTTTGTTCTTTGTAAGCTGGGTAGTATTCCTCATCAGAAGAGAAACAGTAAGTCTTTTCACTTGTAATTCATGTGTAATTCCCCTCTGAGCAGGAAACTGACACGTTGTATGTCTGTTGTTCTGTGTAAATTAAAATACAGCTTACAGTACATTGAAATACAGCTTACAGTAATTGGACTTCTCAGAATAATTTGGTCCTATGTTTCCTTTCCTCCTTCCTCATGTCTTTTGAATTTCATTGTTCCTTCTTAGCAAAAGGAAGAGTCAGTGGGGGAGTCAGTACCTGTGCCTGTCTCAGCCTTTTTATGCATCAAAGTGTGGTTCTCTCCTAGGTGAGTGGCTTTTTAGCTATTCTGGCCCCCATGCATTATGAAACTCCACTAGAAGACTCTAGATCTGGAGGTGATTGTTGGAGTCCAGGATGAGGAGTTTACACCTCAGATCGCCCTGGAGGGTCTGGGACCCTCGCAGAGACCCCAGGAGGATACAGTTTTTGATCTGTGTCCCTGGGAAGGACTTCCAAAACTGATGGAAGCAAGAGCAGCAGAAAAATAATTAGGATTATGGTTTAGTTGGTTATAGAAGTGAAGCTNGCACATGCTCTGGTATGTTAAACCCAGGTTTGGGTGACATGCTAAAGTTGTGATAAAGCTCAATAAACAGCAAGAAAAACTGAGAAGCTGCGAGTTTTATTCCTTTATCTGGTACTGGACCTTGATAATAAGAAGAGGTACTCTAACAAACAACCATCCTCTGGTACCACGAGAGGCGATGTGTCAGTATATGAAGAGAATTCCACTTAATGGTAAAGTCATCTAGTTCTAGTCTTCCTGTGTGCCTGAGGAATGAATACTAAAATAAAGTATGTTTAAGAAAATCCTTATTCATTAAAATACATTATACTGAATATGTAACAATCTGCACTAAAGAAGAAATCAGAAAAATAATATTGGTAATTTTTTTGGTAGAGAATTAAGAATATTTTTTTACATGGAGAATTTTGCTGTAGACCATGCTCTGCTCTCCTTATGATGTATTTTGTTGAGGTTTTCTGGGAAAAAACAAATCTTTTCCATTCCTTTTTCATTATGTTCTTATCAGGGCTTTTGTAAAGTGTAAAATACCTGCAGTGTATTATTATTTTAGTTTATTTCTAGTGCAAATACAACATTAACATATGCTTGATATAAATATATTTGCTTTCAGACAGCTGAGAGTGGTCAGATTGGCAGTGTTCCAGTTTCTAATAAGTTACTACCTTGACTTTAGTAATGCTGATTTCACCAGAATTTACTTAGGTAGCTATGAAACAGTAATTAAAGAAATTCTGGTTCTATTTATAATTACAAAAATCACCTAGGATATGTGAGCATTCACACTGCTATTTGTTGATTTCAATACGTTTCTTCTCACCAGTGATGTGCTCATGCTGCTCTGTACCTGCTTCATCAGAACGTGGCCTTAGCTTTTGTTTGTTTCGGTTTTTTAGGGGGGTGGTGTGGTGTGGGGTGGTGTTTGGTTGGTTGGTTTTTTTTGTCTCATAACCAGGAGCACATTGCCAAACTAGTTGCTTATGGCTGATGTTCTCATTTTTGTTTGGAACTTTTATTCTATAGACCTTGGAAATATCTGTAGTATCAGTAGCAATCACCTTCAATGGGCATGTTTTCTGAAAAGAAGTTTGTCTTTGCTGAAAACTGCAAAAACTGCATGTTTTGGACAAGGTCAGAGAAAAGCAATGAGTTGGAGTTGAAGAGTGCTAATGGAGCGGGATAGGGTGAAATATCAAAACCCAACCAACCAAATGAAATTCATGGCCTGTGCAGTTTTGCGAAGACCAGTTTGCACCCAACATACTCTTATTCAGAACAGGATTGCCACGTTGACAAGGATTGTAGGGGTGAAAATCTGGCCTGATTGGTAGGAGATATGGGAGTGTAAAGAAGGCACACATACAGTTTCTGACAGTGCCTATGTCATATGAAGTGAAAAAATGGGAAGGTTGTGAAGGCTGAAACTCAGTAAGTAAAATACTGGAAGAAACCCCACCACAAAACTCTCAATAATATGATCTTATTTCCCAAGGAAGGGATGGTAAAATATGAGTGAAGTTGATTCAGTGAGATTAATATAAAATGATGTATACCTTTATCTACTATTTGTCTTTTTGTGAAGATAATGATTTAAACTAGTGCCTTTCAGTCTTTTGGACTGCAGAAGTTTGACATTTTTCTGTAGAAACATTTAGTGAATTAAACTGTCTACTGCTTTGTTTACTTCTCTTAACCATTGCTCGCAGATATCTAATATGTGATGTATAGACCTCCAGGCTGTTATTGATCACTGTTTCTACATCTGTCAGCTCATAAAATATATTCAGCTTCAAGTAATGGCCAGTTTGTTCCACGTGAGACACAATTTTAAAATTGGAATCTTGGCAGATATGTTGTAACAGACCTTTATCCGGCTTTCCTCATCTGTTGCCTTCAAAAACATCATTGCAATTCTGTTAATTTGAAGAGTTTCTACTATTTATTTTTGTCACTGTACCAGGGCTGTGTCTATCATGTTTCTCTTTTCTGATGCATCACTGTTCTGCCTCTTTGCTAATGCAGAAAATATTTTTAGTAATTTTTGCCTTTTTTTTTTTTTATTTGGTACCAGTTTCCACTCAGAAGAAAGCTCTGTCTTTTTGTTTGGGAGGTCTGTTGACCATCTGAAGCCTTTCTGTACAGGGTAGCTGGCTAGTATTTTTTCTCCTTTTACTTGTTGAAATTATTTGTGTAAGTTTCTGATTGTAAATGAAAATTCTGGTCCTCCCCTTCTTGCTGTAAATTATTTTCAGGTATCATTCTGAATGGTTTCCCGGATTTCATTTTATTTTTAATTGGTGACATTTGATTAAAATCCCTTGTCACGTGAAAGGGAACAGAAATAAAGAATTTCTGTCCTGTGGGTATTAATATATATTATCTTTAAGGCTATTCTGTGTCCCATCGCGCCAAAGATGTCTAAACCAGTCTGTTAGAGGTTTATTTAACCCAAACCTTTCACTAACAGTTTCGCTGGATTTAGATAGGAAGTTTTCAGGGACTTTACAAAACAGCAGCTATTCAGTGTCTCTCCCCCCAGGTGGTTATGTCAAAACCAGTCTGCTAGAAGTTTCTTTAATTGCAAGTGTTCACTAGCAGATTCACTGAATTTTAGGTGGGAAGTTTGTTCAAGACTTCACGGAATAGCAGGAGGGAGAGAGGGAGAAAGACCCCTCACAGAACCCCCATTGAGAACTACCAGTACCACAATATTATGGACTATCTCTGATTAGTTCACAAAATAACAAGTTTATTAATACCGTATCATGACAATTTAAGAGGATTCAATACGTCTTTGATAATGTTTTAACTGCAAAATATACTGTGGCTATATACAAGCAACATCCTAGCAAGCTACACAAAACACACACCAAAGAACTTAATAACAAAACCTTCTATGTTAGAGCAGGGTAATTAAAAGTATTTTACTAGCAGAAAATACCCACACTTGAGCAAAATACCCAAAACCTTAAGACTTAGCAGGACCTCACAACAAACTTAACAGTAATAACACACAGATTAAATGTGATACACACAAAACTTAACAGTGGTACACCTACTTAGAGTAAAGCAAAGTGTTAAGTATAAACAAAAAGGAAAGAAAGTGACATTAGTTAATAATCACTCACCCTGAGATATTCAATGTGGATGGAGGGAGGAGAGGTGTGCTTCAGTTACTTCCACGAAATAGTGGAACTTTTCTCCCCAGTTTTCTCTAGGTTCAAACCTCTTTTTATATATATATTTTTTTCTCTTAAGACAGTTTGAGTGACAATCAGGCAAATATACAAGCCTTTTGGATGTGTTTTGGAAAAGACAGAGGATGGAGACAGAGGCTCAAAGGACCATGTCTGGCTTCATGGTTTCAGGAGTCTTAGAAGAAAGGCTGCAATACCAACATATTGCCCCATTCTTCAGTCAATCCAGCTTTCACACCTGGCTTATCCCTGTCTGGGAATGTCTCCCCAGGTGCTCAGACCTTCCTGGGTCTCATCAGAGCTTGTCTCTCCTTTTATGTCTTATCTGTCACCCCACATTCCTTAACATTATCTGACATCTAGATTTTTTCCCCTAATAGATGAGTAAGGGAATTTGAACATATTATTAGGTTTGCTTTTTTTGCATTGTCATAAGCCATTATGCTGAAGAACAATTTTAATTTTTTTTAGCTTGCTAATTTCTGATGTGTGGAACATGCTTATATATAGTAGTGTTAGCATGGTATTGCAGTGACATCATGTTTGATGTAATAAATTGAGACAGAAAACACCTGGTTTCAATTATAAGCCTTTTTTCCCCCATCCTGAAAGCGAAGAAAGAAAATATGCTTGACTCATCTGGAAAATAGACACATACCTGTTTCTTATAGTGAGCACTTCAAATACTTTGAAGGTAGGGAAAATGAACAGGCATGCTTCTCCCTGTATTGTTATTACTTTGACAAAGTCATGTAAATCCAAGTATTATTTCCTTAAGAGATTTCTTTAGGTTATATTCATATTCACTGAAATGCAGCATTTCTCTCTAGGCATATTTTGCAGGCTTGTAAAGAGGGAGTTTGTTTTGTAGATGTTTTCATCATGCTGTATCTAGAAACTTTGTAGATCCTCAAGGCACCTAAATGAGAATCAAATCTGAGTATAGCGTAGAATCTTGCATTTGGTTGTTGTGAAGTTCTCAGACAGGCTTCTTAATAGTAGTAGCATATCATTTCAGAATACTTAAATCTTGTCCATGGTCTTCAGTGACTGTATGTATAGAGCTGGTAGTACAGTGTAAGGTCCTAACCATACATTTTTCATTTTACTAATTTTGCAGTATTGTATTGGTACATTGCTGTGAAGAAACTTGGGAATAAATGAATACATTTAAAAACAGAAAATTAAAATAGACATATAAATAAATAAAGTTATCATGTCCTTGGGGAATCACTGGATCTATCAGTGCTGGTCACCTTTTTAAGAACCACTTCCTAAGAGCATAGTAGCAGGCAATTCCAAAATGTTGGAAGTCAAGCAGATGAAGCAAAAGCTTGGCTGTTTTTTTGGAGTTAAGACAAAAAAAGGTGTATACCCAGTGGAGACAAGGTGTTAGGGGACATGGGAGCAATAAAGGGATGCTGCTCACCACTGCAGGGAGAAAATATATGTGACCAAAACTCAATTTAATTGAAGCTGACCAGAAACAGGGAGAGTAAAAAAGTTTTTTTAAAATACGTTAGTAGAAAAAGGCAGTGCAGGAGTAAAACCAGCCTGTTGCAGGATGAGGATGGTCACCTCAGAAGCAGGGACAGAGACACGGCAGAGATGCTTTACCTCTGTCTTCAACACTTATGATGGGCTCAGAGGGTTCCAGTGCCCTGACCTGGAGGACCATGGCTGTAAGAAAGAAAAACTCCCAGTTGACCCTGCAGGATCTGCTTCCTATAAGTCAATGGCACCTTATGGTATTCATTCAAGAATGCACCAATTCCTGGCTGATATCATTGTGAGGCATCTCTTGATGATTTTGAATGGTCTTGGGAATTCAGAGAGGTCCCAGCTGACTGGAAGGTGGCTAATATTGTGCCAGTTATCAAGAAGAGCACAGAGGGCGATCCTAGAAACTACAGGCCTGTCCTCTTCACTCAGTGACTAGTAAAATAATAGAGAAGATTATACTGGGAGGTGTTGAAAAGTACCTGAAGGACAACACAGTCGTTGGTCACAACCAGCATGGCTGCATGGGAGGAAAGTCCAGCCTGCTTTCCTTTTATGACAAGATAACCCATCTTAGCTGATCAAGGGAAGCCAGTTGATGTAATCTTTTTGGATTTCAGTAAAGCTTTCAATACTGTCTCTCACAGATACTTCCAGATAAAATGTGCAGCACACAGCTGGATAAACACATCATGAGGTGGGAGAGCAATTGACTCACGGGTTGAGCACAGAGGGTAATAGCAAATGGGATAATATCAGACTGGTGACCTGTCACTAGTGGGGTTCTGCACGGCTCCATCTTGGGCCCTGTGCTCTTCAACATCTTCATAAATGACTTAGATGCAGGACTGGAAGGGATACTAAGCAAGTTTGCAGGTGACACAAAACTGGGAGGAGCTGTTGACTCCCTCGAAGGCAGGGAGGCCCTTCAGAGAGACCTCAAGAAATTAGAGGAGTGGGGAATCACCAACCATATTTGGGTTTAACAAACACAAATGCCAGCTTCTGCACCTGGGACGGGGCAACCCTGAAGTTCGTACAGACTGGGGAATGAGATGCTGGAAAGCAGTGCTGTGGAAAGGGACCTGGGGGTCCTGGTTGATGGGAAGTTGAATATGAGTCAGCAGTGCCCTGGCAGCCAAGAGGCCCAACCATGCTCTGCACTGCTCTGCACTGGTGTGGCCTCACCTTGAATATTGTGTGCAATTTTGGGTGCCGTAATAGAAGAAAGACATTAAGCTATTAGAGGGAGTTCAGAAAAGGCTACTAAGATGGTGAAATTCATATGAGGAGAGCCATATGAGGAAAGGCTGAGATCATTTGTCTTGTTCAGCCTGGAGAGGAGGAGGCTGAGGGGAGGCCTCATTGCTGTTTACAGTTTCCTCATGTTGGGAAGAGGAGGGTCGGACACTGATCTCTTTGGTGACCAGTGACAGGACCCGTGGGAATGGCATGAAGCTGTGTTTAGGTTGGTTTAGGTTGGATATCAGAAAAAAGTCCTTAATCCAGAGAGTGGTTGGGCACTGGAACAGGCTCCCCAGGGAAGCATTTGGACAATGCTGTCATGCATATAGTGTGATTCTTGGATCCTTGTGGGTCCCTTCCAGCTCAGGATATTCTGTGATTCTCTTATTTTTATGCATCAGTTTAACCATCTTGCTTGCACATGTGCACCTTTGCCCGTTTCCAGTGTGACATCTTAAGCCCCATGAAAACTCAATGGAAGTAATAGGTTGATTCTTAGAGTGCAAGCCGACCTTCTGCTGTGCTCTGAAAACTAGCCTGTGTGTAGAGTCTTTCATCGTCTTGGAAGCTGTTTACCAGTTCTGTTTAAAGCAGGTCTGAATAATTCTTCCTCTTGCTGATGACTGTAGAAATCAAGAGCCCTGTCCTTTTTTCTTTTCCTAAAAATTCCATATTTTGTAGTCTAACATCTTCTAAACTTGTGGACAGATCTCAAGGTCTGTTAAATAAAATCCTAAAGTAGTTTTTGAAATCAAATGGGTTTTTTTGAAACAAAAGGTGCTCTCTCCCTTGGAGAATGATAGCTTTTGCATTTTTCCCCACAAATGGTAAAGGTCATAGTGCAAAAACAGATGGGATGCTGCCTTTTAGAATGCAGTTCTTAGGCGACCATCATTGACTTGGAAATAGAGAGAGGCAGTGAGAAAATGTATTTAAGGAGCTGTACTTCTTATTGCTATTAATTATTTGCATTAAGGTAGCTTTAGAATCCTGCTGTTGTGAAGACCCATTGAACTACTTATTGCACACACAAAAGATTATCCTCTTTTTAGAGTATAAAAGAAGAGATAGACACTGAGTATAGAGCCAAAGATGCAGGGGGAGTAAGGGAAAGCTAAAATAGTGAGTCATTGTCCTGTCAGGCTTCTCTCTCAGGTATGACTGTGCACTTCTGCCTGAGTGTTCATGAGCTCTGACTTGGGGCTGTTGGCACTGTAGATTGTGTCTTGATTTCTTATTCAGGATTGTGTCCTGCAGGAAATGGACATGCTGAGTTACTGATACTTATTCAAGATATGAGAGAAACATTTTCCTTTTTTCTCTCCTTCAAGATACTTTACTCTTAGAACAGCAGAATTTAGAGGGATGGGGAAAGAGCAGCTAATTGGACTTTCCAATGTAGTTCAACAGTGTAGGGATGTTATCTCCAAAGCACATTGCTAGCAGTATGATTATTTACCCCTCACATTTCTTATGGAAATACCAAAGTATTTCCTGTGTATTAAGGCATGGGGAGGCCTGATCATAGGCAATGGGAGGTGGATTCATATTCTCAATCCCAATAAAGTTCCCTCTAACAAGCCAGATTATTGCACAGGAAAGACAGTAATTTTTCTTGCCAGGGTAACACCCCAAATTTCTTGTCTGTCAATGTTTGTCATCATAAATCCTCACTTCCTTTATAATTTTACTAAATATTCATACTAGATCTTTGCAGATAATGAAAAGGAGGCCTTTACTGATAGTATATTGATAGCAAACTGAAGCATTTGTCAATACAAACTGCTATTTTTCTCTTGTTTTTTTTTTAAGAAAATGAAAAACCCTGAGAATGGGTTTCATAGAATTCATTAAGTATTTCCTGTGCTGTCCGAATGCTATTTAACCCATTCCAGTAATTTTTGAGATTCTTGGTAATGAAAAGAGTTACATCTAAAGACGTAACTTTTTTTTAGCTTTCTGATTTTTGGTTTCCATATAAAGGGAGTGGAAAAATATATCATTTCCATATAACAGAGAAAAAAACCCCGAGTTTGTTAATGTATCAGCAAGATAAAAGTGTTGCAGTTTTCCTAGACACTGGCATAAACTACAGCCCCATACAGACAAACACACCTGGTTGCACAGCATGTGAAGTCTGTCTAATGTCTGGAAAGGTCCTTCTAAATACAATAGGACTGTTAACAGATATGATTTTTTTTTTTCCTAATTATCAGTGACTCTAAGGATTTCTTTCATTGATGTAGTTGCCAAACAGGAAATGAACAGTCACATTAACAGTTGCTATGAACCCCAGCTTACTGTTTTTCATGACTGGGTTGGAGCATCAACAAATGCACTTGGGAGAAATTAGTTGTGACGAAGCAGAATCTGTGAACATCTGCTCCAGCTACTTTTAAATTTTTAATTATTTCAAATCCTGAACTGACTTTAGATATAAAGTATTGTATTGTTTAGGAATGCACAGTGGATAATAGTAACTTCTAGCAGCCCTGAGAAAAAAAGACATGATGTTAGTTGTACTTGTGCACAGGTTTGTATTTAAAGTTGTCTTTTGAAAATTTCCAAAACTATTGGTAATACCTGGTTTTTTTAAAGTTAATTTTTAGATTAAATGCAATTAGGTAATTAATGTTAAGAGCAAGTATATAACAAATTTGGAAAGCCAATTTCCATGACTGACATTAATCAATATTTCCAAAAATATGCTTACATTGCTGAATGTGTTAAAAACCTTTTGCTGAACTAATGCTGAAGACTTAGCTTAAGAAAGTTAAACACAATTCTGTGTGGTTATGCCAACTCATCCTGTCTTTATGGCTGAAGTGAGGAAGGAAGATGATGGGTCTCAGAAGAGGGATGGAAAGATGGGCACATTCCTTATGTGGGAACAAAAGTGGGTGAAAGAAGTGTTGGGAGTGTGAAACCCTGTTAGTTCCTGTACAGAACTAGATGCAGATACTTTGAAAGAATTGAAATCTAGTAACAGCAATAGATGTGCTCCACTCCTGGAATATGTCTAAACATATTAGAGTAGCCTGTGCAAAGAAGGTGTACATGAGTATTGCTGTAACAACCGAGTTGACTAGGAGCTGCCATTTGTGGGAAAAGTGGAGGCACTTGGATTTGAGAGGAAAGTAAATACAGTCAAATGGATGCCAGGTCACAGGATGTTGTGCCTTCACCAGGGAGACACATGCAGCAAAGTCACAGTGCAGAATTTCTAGATAAAATGTCTGTGGAAATTGTTCTGGGCTAAGGAGGATATGATGGAGAGTGAAAGCATGTGTAGGGTACCTGATAGTCGCTCATATATGGGTGTAGTCTGTAGGTACTTAAATAACATGACAAACTGTTGGTCAAAAATCCACATGACTGTTGAAGTAGCTGCACATTTTTGGGGCAGAAGCTGTTTAGAACCTCTGTGACTGGGAGCATGGAAACATGGCTTCCAAGTTCTTTTTGCCCTAATAAGTGCCAGTTTTACCATATTGTGGTGAAACATGTAGTCTTGTGGTTTGCTATTTTTTAATGCTGTCAAATGAAACTCAAAATCCCTGAAGATCCTGCCATTCAGAGGCACTTGACTTTTACCAAACATGCTCACGTGATCTGTATCCACAAAGCTGCAGAAAGCTACCATCTCATCTCATCTCATCTCATCTCATCTCATCTCATCTCATCTCATGTGCAAAAATGTGTCTTTTAAAATTATGCATAATTTATGCACTTTTTTTTTTTCATGGCAAATCTGGGCAAAATATCCCAATGAATAAAGTGGGTTATTTTGCCTCTGCTGCCCTGTCTGAAGGCTCTGTGGAGCACTGTAACAGTAACCCCCTGTAAGCACAGCTGCAGGAGTAGGTGTGTGTCTTCCCATGTCGTGTCTATGGATGGTCTTAACTTGTGACATGACAATGGGGAATACTACCTTCTATTTATGTAATAAATTAAGGCTGATCGGTAATAACTATTTACCTCTCATAGACTTCAAAATAGTGACTCAAAAATGTGCAAATCCTTTGAAGTTTTTCACTATTTTCAGAAATTCTCAACACAGTCCTAATCAGTTTGTTGGATTTTATCTCGAATATGAATCCATGTGATTTTAGGTTTTCTGATGGATGTATGGGTGAGTTTAAGCATGTCTTGAAGTAGAAGATGTTCTAGGGAAGTGTCCAGTTTTCTATACTGTGCCATTGTTCTTTTAACAAAGTTTTTGGAAAAATATCTTTTACAGCTGGCCCACCAGTTCAGCTGAGAGCTGGTGGAACCAAAGTAGAAATTTAATAGTAGTAGTCATTAATAGCTGCCAGCATTTGATAACAATATCTACTTGCACCTTCACTACATACAGCTATCTAACTTGCTATCGCAGATAGCTGACATGAGGAGTCCATCAGATAATGTCTAATCCTACCTTTCTGGGGATTAAGCAGGCATGTAATTTTGCATTGGAGTTTCTTGGTCTGGCAGACTTGTGCTAATTTATAAACCTTTAATATAATTGCAATACAGTGGTCATATAATTAATATAAACCTTAATTGCTTTTCTTCTCTTGGCACTCTCTAAGGCTTTTGTCTTGGCATTTGCTTTTATTGTTTGACATTTTGCTGTGAAAGCTATTTGGGTATCAGATGGCCAACATAGATAGTTTGTCATAAAATGGATGGGCATTTTGATCGCATTAGTGGTGCCCAAGTTTTCAAAATGCTATGTTTGGAGTCCAAAATACTCCGGTTCTGTTTAACAAGCAGAACTTAGTCCAAAGCCAAAGTTTTGCATGTCTGTCAGTAGAACTGTTTTGGCTACTCTGTTTAACCAAGCTAAAGTTGCAGTGTGAGTAGCAGGAATGTCATTTTTAAGAGCTGACATCAAACACATTGTACAGATTGAATCTTTCCTTACTCGGAGACAGCTCCCTTTGTGCAGTGTGATGTCCATTAGCTTTGATTGGCTGCAAGCTCTTTCCCAGACTCCCTTGTCTGGCAGCCTAATTTAAAAGTTGTGCTTCATCTGTTAGGTCTATTTCTCTTAGCTGAACTGCTATCAACAGAGTTTTTAGTCACATTTTCACGTACTTTTTCAGTGTTCAAATTGCTTTATTAGTTTTTAAGGATACCTCAAGGAGTCCTCATTCCAGGGGTCAGATGAGTTTTATGGAAGACTTTTAAACAAGAATACACAGAATAAATGAATTATGTGATTTCCCTGTAGTAGTTGATAAAAATATAGGAAACATGAGAGGTAGGGGAAAGAATTTATGGTTTTAGATCAACTCCTTGCCAATGTGACTGAACTGCCTGTTAGTGTTGTTGGAGGTGGCTCATACCATAGATGTTCCTAAGTGATTGTAAAAGCAGTATAGAACAATGACTTTGTGTTTTAAATGTAATAGAGACATTTTGCTTTCCCAGCTAATAAGAAATGAGACATGACATTTATCAGGTTAAAATTTCAAATAAAATTTTCTTTTTTCATCTGAGGAAGAAGAAGCGGATATATGCAGCTTTTCAGCAGCGATTGACTGGAAAAAATATATATCAATACATTTTACAGATTGAAATTTGGAATAATTTTGAGTTGTTGAGGGACATGGTATGAAATGAAGCAAGTCTTCAGCCTCACTGACTGCAGTAACAGAGAAGCTTGTGCTCTCCAGAAAATAATCAAAGAAGAAATAATGCCCAAATCTCAGGAAAGATAAATCAGAAAGGAGTGAGAGCAATGCCTAGTAATGATGTGACAGTCAAGAGAGGGAAATTTAGGGATGGTGACGATTATCTCTGTGTGTACTTCTAAGGATGAAGCCACACTATTTTTTTGCACTATTTAAGCTTGCAAAGTAGGATTAATGGGATCTCTGAACAATGTAAAATGTAATCAAGGAGATTCCAAGTAGGAGGTTGGAAAATTAAATTAATGAGACAGGTTTTGGGGTTTTTTTTGTGCGTGCTAATTTTGGATGAGTTTTCCCCCTGCCAACCAACCAACATAAGTGAACAAAGAATGCAGCAACATAGACTTAATTACCAGATTTAAATTGTATATTCATAATTACTGACAAATTTTGCAAAACTTCAAGTCCCGTCTGCCTCTCATTGGGCAGTTGTGAGTACAAGAAATTAAAGTGGTTTGAAGAGTTCACCAATGTGCCAAACTTTCTGCTTTCCCTTCGTGATTAGTCTGAATCCAAATCAGCATAGATACCACAGGGAAGTGTACAGGCATGCCTCAGGGGAAGGCATACTAATCTAGACAGTAAAGGTGATAAATACAGAAATGAGAAAATGTACTACATGACAGCTTGAGAACTCAGTGAATGGAAGGCAGGATTCCACTGGGTTGTGGATTTTTTTAAAAATGGACTTTTTAAAAAATGCAAAAGAAAAGTGTTATTTGGAGGCCAGTGGGAAGAAGCAAGGATTGTGGAAGAGAAGTGATGGTTTGACAAACTGTTGATTACTCATCGAGCAAACACAACAGCCAGCGGGCTCCTGAAAGATTCCTTTTACTGGATGAATATGCAGAAGATGCTATGTCATGACAGTATGTTAATACTACAGGGAATAGTTGTATTATCATTACATGTGTGTAAATATAAGCAGACCTTGCTAATAATTTTTTAGACCCTGTACAGATGCTTACCAATATAGTATTTGATCACTTTCTGTATACAAATAGATCAAGAGTAGTCAAACTTCTGAACAGGTTTTGCAGGCTTCCTGTTTCATCTTAGAAACCTGTGCTTTTAATAATATACATTATTTTAGGTAATTTGATGGCAAGAGGAAGTGGTTGATGTAATTCAACTGTAGATGAAATCCTACATAGGCAATAACTGTCAAGATCTGGAACAGCTAATCATCAGGTAATGTTTTGACTGTGACTCAGTTTGTCAAATTGAAAGGACTTTGAAAAACGAAATATGATATACATCCCTAGAGAGATACCAATCACAAACTAATCAAAGTATCCTGGGAAGTATCTAGCCAAGCAGAAATTAAATCTTTAGCAGACCTTTCCAATTACACAATACTAGTCCAGATGTTCGTGTTTTTGAAACGTCTTTATTTCTGAAGGAAAATAACAACAGGGAACAGCAACATCATGGGATATTTACTGGCTGTGACAGTTGCTGTCAGGAGGCAGGAGGAAAGTTCTGTTCCACGCTGCCTGGGACATGGGTCCCAATGCTTTAGAATGAAAGTGGGGCAGAAAAAAGTCAGTAGCTTTGTCTTTCTAGAACTCTTTCCAAGTGTGCTCAATACTCATCTCACCAGACAATCCTAAAGCTTTTAGAAGTCTTCAGATTACTTGATAGAAATCTCCCCTTTGCTATTTGGCAGAATGCCTCCTCAGTGGACAGTGGAAGAGGAGTGGTCTGGCAAGAGAGCAGGAAATATAGGTATATTTATGACAGTATTGGGGAAAAAAAGACAGTATGCACTGGCAAACTTATACTATCTGTCACATTAAATAAATACAGAGCCAGTGGTACTGGTGTAGATGAAATGCCTGTGTTTTTGGCTAGGTTATCTTGGGTAAGAAGAGAAAAAACAAATTATAGTGCTCGGAATTAGAACTTCAGACTGTGCCTTAGTTCTTGCTGCTTTTTATGGAAGGAACTGCCCAAATATGGTGGAGTCCTTCATGGTTTAGAGAATGCTTATAGAAAAGAAATAATCCAGGTAGTGTTGATTTTGATGATTTTAAGAAGAAATATCCCTTTTGAATGGAGTCAGTGAGAGCAGTGGTCCATAAGAACACATGCTTGAACTTAAGAGGTTTTTAATTTAGTTGCAATGCATTTTTTTTCAATTGGACATTTATTATTTGTTTGGTTTTCTCTCTTTTCTTAAACATAGTTTGGTCATTCTCTATAGACAGGTCATAATATCTGAGAGTTTATAATTTTGCTGACAAAGCCAAAGCAAAATGCTTGGAATGTTTATTTAGGAGAGTTCAATGTAGGAGGTATGATTTTCATAGCTGCCCAGTGGAAGCAAGGTCAAGTGACATAGGAAGACTTCAGAGGTGCCACTTGCCACTGTAGGGAGAAAATCCATGTGGCCAAAGCTCAACTGGAGGTGAAACCAGGCAGAAATATGGGGGACAATAAGAAGAGTTTTTTTCAAGTATATTAATGGCAATTAGCAGTATAGAAATATCATTGGCCAGTTACAGGATGAGGCCTGTCACCTCACGAACAGGGACAGAGACAAGGATGTTTAACAGTTTCTTTGCCTCTGTGTTCAACACAGATGACAAAACAAGGGAGTCTCAGTGCCCTGACCTGAAGGATCATGACTGTGAGAATGATCAACTCCCAGTTAACCCTGAATTTGTGCAGGATCTGCTCTTCCAGCTGTATCCCTAAAAATCTATGGAGCCTGATGGAAGTGATTTGAGAATCCTTAAAGAGTTGGCTGATGTCATCACAAAGCCCTTCTCAGTGGTTTTAAGCAGTCTTGGCAATCCAGAGAGGTCCCGACTGACTGGAAGGTGGTGAATGTTGTCCCAATTTTCAAGAAGGGCAAGAAGGCAGGACACCAGAAACTATAGGCCTGTCATTCTTGCTTCATTGCCTTGTAAAGTTATGGAGAAGGTTATTCTGGCAGGTATTGAAAAACACTGAAAGACAACACAGTCATCAGTCACAGCCAGCATGGCTGCATGGGAGGAAAGTCCTGCTGATCAAACCTGCTTTCCTTTTATGACAAGATAACCCATCTTAGCTGATCAAGGGAAGCCAGTTGATGTAATCTTTTTGGATTTCAGTAAAGCTTTCAATACTGTCTCTCACAGATACTTCCAGATAAAATGTGCAGCACACAGCTGGATAAACACATCATGAGGTGGGAGAGCAATTGACTCACGGGTTGAGCACAGAGGGTAATAGCGAATGGGGTAATATCAGACTGGTGACCTGTCACTAGTGGGGTTCTGCAGGGCTCCATCTTGGGCCCTGTGCTCTTCAACATCTTCATAAATGACTTGGATGCAGGACTGGAAGGGATACTAAGCAAGTTTGCAGGTGACACAAAACTGGGAGGAGCTGTTGACTCCCTCGAAGGCAGGGAGGCCCTTCAGAGAGACCTCAAGAAATTAGAGGAGTGGGGAATCACCAACCGTATTTGGGTTTAACAAACACAAATGCCAGCTTCTGCACCTGGGACGGGGCAACCCTGAAGTTCGTACAGACTGGGGAATGAGATGCTGGAAAGCAGTGCTGTGGAAAGGGACCTGGGGGTCCTGGTTGATGGGAAATTGAATATGAGTCAGCAGTGCCCTGGCAGCCAAGAGGGCCAACTGTGTCCTGGGGGGCATCAGGAAAAGCATCAGCAGACAGTGGAGGGAGGTGATTGTCCTGCTCTGCTCTGCACTGGTGTGGCCTCACCTTGAATATTGTATGCAGTTTTGTGTGCCACAATATAAGAAAGAGATTACACTATTAGACAGCTTCCAAAGGAAGACAGCGAAGATGGTGAAGGGCCTTGATGGGAAACCATATAAAGAGAAGCTGAGGGCACTTGGTCTGTGAAGGGAAGGGAAGGCTGAGGGGAGACCTCATTGCGTTCTACAACTTCCTCATGATGGGAAGAGGAGGGGCAGGTACTGATACCTTCTCTTTGGTGACTGGTGACAGGACCTCAGGGAATGGCCTGAAGTTGTGTTGGAGGAGGTTTAAGTTGGATATTAGAAGAAGGTGCTTCACTCAGAGGGTGGTTGAGCACTGGAACAGGCTCCCCAGGGAAATGGTCACAGCACCAAGCCTGTCAGAGTTCAAGAAGCATTTTGGATGATACTCTCAGGCACATGGTGTGACTCTTAGGGATGGTCCTGTGCAGGTTTAAGGGTTGGACTCAGTGATCCTTGTGAAACTCAGCATAGTCTGTGCTTCTGTGATGATGGCCAATTGTTGTGGTTGTAGAGGTGGGAATGTGAGCACTGGTTGAAATTTCTGGGACCTGCACAGGCAAATGTCTTGAAACATACACTCTGCTGCCGTATTCTAACATTTGAGAAACAATCTTTAAGTATATGAAGATACATGAGAAAGAGCCATCTGGGACAGCACCATCTCTCACAGACCCAGAATCTGTAATTTTTCCTTGTTTCCAACACTTTATGGAGGAGAGCTGATTTCCTTGCAGAAAGTGTTTGTAGGACTGTGTCACTACATTACAATGGTTTTATATGCCAAGACTTCCAAAGACTGTTGGTAAAATGAAAAATAGCTTTATGATTTCACACTGGGCTGGATATGTTTCTTTGGTGGTTCTTCTGTGTGTATTTTCTGTGTTTCTCTGAAGAATCAGAGGTTTGTTCACATTAATATGGAGACTAAAGAGACTGGATTCAGTGGACTATACTTTGGATATTTTTTTTTCAGATGCCTGAATAGTCTTACTCATATGTTGAGAGTATTTTGGCTTCGGGAGTGTGTATTTTCTTCCAAGATAGAATGACAGTGATTTTGATGTCTTTTGCCTTTCCCATGAACAGGCATAGTCTGCCTGTTGGGAACATGAGAATGTGTTAAGAGTTCATTGCCGTTGTGTGGTCCTTAGGCATTGCTGTACCTCATTGTTGCCTGTCACACCTAGTTGTTCTCAGAAGCTTGAAATGTATGGGACAAGGCAAAGTATTTCAGTATGAGTATTTCGGTTTAGTGTCATGGTCTTTAATACATAGGAGGTGATATATATGACTGGATTATTGTCTTGTCCTGTCTGGATTCAAGATTTGCTAGTGCCTGGTAAAGATTTATATAGAATTTTTTCACATATGTCCTTCTAGAAGAACTTTTTTTCTGGGAGAGGAAAGAGACACTCCATTGAGATTTTTCACTCTTCGTGACCTTTCTTTGTGGATGTTGTACAAACTTTCTGCTTCCTTTAGCCTTAGGACTCTCCCCTGGACTCTCCCCTGTGGCTCTTTTTTGTGCTTTCCTTATTAAGGCTGGTTGCAAACTCTGCTGTTCGTGTGATTTAGTGTGTTGCACCATGCTGTGATATTAATTCTTGAAAGTGCTGTGCAGGCCTGTATCACATAAGGTACTTTATATTTTATAAGGTATAACTCATATTTGTGAATTTGAAAAAAAAATTTTGTTGCTATACCCATCACTTCTTTTTCAACATCAGTTATGAAACTTTACTTTTTATATACTAACAGAGGAATAAGAAGGAGCTGCAAGTTAAAAAAAAGGAAGTAAACCAGAAATGAAAACAACAGGAGTACTGATAATTAGTATAGGCCATGCAAAATAAAAACAAACAAACCCCCCCACCCTTTTACTTCTAGATACTTTAAAATTTTCTACATGGAATAAATAAATCTCTCTTTTAAAGTATAGTTGATTTGCCTCTCCAAATCAATGATTAGCAAATTAGACCTCTAACATGTAACATGTACAACTTGAAAATTGTAACCTCCTCCTGTTATTTCATGATTATGCTTACTTGATGAGCCTTGACTGTGTCCTGAGCAACAGAGGCAGACGTTTGATTTTCTATACCTAGCAGTTATGTTACTCAGCCTTTATACTTTGCATAATGTAATTGCAGTAATGGACCCATTAAAAAAAAAAGCAAGATAGTTTGCTGTGAAGAAGTTTTATGTAACTCTTAAATACTGAATAGAAGCTTTAGTGAGCAATCCACTATGAGCTGTGTCAGCATGCTGCTGTAAAACCTGGTGCTGCGAGGGTACAGGAATGGTATAACAAACACCAATCCTAGGGTGACAGTTAATTCTGTCATTTGATCACTGGAGGCTTGAGTCGGTTCCTGTACAATAAAATTCATATACTCTAATGTACTTGAGCAGTAATGATAAATAACTAGGATAATCAAGATAGAGATATGTAACATTTAAATAACTGTGTGGGATGCTGAAACATCTGAGATAACAAATAGATGTGGCTTCAGTGATCAACCTTCATAATGCAACTTTCCTCTTCAAGAAGCTAATTATCTATTAATGGCTCTGGCACTGCTCTCACAGCTCCATTTTCCTGTGCACTCCTGAGCTGTGTTGCAGGCAGTCATAGCTTCCTTGGCATGACCTGAGACATGTCTCGGTAGCTATGTGTACTTCATATTGCTTCAACATCCTTCCCCTTCTATTTATGTGTGCTTTTCTGGTTATTTCGTGGGGCTTTTTCCTCTTGTTTTTTTTTTTTCTTATGACTGCTAGAGATGAGTTTAGACTATTCTTGCCGCAGATTGAGTCTTTTCATTTTGAAATGCAATTATCTTTAAGAAAATGTATCAGTTCTGTAAGCAGAGTGCTAACACTTTTATACAAAATCATTGTGTTGTTTTTTGTTTGTTTTTTTTTTTTTATTTTCCTCTGAAGCGGTGTGTGTATTTGAAGGCAGAACCTACTTTGAAGGACAAAGAGAAACTGTGTATTCAAGCTCAGGGGACTGTGTTCTGTTTGAGTGCAAGGTAAGAATACTGTTGATGGGAAAAAACCTCTTGCATGTTAGAAAAACCAAAGTCCCACTGAAAGAAACTTTTGAAATACAGACAGGTCTACCTCAGGAAGTGACAACAGAAAAGGCATCTAAGAGGTCCTGTGTTTATTTTGTCTTATTGAGTTCCACATCAAATTTTGCAAAATTTACTTTGCATAGCTTCAACCTTTGATAATGCAGCTTGACAATCAAGCAGCATTCATTCTTCCCTAGGTATCATCTCCATCCTCAGTATTTAAAGAGCAGCCGATTACCTTATATTTCCATGTACAGTGTTATTGTTCAAAATTATGTGCTCAGGTGTAAGAGATACATGAATGTGGTGGGGGCATAATTTGGAATTCTTAGAGAAAATCCTAAAGGAAAAAGAGGGAAAAGAACTAGTACACTAGATGTCTGGTATTTCTAGTGATGAAAATGGGGTAGGGTTGGGTTTTTATTTGTGAACAGAACATGCTTGATGCTGAGTCAGTCTTGCCCTGCTGCATGAACAGATCTGCTCTTCAGGGTTGAGAATTGCACAAACTGTTGCAGTGGGTTGCATGTTGTCCCTCCAGGGGAGGGATGAGGAGGAATCGTGTCTGATTAGAGAGCTGCATGCTGTGGGGTGGAGTTGAAGACCTGAAAGCACATTTCTAGGGCAGAGAAAAGCAGAGGAGCAACTCCTCTGGCCATGCAGCTATCAGACCAGTTTCTGGAAATCTAAGACATTTTTATGCAATTGTTAAAAAGTGTGTTTTACTAAGAAGAACTGAGGACTCGTGTCTTACTGCTGTTGATTTTAATCTTTGTGAACTAAATTCCTGCAGTAGGTGCTTTGAAACCCTTTTGAGAAGAGAAAGGAGAAGCTGACCAGAAACAATTCTGGATTCTGCTGTAGGCTTTTCAGGGTTGTTGTTTTTCAGGTCGTATTTTCAACATGACACTTGGGACATGAATTCTATGATTAGTCAATGGATATAATTAATAACTATCAAAAGTTGTGTGAGGTTGCCTTGTGTTCCTTGCAGCTGGCAATTGTGATCCTGTATGAAAAAAATGCCTCTGTTGTCTGGGCTAGTCTGTGTTTTGTTGATTAGACTTTTTTTGCTGGTAGGCTGTCTCGCTGCCCTGGTAGAAATTGTAAGCAGAAACTTTGGCTGATTGAAATGTTGCTTTTTCAAGGATCAAAGTACGCACAGATTCTGCTGAACAGCCTTGTGGATGATAATTCAGAGCAGAAAATCCGTATACTATAAACTGCGTTGGTCAGTTAGGAATTCGTAGGCAGGCACTATTTTATTACTATCAGAGTTCTCATAAAAGGATATAATTAATGACTTCAGGCCAAGAGATATTAATAGGCATGGCACAAGTACTGATTTCATGCTTGAAGACTTATAATGATGTTATCAAGCCCATGTAGGGAATTTTTTCTTTTTGTCTGCATGTAATTAGAAACATCATGTTTTGTTTTGTTTGTCTGCTGCCGTTGTGCATGGTATAGGTATGCACTTTTCTGTTTGAATATTATAAAGAAATTAATGAAAAATTATCTTCCAAACTAGAATTTATAAAAGAATTGAATGCAATCCAGACTACTCTTATTGGTATTATTTCTATCAAAGGTTAATTTATCTTCTGGGATTGCTAGGTTTTGCTTTTCTTCACAGAGGTGTGCAGCACATCTCTAGCTGGTTTGCTTTACTGTATTACTAGATCTTTTAAGGTAAAGTTTGAGCAGTAATTTTTATATTGGGCATGGTGTTCATGTTCATCTTCATATTTCATGCTTAAAGAGTATTTAAAATTAAATGCTAGACCTATAATAATAATAATAATACATGCAATGGTATATGCATGATTTTAAGATGCTCTTCTTGCATGCAGAAATGCAGGGTCCTGAGTTCATTGAGGTCTTATTTTAACCAGATTTCTTGTTTTAAGGCAGATACCTCTGAGGAACATGTTGTTGTTTGCCTTGTTTTCTTTCTTTGCCATATCATACCTAAAACACTGCAATACACATTATTTAGGGTCCGAGGGAGCCTAAAGGTGGTACAGCTGTGGCAGCCAGGTTGCTAAGGCAATAATTTTGTGTTGTTATACTGCAGTGATTTCATGTGACCTGCACTGTGTGCCCAAAGATATTCAGATACCATCCCATGGTATTGTACATTTCTAGATGCCTGATCCAAACTTAGCTAAGAAACCCTCTCTTTCCTAATAGGGACTCAGTGCCAGTTTCCTTCTGGTTTGATTTTACCAGAAATTATTTACTGTATAAATAACAAGCTTCTTTAGAGTATTCATTATGAGGACTCTTGATTCTGGAATCTGGTGGCTCAGTTTTTGAGAAATAATTGTTACTCTTTCAGGCATGATGTTAAGACAAACTTCTGAGGCAAGTTGCTTGACGGCTAAGATAAGAGAAGAAAGAGAGTTGTTGCCACATTTTGGCTTCCTTGAAGAAGTTTGAGTATAGGGGAGTTCCTGATGCTTTTATTGTGCTATGTTGTCCTCTCAAATGTCAGGTGTCTGGAGTTTGGCCTAGGCAGTTTTTTGTTTGTATATTACAATGCTAAATCTCCACTAAAGTTATTATTTTCTCTATTTCCTATCTCACAGTATTAATCAATTACCTCACTTTCACAGGACCACAAAATGCAACGTATTCCAAAAGAGAGCTGTACAGCTTTGAACTGCCCAGAATCTCAACAGATCCCCTTATCTCACAGTTGCTGCAAAATCTGTAAAGGTAAGGTAATAGCGGGATATATATAAACTCGGTGTCATTTTCCATTCTCATAGATTATATAGACCTTTTTTCTGACAATTTTGAATGGGACGCTCATATGCATGATTATCACTGTAGATCTTGGGAAGCTGAGTAGGTAACAACTGCACTATGACATCTGAAAATTGTTTATAAAACGTCTAGTAGTGCAAATTCTGTGAAACATGTTTATGTGTTTTATTTCAGCCAAAAATGAGTGGAAAGTTAAAGAAATCATATATATAATTAGTGATCTAATACCCTTCACTCACTCCACTGTCCAAACAAAATCATATTGGAGAAATGTCCATGTCTGCCAGCAACATTCTGAGGTGCTTTGAAATATCTTTGAGAGAACTGTTTGTGCTATGCAGTTGTTAAAATACTGGAGTAACCTGTATGGGTTTGTAGTCTGCATCTATAAGCAGAAACTTCTGGAAATAATTTTGTATGCTGCNAGGAAATCCAGAAGTAAGATTATTGCTTTGCCATGAACTCAGGATTCAATGGGGAAAACAACAAAAAGGCCAAGAACAGATGTCACCATGGCCAGAGGTTGCTCTTAACATGCATACTTCTACTGTCGTCAAGGAGTATTGAAGACCCTTTGACACAGTAGAAGTGTAGAGTGTTTTGCTCCTTAATGTCCTATGTTAGATAACAGCACTGTGGTTGCTGCAGTGAGTGATAATATTCAAGTAATATTACCTAAGCATATCTCAGGTTGCAGAGAGACAATCCACAGCAGGAAGGAGAGAGAAAGAAGAAC
>WEIV01010120.1:210-11274 GCA_013390005.1 Calyptomena viridis | reverse complement strand
CAGGAAGGAGAGAGAAAGAAAAACATTAGCCTCTCATATCACGGTAGGTCAGTCATGTTTCCATCATGACCATGTCACCGGGTCTTAGTACTAAAACGTTCTGCCTTTGTGGGCTCTTCTCTTTCCTTGCCTTGTTTTGCTTCATTCCTGTTGCTTCACACTGTTCCTGAGCTATCCAAGTGCAAAAGACCTCTCTGACCTGATCTCCAAGCACTCTGCACTTCTTGGAATGCTTGTTTAACTAAGTTTCTGTGAGGTCAGGGGTAGAAGCTCTTTCACAGCAGAAGCTGAAACCAGGTGGAATCATAAAAATAATAATCTTTACTGCCAACAAATACTTGTTTGCCATTTTACAAGAGGGTTGCACTGAAACCTGATTCCAGCTTGCATTCTGGAGCTGTTGCTATTGCACCTGTCCTGGTCGCCTGAGTTTGACCCATATTCTCCAGTTCTTCTGTGGTTTTGAGAGAAGAAAATAGTTGTTGGAAAACAGTACTGTTGCTTGAACAATTCTAATGCTTCAGTGAAAGAAAGAAACTTCAAACAAATGAAATTAATGAGAAAACAGTGAAGGAGGCAATTTCCACACCTTTATATACAGATGTGGAAACTGGAAGCTTCAAGTTAGTTACTACAACCAGCTTGATTTCAGTATAATAAAGGATGATTTGATGGTGTTAAGCAGCATAGCATCATTAAATTTCATGAGATTAAACAGAAGAAATTTTAAAAAAACCTACTGAGTTTCCAGCCTGGAAAAGAACTTCATAGTATTAAAGGTTTGTAATTAGGGTGCAGTGGAAAATGGTCACGCTTGTTAAAAATGGAAAAGAAAAAATAGGAAAATAGGAAATTCGAATGGCTAAATGGTGAGATTTTAAAAATAAAATTCTCTGGAATGGAAAGGATGACGCAATAAGGGAAGAGTATTCGGTCAGTGGAGCTTGAAAGGAAGAGATAAGGGGAAGAGTAAAGCAAAACAAGTCAATGTTAATCAAAGACTTCTGGTTAAATGTGGAAGGATTTTATAAATTCCCCTGGGAACAAAAAGTACTAGGAAAAAAAGTGATACCACTAAAAAATGAGATGCTCAGTGTCTAAGCTATTGAGCTCTTCTATAAATGTGCAAACAAACAAACAAAAATTAAAATGACATAAAATATGTAATTAATATGTGTCCTGTAAAAGTACTTAACAATGACGAGGAGACAGTAGAGGGATTTAAGCAAACCTCCTATCCAGCTGCCTCAGATCAACACAATAACCTGAAATTGAATTGAGGACCTAGAAACAGTCTGTTCTTTTGGCCTCTGTTGCTGCTTTCATCCATTTCATGCTTGATACAATTTATTTTTCAGTGTCTCACAGGCAGAAGAATGGTATTCTCAGAGCTAACAGGAAAAGATAGGACTGTCTTTGACAGGGATGTTTTATAATCCCCAGATTCTTTTTAACCCTCAATCATGCTTGTTTCTGTACAGGCCATGACTTTTGCACTGAGGGACATAACTGTATGGAGCATTCTGTCTGCCAAAACCTAGATGACAGAGCTGTCTGTAGCTGTCGAGATGGCTTCCGAGCACTTCGAGAGGACAATGCCTACTGTGAAGGTAATACCTTGTGCAAATGCTTTGCTTTGTTGTATAAATTACTTTGAGATGAATGTATTGATACGTAAGTTGTCAAAGGGATAGACCTGTTCAGCGCAGTGTATTAGATATGCAGCATGTTGATCAACTAAAATAATCTCTTCCAATTAATTTCTTTAAAAAAAAATAAATCAGATCACCATGGAGGTGAACAGTTAGTATGACAGGTCTTGAATTAGAAACATGCTTCTATATTCTCTGTGGTGACCAGTAACAGGACCCAAGAGAATGTCCTGAAGTTGTGTCAGGGGAAGTTTAGGTTGGATATTAGAAAAAGGTTCTTCACCCAAAGGGTGGTTGGGCACTGGAACAGGCTCCCCAGGGAAATGATCACAGCACCAGGCCTGATAGAGTTCAAGAAGTGTTTGGACAATACTCTCAGGCACATGGTGTGACTCTTGGGGATGGTCCTGTGCAAGTCTGAGGGTTGGACTTGATGATCCTTGTGCCATTCTGCAAATGCACAATGTTGGTGTGCTGTCAGGCCATTCTTACCATAAAGCTTAGGTGTTGGCAGCAGGGTAGGCTTTGACTAATAAGTAGTTTGGTTCAGATAAAATTGAAAGTCAAGCATTTGTCAGTAAAGTTTAAGATACTCTGCAATCCCTCCTAATACTTATATTGTTCTCTGATGCTGCACAATAAATGGGATGAATCAAGATCTTTTAAGATTGTTCTTTTGACTGAACTCTGCCAAAGTTAATTCCTGCAGCTTGCTTGAGTAAGTAACTGCATTATCGTCAGTGGGAATGCTCATCTGTAGATTTAGATTTGAGAATTCGTGGCTATTTTTAGGAAAGGAGTATATAATTAATTCAGATTCATATACGTCTCTATGTTAAGCCTTCTAATGGAAGCCGGTTTTGAGAAGACGAACTAAAACATATACAGAAACAAATCCCTTGCCCGTCATCATGTCCCAGCAGGCATCTGACATCAGGACCTGCTGTACAACTTTTAGCATCAACCAGTTTGTATCCCATAGTCCCTGGAGACTATCCTGTGGTTTAGGCTGCAGACGTGCGTTTCTGGGAACTCGGTAGCCATTTCCTGTTGGAAAGGGTCACTGGACCTGTGAAGTTAAGGTGAAATCAGGTGCTTTGAGAATTTTTTTTTTTCTGCAGCTCTATTGTCACTCTGCTGAACAAAAGCAGAAAAACAAATTATGCTTTCATAGAAGTCTCCATGTTGCTCAAATTAGTCTGTTGCTTTGTGTGGAACTTGCGAGGCGTGCCATAAGCAAAAAAAGAAAAGAAGCTTTTTGATCAGTGTTGGAGATGAAATGTTTGATGAGGACTCAGTAGATTATCATATGTGAGGCTGATGCATTCGCATTATAAGTACATTTTTCCAGTTTGTGCGTTACCTGATTTCAGTATAATGATTTTTTGAGAAGATTTCTTGGATTAATTGCTTCTGTATGGGAAATGACATTATTACTGGGTGGTAATTATCATTCTGCTTAACTGCTTTCAGAGAATGTTCATAAGCGAATAGAAGGTTGGGACACCTTATTTACATAAAAATAAAATTTTTGCATGTTACTATGTTTGAATGCATTAAATTTTCACTTAAAAATGTTCCTGATTCAGGAACACTTGGTCAGATTGAAGGTAGTGGGAGTAAGTTCCATTAGGAAGATGTGCCCGTGTAACCAAAGCTCAAGAGGTTGGGTCCTTTCCAGAAGAGATTCTCCCAGCCAAAGGTAAAGCTATCTTAGCAGGCAAAACAGCCTGGCTTTGCTGCTGGTTATGTGCCGTAGCTGCAGTGTAGGCACCGCACTTAACTATGCACAGTTGGTACGTGGGTCCAGATCTGGCCTTGACTGTCCATCCCTGACTGAGTGTAAGGGTCATGTGCTGGAAGAATGAGAAATAAGGTTGTCCCTTGAAACTTTAAGATTGTTTTTGTGGAAGAGAAGGAACAGGGGCTGAAATACCCATGTTTCTTTGGAGTTGTGCTTTTAGTATTGTATCCCTTTTCCCAGTCCACATACCTCTTTGAGCATTGAGGTTTTTATTTCTAGAAGGAGACTTTTACCTTAATACTAAACTAAGTAACAGCAAAGGGCACAGTGTAACACCAAGTCTTTTTAGAGTCCTATGCCTTGGCTTGAAAGGCTGACGTGGTCCCAACCTCCCTTTATCAACGGATGCCCTTTCTTCACTCAGCCATTATTGTGGCTTTAATTGCAAGCAATGCCAAGTGTAGAAATGTTGAATAAACACAAAGCCTTTCAGAGAAGTCTTGTTGTAATAGCTGTAACCCACAGACAAGAGAGCTTTTTCTGTGTTCGCACTTCACAAACTTCAGATATACTGCAAAATTGGATGTCACTGGTTCTGTGTTAGAGCCAAATTTCACTAAGTACAATCCTGATTTGTGCCTCAGCACTGTCAAAATTCAAGGAATAAACAGAAGTAATGGTGCTCCCACTGCCAGAACTTCTCCTTAAGGTAGAAGAACAAAAATAAAAGTATTCAAAGCTGGTTTCGGTGTGCGTCTGGAAAAGCTGCATGAATTTCATCTGAATGATGGAAGAGTTTGGCTTCTGTCCTAGAAAGACTGGATGCTTTTCCAGAGCTGATGTCTCTAGATACTCTTATGGTGGATAACTTTCTATTTTATAAATATAAGATTTGTTAGTATTTATGTCACATTTAGCTTTCCCTTGGAGGACTGAGCAAAGCAATACTTAAAGAATTGGGATTTCTTTATTTACATGCTGTAAGCCTTATTCCAAATACTTTGAAATCTATTTTTTGCCTCAGGTTATTATGAAGTTTGAGATAATTTCTGGGCAGGTTTGGTATAGGTTATGCTGTGCTGCCCAGGTGTAAGTGCTTTTGAATATAACATCTTTGGTGTATAACCTACCTAACAACAACATTTTACAAAAACAGATGTTTTGATGAAGTGTAATTAGTTTTTCCCAAAGCACCATCTGCAGTACTCTCAAACTGAGGATTACCCTCCAGGATATATTTCAAAATGTTCAATGCCTACTACATTTATGGTGGTGGAGTTAGGCTGAAAAGATTTTTTAAGGATAAAGGTTGTGACTCTTGGCTACCAAGATATTCTCGTGCCTCTAGAGGAGTATATTTCATCTCTCTGTATGTAAAATGTGATATCACTTCAGAAGTGTTGGTAAGGATTGCTAGTTAAATAGGGAGGAGGGCAGACTTAAGAAGGAAGACAGGAGAACACAGTAGTCTTTTGTGAATACCAAGACAGAACATGACCCAAGAAAACTGGATTATTTACTTCTTTATCAAGATGATTTTGCCTGATGCAGAGGCTGTTTTAAATTACATACTGATTTTGGCCATGATAGAGTTATTTTTCTTCATAGCAGTCTGTATGGTGCTGTGTTTTAAGTTTATGACATTGTTCAGAGCAGTAAAAACAGGGATAGTCTTTTTGGGGTGGTTGTTGTTCAAAGATTGGCTGAGCATCAGTCTGCTGGTGGGATCTGGAGAGTGATGGCCTTTTTCCCTTTCACTTATTAAATGGTCTTTATCTCAACCCATGAGTTTTTTCTCACTTTTGCTCTTTTCATTATTTCCTCCATCCCACTGGAGGGTGGAGCAAAGAAACAGCTGGTCAGTGCTAAATTGCTGACCGGGGTCAACCCTCTACCTATCATAAATTTACCTTATGGGTGTGTGGACCATAATGTTTATTTTTTGATATTTGGAAACTATTATTAGCACAGTATACAACCTAACTATCTTATCTTAACAATTTGGGATCATTTAGGAGTATTAAACATTTTTTGTGAAACTATTTTCTGTTTATATTCTAATTTATCCTTTTTCTTAAGTAACTCTCTTAGTTTCTCTGCTGTTGTCGTGTTTGTCCCAGTTTCAATGGTAGCAGATGAAATTAGAGCAAAGACTGAATGACGTTGTCTACATTTGAGAATTGCATCAGCTTCACTGATGATTGTCCCTTGAGGGGAGGAGGTTTAGAAATCTGCTTTTGAATACGCTGGCTTGATTTGAATCATTGTCAGTGGAGGGATGTAAGCAGTCTTAGAGGATAAATTGCCTCTTTCCAGAGATGTTTGAGTCATGTCAGAAGTGCCACTTGATTGGACCTCATCAGGCTTCCTTTAGCTCAGAGTTGTATGATCTGATCCTGTTTGGAAAGATTTACTAATTTATCCCTATGTTTGCATAAAAATTGCAACGCATTATTCAACCCTCTTCCCCAACAACAATATAAACATTACACTTGCTCACTTACCTACGTAGTACAATCTGTTGTTGATCTTACTGTTAGTCTTGTTGGTTCAAATTACTGGATTACAAAAATTAATTACATTTTCAAAATTAATGTGATTTCTACAGATTGCAGTGATGAGAAGAAATCTTATAAAAATTCAATAGTAATAAGCAAACTGCAGAAGGATGTGTTGCATTGTATTGGCCAAGTACAGTTATCAGCAACTTATTTTTTCTTAAAGTAAGACATGGAAAAGTGTAAGCAATGAAGATAAACTCTAGAGTATGAAAATATATTCTGTTAAGTCTTCTGGATCTTTAATAACCAGTACTGTACTATTTGCTAGCTTTGCAATCTTCATGGTATTCATCTTATTTTGTGGGTGACAGTCCTACTTAGGAGCTCTACAGTACTGTCAGTTCTGTGAACGTCAGAAGGTTACCCAAGCTTCTCTCTTAAAACATAAAATCATTTTTGTAAGTGAAATGTGGCAGTAGTGTAACATATAGCTAAGAAATAAAGATTTCTATCTCCATCATCTGGCAGCGTTTGAGTCATTACTTTGTCATGTCGGGTTGGGTTGGAAAACTAANAAATCATGGTGCATACTGGGTTACAGATAGTTCCACCACTTGTAGCAGTGGATGGTTTATATGTGTACAAATTGCAGGAAGCGATTCAGTGTTATTTGATTTCATTTTGTTCTACAGGAATTATGTTCAGACTGATTCTATCATCCACCCATAGCCAAAATTGACAGTGATGTTACTACAATTAAAAACAAACTGAAACTAGTCATATAAAGGGAGCTTCTTGAAAACTCTTTTAAACTCCTCTGTGCTACTAGTGCCTGATGAGAAGCTTTATTGCACTGGGAGCAGCCCTTTTCCACCAGTGATAAAAACATACAATGCACTTTGGTTTTAAATGAGAAATTAAGGTAAAAATTTTCATATTGATAAATTAAGTCTACAACCTCCATGCAAAAGAGAAAAGAAACCAAAGCCTTAGTTTTGTTCTTCTTTTCCTTTTTCTCATTGCTCCAATTTTCACTAGTAGCTGGGATCTGACTTGAAATAATGAGGTGCTTTCACTGTGCTGAAAAGTTCCCACAGCCATCTGGTTGGGTTTCTTTTGTAACTTTTAAAACCTCAGTCTAAAAGTGTGACTGGGTCTTAACAATACATAGAGGCTGGATCCCCAAGAGCCGTAACAAAGAGAAAAATGCCTTGCATTAAGGCAAACTGAATATAAAATAAATATTCTTTTATGAAGAGCGAAGAGCAATAGCAGCCACAGTATTTTTCTGTTAGGGTACTCTAACTAGTTTGACATGCTCACCACTTCTTTTTGTAAAACAGACAGTATTCTACTGGATAGCTTGCAAGAATGTGCTGCATGATTTAGACCATACCCAAACCCCAAATACAGTCTAATCCACCCACAGGGGGCTTATAACTGTTTCCAGGTAGTGTCTTCCAACAAGGAGTTTTGAAATACACCAAGCCAGTACAATCTGTGTTGTCTCTTCCCAGGAAGAATCTGATACATATTTGTATTTTTTTTTATAAAAATATTAATGTTTCTTTTTACCCTTTTAAAATAGGGGAAAACAAAAACACTAACAGTGGCAAGTATTTTGAAATTCTTGACATTCACAGTTCTAAATGATGAGTTGTCATATAAAAAACCCAAAAAGATTATTTTGCAATTCAGATTTAAAGACCTATTTCTAACTGAGTGCAGTGCTGAAGGTAGTTAGATCATGAATTGGAGTCTCAGTAAGTAGTTCTAATTTTTGGAATTCACTAATTAATCATATAAAACATCCCTTTTATTCTCAGTATGCAACAGCAACAGACTAGCTATTTGGTGCCTAAGGAAAGGTCTCCTGGGATGCTTTTATGTCTGACAGATAAGTATATATTATTACTTGTTTTATCTTGTATATAGTACTGTATGATTTAATTATAAGATATTAAATAATGAGAAGATTCAGTTTACCAAGTAAGACATTACATGATGTCAAAAAATATTTATTTTCAAAAATTTCCTGTGATATGTAATTTTTAAAACTATATAATGTATCTGGAGTCCAGTGATATTTTTATGAGACTGAGATGAAGGCCTGATTTTGTTCTAAGTGTCTCATGTTCACGAGTAGCTGTTGAGCAATATCTCCTACTGCATGTTTTAACAAGGACGTTTTTATCTCAACAGTCTGTCTTTCTTTCCAAAACTGGGGCAAGTTGAAATAAAAACAACTTTTTGTGCTGATAAAAATGATATTTCTGGAACACTGTAATGTTGTATTGTGTCCTTTCAGAGCTATATAGAGTGTCTGTCAAGGAATGTAGACCTTGAGTGACTTTGCTTCTATTTCAAAAGTATTCTCTGTCTTAATGGCCCCCTTTCTGGCTACAGGAGATGGACGGAGAGATCATGAACTTAAGCAAAGATCAAAGATTTAAAATAGTATGAAGGGAAAAGCACCAAGATGTGTACAGTGTGTATATGTATTATCTGTGCAGTTTCGTTATGGGCTATGCCTTTTGTGAAAATCCAATAATTAGAATTTATTTTTAGTCTAATTGAAGCTTTAGCAGTCTAGTCAAGATGTAACAACCTCTTATTATTTATTAGGAGGTGGTGGAGTCCCCAACACTGGACGCGTTCAAGAAAAGACTGGACATAGTACTTGGTGCCCTCATCTAGTTACAGAGTTATGGTGTTAGGGTATGGGTTGGACACGATGATCTTGGAAGTCCCTTCCAACCCGGTTATTCTGTGAATCTGTGAATTACAATGGTGCTAAAACTTACCATCCAACTCACACAGATATTCTAAAGATCTGTTAGTAATTCAATAAAATCAGTACACACAAGTAGCTGCCCAGTTCTTCTTAGCCTCCCTCTGCATTGTTACAGTGAGTTATTAGTGGCCCAATTTCTTTGTTGGGAGCAGCATGGTGGGGATAGTGGAAGCTTGTTTGATTTTTTTCTCCTTGGTCTTTGTGTATACTTGAGGTTGTTTTTGCATGCTTTAACTCAGTATGTGGGGTATGTGCTTAAAGTTGCTTCACAATGTTAGTTATATTGTGATTTGTTATGTTTTAGTGCTCTTCTCTTTGGGAGAGCAGAGACACAGCTCTACCTAGAAAGGTAGGCAAAAATAAAAGTAATAAAACCTTCCAACAAAGAAAACCAAACCGTTTCAGAGGTAGATTGTATGCATGTTACCTCTTAATAATTTTGCTGTTGGAACCGGGCATTTTACTGGCTCTTGGTAACACCAAAGGCACAGGGTGTAAAGAGAAGAAAAAGTCAAAAATTATCTATAGATAGTAGGAGTGGTAACAACTATAGAGGTGCTGTCAGCTGAAATAAATAATGTGGAAGATTATGAAAAAAATACACGATTTTGATCGAAGCTGATGTTTTATATCTTTTGTGGAATATGTCAGTTCAAAAAACTGCTGCAGTGGATTTGATAGAGCATAGCAAATCAAAAGTGAAGTGATGGTTTTGTGACTAACTGGAGTAAAAGTAGTAATTAAACCATAGGATTGCCACGTATTGGAGAGCCTAGAAATAGTAGTGGGAGGAGCAAGGGCGGTGCCATAACCCCACCAGATACTTTGTCCTCCTAGCAATTGAGGAAAGGTGTACATAAGAAGAGACATATAGGAGGATAGCGTTAAGGAAACCAAAGCACACAAGATACTGAAACCAGGTTGTAGGTGAAAGTGAAGGGAGCTTGAAGAGAATAGGAGCTTGGAAATATGGTCAGGGAAGCGGGAGGGACCCTACTTGGAGTATTTTTTTAGAGCAATGAGCTGGTAAGTTTTAGTGTACTAAACACTTTAGCAATTGGGAAGGAAGAGTTTGAGAATGAGTTAGTGTGTTTGTTGGTGGAAGGAAAAAGCCCAGTACTTTCACAGATGGGTAAGCTGGTGAGGGCTTGGTTCAAAGCTAAGGTCTATCCTTTCTTTTTTTTGAGCAGTAAGAACTGGTGAAGGGATGGGTTGAACACAGGAAAGACAAGGTGAGCAAGAACTGGAGACAGGACTAAACTTAGATAAAAAGTGTCTGAGGGAGGAAAACAGCAGAGAACCTTGATGTTAGAGGTGGAAGGTGAGAAAAGAAGGACGTGTTGGTGGAAGGATGACAAAGAGAGAGTAGAAAGATGGAACTTTCTTTCCCTTGTGATCCTGTCCAGGATACAGACAAGTTGTGTTTGTTTTAAAGGTTTTAAATCCATGTTTACTTTTTCAATGGTATTAATTGCTGTAATTGGTCACTGTTCATTTTCATCTTTCATAGCCCCTGAATTGTTGAGTAACATCCACTGATCTTGTGATGCCCTTTTTCTATGTCAGGGACCAGACAAGAAAGACAAGCTGTAAAAGATTAAGACTTTCTGTATGAGTCATGTCAGTAGTGATAAAAATAGAGGCCTGAAGGCCCTATATGGTGATTGTTGTTACTGGTATCTGTCCTTGGGGTTCTCAGCAAAGAACCCTAAGATTGACAGAAATAGTGGGTGATGATGCCCTTTCTCTTAGTAGTGGAGCCCTCAGATAAGGATGGAAACATGCTGTTGAAATGGTGTGAGACATTTGGAAAAGCATTACCCTTTTGAGCAGGTAAATGTGGGTCTTGATATTTTTAGGCTGTGAAGAACTTTCATTGACATAAAACCACAGGGATTTTATTTGTTTTGTTTTAAAATTGTGTGTCTAATCTACTGTGCTCTTGTGTTCAGGATAATTTTTGATGCACTTATGAAATAATTTTCTATAAATAAAGTTTTTCATGCTCCTGTTCCCTCTCTTCCTAGGTGCTTAATTATTTGTTACAAAAATCCTGCAAGAACATCTCCCTGGCCACCATACACTTCTGCAAGTGCAACCAGGGAGATCACTGGTGTTAGACACCGTTGAGTTTTGAGGGAAATGGCTGGAGGTAGGATACTATCCATAAAGGATCATCAGTTTTGGAAATAGCCTCCTCTCTTAACAGGCTATATTTACTGGCTTAGCACCAGATTCGCTTGTTCTGCCAGGCTGTTGTGGTGGATAAAGGCAGTAACGTATAGGAAGGCCTAAGGAGAGGCTTTGTTTGTTAGTGTGAGGTTTTGGTCAACAATGGTTTGCAATAGATTGCAGGCCAAGTTGTCTTCTTAT
>WEIV01010119.1:0-27559 GCA_013390005.1 Calyptomena viridis | reverse complement strand
GCTGTTATAAGAGAAGTCCTGCTGAAGCCATGAGGACTCCACACAGGCACAGCAGGCCATTTAAAGAGAGGTCTGAAATGTGCCCTAATAAACTGCAGTTATAATTAGAGCCCATTGGGAAAACCTGGCAAAGAGCAGAATGTTTTTTTCTTTCCTTTTTCTATTTTACTCTTCTACTCTGATGTGACCAAATGGAAATGTTGGATTTTATGGAAACATCCCTTTTTGAAGATTATACGTGAGTGCTAAATCATAGGCAGGAACTGTGCTGGGCACTAGCAGGGCAGACAATGTTCATAGACAATCCAAAATCACTTTTGCTTCTAATTAGCATTTTTAAAGATCCCCAAACAATTAAAGATGTTTCAATGTTTACAGTTTCCCTTATCCACAAGCCGTATGCTAATGCAGCAATGAGACAACTGCACAGGTTCTTGATTGTTGAAAGTCCACAAAATTGATAATATTAAACTAGAATTTCTAGGAAATAGCAGGTAAGACACAATAAATAGGTAGAAAGAGAAAACAAAGCAACTCTGGAGAGCTTCAGAGAGATGACACATTTGTTTTCATTACATAGACTCTGGGTATACATACTAGAGAGGAAAAACAGTCACTTCCAAGTTTTGTGGAAATTGTGAGAAAAGTTTGAAAAGTTTTCTTTAATTTTGTAGTTTTAAATGTCAGTAGGTATCCCTTCAGCTATTTACATTTAGAAATTTAATTCATAAGATTATTAGATGCCAGAATTAGAGATTTTGCTTTGCATTTTCCAAAGTATTGGCTGTTTTTTTGCTGTTCTTTTAGTCCTACATTTTCTTTACCTTCTGCTGTTCTGTCCCAATCCTACAACATGTATTCTAGCTTCTTAGATGAGCCCTTTACTGTTGGCAGTTCCCACTGCCATTCACCTACACAAACACAAAAGAGAATCCCAGGAGCTCACTACCTCAACCTTGCCTTCCTCCAGTAGGAAATAAGGATTGTGCTACATCTTAATAACTGAGAAGAAGCAAAGCCTAATATTAGTATTTTAGAAAACTACCACATGAGAACAGCCAATATTCAGAAGACATAAGTATAACAAATATTTTATTCTTAAATAGTGTTTCATGCATTGTATACTGCAGGTTTCACATTTTTACCAGCTTAAGTTTCATCCTTTTGTAAATATGAAAAGAAATAAAATTTTAAAATTTTTATCCTGACTTAACATACCTACACATTCAAAGCCCTCTTTGCTTAATGTTACCTTGTAGAATTACTACCTTCTAATCCTCGCCCCTCTTAGCCATTCACAGCCAGTGTAATTGTGCATGAGAGAACAAGAGTCTGCCTTGGCTCAGCAGCTGCTGACAGCCTCACGCTATCATGCCAAATGCAGGACCCTTTATGGAATCTCACCTGAAAGAATAGGGACCACCAGATTAGGCAACTATTTGATAACACTTTTTAGAATTGTCTTTGGGAAGATGTATTTCCCAGTACTTTATTTCTTGCTCAGATGTATCAACTGATTAGAATAACATTCAAGATTCATGCATGTGTGTGTTCTGATGTCATTCTCCACCTTTTGTGGGACAAAAATGGTAACATAACAAAGTTAAGCAGCTCAAGATTAATTCCTAAATGGCTGCATTTGTAAAACTCAAAACTTAAGAAGTGACTGGGCACCAAGATGCCCCTATCTGGTATGTTTTGACATTAGTCACAGACTTCCATGTAGTGATGAACAGAAATGGTCACTTGGTTGATAACTAGGTAATGTGTTCAACAGTACACATCAGTGTGTCCACTGACATCTGTCACTTATGGGTGCATTTCTTAGTCTAACGACCAAAGAACTAATAAAACACAAAGATGACAGGAGACTGAAGGCTAAGGAGTATTTAAACTGTGCACCATTCCCTTCTGACATCCAGGAACAAGTTAATCTTTCATAAGGGGAGCAAAAACTATGCCTCCTGAAGGTGTGGGCAGACAATATGTTTCCTCTGAAGGCAAAGCCAGTGTGTTTCCTGTTCACGGCCTTACAGAACAAATCACTGCCAGCACATGCTATTTTTAATCTGCATCATTTCAGTGACCTAATTTGTATCCTGCCTCATGCACCCTTTCAAAGCGGAGAGGATGGCAGAATATGATACAGAGGTGGGAATGAGTGAGCTGAGAATGAGTCCTGGTTTTCAGATTATTTCTAAAGTGAAAATAAAGAGAGAGAGAACTCTGAGCTCTCAGGTTCTTCATTAATTGGTATAAAAGAGTCTGGGAAGCATCAAACATAATTTAATCCGGAAATATTTTAAATAATTAAAAATAAGTCCACACTTTTCAGAATTATTTGCACTTTCAGTCAATGAAAAAATGTATGACTAAGTGAAATATGCTGAACAAATGGACATAGTCCACAAAAAGTGACATGTAGAAGAGGAAAAAGTCCAAAACGGATAACATGAAGGTTTTCTAGTTCTATGGTATCATGTGAAGTGAAACTTTTTCTGGTTTCTGTCCAGGACCTCATAAAAAACCACAGGATATCTGCCTACTTATGCTTAAAGCAGAATTCTGTGCTCTTAAATATTGCACAGAAACCATACACCAGAAGACTTTTAGCAAGTTTATGTATTCAAGTGCTTCATTTAGGAAAATCTGGGTAGAACATTGTCTATGGAACAATTTCATCTCTTGTTCACAGGGTCAAATTATAGTATTCAACTACATAATAACATACCGCTTCTTGGAGGGTGAAATTTCCTCAGTTTAAAAAGAGAAACTAGTTCTATCGAGAGACACGATGCTGGCATCTGCAAGGATGGGGGTCTCAGATCACCTCTGCAACACTCAATTGCTCACTTGCTGAGAAACTGAGCAAAGTGGGGTTTTTCACATACATGGGGCTAGGGACATTATATAGGCATTGTTGTGTCCTCCCCACTGTCCAAAAGCACTGCTGGCTCCCTTCATCCTACCCCTTTAGGCAAAGCAGCAGTTTTCTCATCCTCAGTTTTCTCATCCCAGTTTTCTGGCCTTGTAAGACATCACCTTGGCCTCTGCTCTGAGCCTTGTCCCCCTGCACTTGTCTGTCTTCAAGTCATTCCATCCCTCCCTCTCTCCCTTCCAGGTCCAGTCAGTTCTTGACGGACATGTCCTGTTCCCACTGCTTACCATTAACGATCTCCTTTCCTAGCCTGATCAACAAATCTTGCTTTTCCCACCCTCCTTGTCAGTCAGCTTCATTCTCCTTACTGCACTCATTGTCCAGTTTCTTGGTTGGCTTTGCAAGTCCTGGGCCCCCAAGCCCCCACTGCTTTTTCCCCCTCTCAGCTCCTTTGCTGGATTTCCTGCCATTCCCCAGACTGTTTGTCCTTATCTGGTCACCTTTTGCCCTCTGCATTTCAATCAACTTTCTCCCACCTACTGACACCACTTACAGGTGGACAGGGAGTAATGTCCTGGGGTGTCCTGATCTCCAGCACATGCAAATTGTAGGGGGTGTTTTCAAAGAATTCTAATAGATGCCTTCTTGACAGGGAGTCCATCATGTCTTTGACAGAGTTCCTGCTCTCAGTGCAGAGCATGTAAGTGCTATCAAATGAAATCTCACATAATTTTTTTCAGATGTTAAGTGCAATTCCTTTACCATTACTGTGGTTCTCAAAGATGGCTACTGTTTGGGCTAAGAAGTATAAAAAAATTCAGCCTGAGGCAGACATCCAGTGTGGAAAATTTAAGTCCAAGTATAAGAGAGTTATAAGCAGCTGAAAACAGGGTCTTATAATGACAAGTGTCAGACAGCATCAATACTGGAAAGTGCTACCAGCTTGGCCCATAACGCAGGCTTTGTTAAAGACATCACCCAGGCTAACAATTGCTATATCAAGTTATAGGCTAATGCCTTTTGCAACTGCTGAGTTATAAAATCTTTAATGATCTTTTTGGTTGCAATGGTAAACCTGGCAGCAACTGGGAAAGACCCACAAAGCTAGAGAAAAAGTAGAAAACCTGAGTTTTTCTACTGCGTTTAAGTTACAAGACTGAAAAATCTGAATTATATTCTTGGCAATGCCGCAAGTTTCCTGCATGACTTAGGTCTAGCTGAAGGTTAACCTCTTGGTGCCTCAGTTTCCTCACCATATTTTTTGGGATAAGGTTCATTTCATTTCTGAGGCATTTCTGGCATACTGAGCTGGCTTTCTGCACTTCAATGACATGATACACTAATCCTCTGCAATTTTTCAACAGAAGGAAAAAATCAAACTTCTTGCAGTTGAATCTATGGCTTGCATAATGGGAAGAAAGCAAGAAGGAATTTACAGGAATAATCCAGATGCTGGAGTTATGTTGGGCTCTGTCCCCAGAAGCACAGAATCACTGTCAGCCCTGAAATGTCATATAAACAGTGCTTTGCAACTCCTGTAAATGGTTTCCTGACTTTGTTAAAGGAAATGGGCTGTCTACTTAAAGCTCTTGTCTGGGTCACGGTGACTAAACCTTTCTCCGGTGTGCCTTTTTAAAGGTTTGGGTTTGTTTTAAATCGGAAACATACCCGTAAGTCTCAACAAATAACAAGGATGTAGAGCATAATATATGCCCTTTGGAAGTGCATTGATGTCTCGCTAGTAGATGTAGCCCAGTTCACCTGTACACTAATCCATTAATGCTTACAGGATTCAGAGGACTAACCCTATTGTGTAATACTGTAAACATTAGTCATAATTGTTTGTAAAAAATGCTGGGAAAAGAGTCCTAGGAATTACGAGAATTTGAATCACATTCAGCTATAAGTATCCTGGCTTCAAACTCCAGAGATCCCCTGGGTCAAATTCTCTTTGTCTTGCACCCATTGCAACCAGGTCTCTCAGTCCAGTTCAGAAATCATTAGCTGATTGCTAAAGGGAAAACATAAACTTGTTTTAAGATGTCTCTTCATGTTAGGTACCAAACATTCTGCAGCCCCAGAGATACATAGATGTCTGTATAGCTGTTCACCATGCCATGTGTTGTTGTTTGCATAAACTTAATTGAATGTATTCATACAGAATACAATTATTCTGATATACTAAGCTACACCACATGTGATTAAAAAATAACAATGTGTCCTGGGAATAGTTAGCAAAACTGCCAGAATGCAGATAAAAATTGTATTATTAAAATGCAAAAGTGGACATTTATCTTTCCTGTTATCCCTATGGGGGCCATTACATGCAATAATGAAAAGATGTCCCTTGAAATGGCATTACTTTTTAATGAGGCTTTTACCCATTGAGTCCTAATCTCCATTTTACTAATTACAAGCAGAAATGGCTTCCTGAACCCTCTAACTGGTGAGTATGAGCAGCTTCTAGAGCTGAACCTTCCCAGTCGGTACTCAGACTTGGGCAGTTCAGCAGGTGTTGGGCTACACCCTAAGTTAAGGATGGGGATTGACTCTACAAGCCAAGCATGTGAAGACCCAGCAAGAACATTTGCACATGGCAGTGTCAGTTCCTGGACGGTTCTGTGACATATTCCATAGTGCTTTAGCTGTTTACAGTCCTCTGGATAAACAAAAACCAACTAGGACACCCATCGTGATTGCTTGCTGATTATTATGTGGTCCCATGGACACTCCTTTTCTTTCGTTTTATTCAGGCACTTGTCTTCATTCAGAGCATGAAGAGCCAGACAGTAACTGCTGGCACTAGTCCCCAGCTCTGACTCACTTGCCCTGTCCTATACTCAGTGCTACTCAGAAAACCACATGGTGCAGGGACTGAACTCTTGTATTTCAGTAAAACCCTGGCTTTTCCCTTCATCAGTGTAATTACTCATATCCTCCTGAGCTTTTGACCAACAAACCATTTTTGGTTAAGCAGTTTGGCAAATGCAGGCCATTATCACAGCCACTGCTGCTTCTGCTAGTATTTGGTGCTTTGCTACACATTTGACATGGGAACTGGTTTACTCTGCAACAGGGAGAAACATCTATTTCTGCAAACTGTCATTCAGGGAGCTGCTTAAAACTTGACAGCACAGAGATTATTTTTATGATAAAATACTAAATCATTGCCAACACAAAGGTGAATGGTTCAGGCTGTCAAATCCAAAGTTTCATAACATGCACCAAAATATAGGGTTCGGGAGGCCAAAAAGGAGCTAACAAAACATTATCAAAGTTAGAAAATTAAGTAATCTAAAGCAAGGAAATTCTGAGATGAATTGGCCCTCACCAGCTCCAGGTCACCTTTTCTTTTTCTAAATTTAGTTTGTCTATTCTCATCTTTATGCCCCAGGTCATTTCACCTCTGCATTTTATGCTGGTGGCTTTCTCTCAGGTAATGCGTGTCATAAGAGAGAAAGAAGCTGACAGCTTTTTGTTTTAGTGCCAAAACCGAAACTGTAGAAACCTTCTCAGGTCCATAAAGGAACACCCCATGGTGACATTAAACTGGGAAGCAGTAAGATTTTCCTAATCATCTGTATGTTAGTTTTTCAAAGCTTGGTCATTTTGACAGATTTTCATAGCCTTATTTACAAAGGCACTACATCAAAACCGACAGACGCTAGAACTTCTCAGAGAAAAGCTTGATAATGATTCTTAAGTGGGCAAACCCCTTTTCCCTAGCCTTTTTCTTGGAAATTGATGAACTGTTTGGCTAAAAGGTTCTGTAGAGCAAAATGCAGCCTGAGTCAATAGCATGGAAACTATCATCACTAGTGATTGAAGTTTGGCAAGACGGTAAATAGCAGAGTCCAGGTCTCTGTATGAGTCAATCTTAATAATAGATGGGGCAATCAAACCACCCTGTATGATAAATTGCCATACCTTCCATTTCACAGCTTGAAAGCCTCTGATGTTTGTGGAGGGCAGGCTGGCAGTAGAGCCCTCTACTGATGAGCATGGCACTCAGAGGTTCTCCAAGGTCGTTGTAAAGAGTTGACCTCGGCTGGACACCAAGTGCCTGCACAGTCACTCTATCCTCCCCCTTCCCAGCAAGGCAGGGGGAAGAGAATAAGATGGTAAACAACACGGGGGTTGAGATTAGGCAGTTTACTAGAAGCAAAAGCAAAGCTTGCATGCAAAAGTGAAGCAGAAATTAATCTCTACTTCCCATCAACAGCGATGTCAGGCCGTGTCCTGAGAAGCTAGGCTTCAGCATGCTTAGTGATTTCTTAGCAGGCAACCATTGGAAACAATGAATGCCCCCACTTCCTGTTCCTCTCCTTAGCTTTTATATCTGAGCTGACGTCATATGGTATGGAACATCTCTTTGGTCAGTTTGGGTCAGCTGGCCTACTTGCGTCCCCTGTTAGAATCTTGACTGGGGAAGGAACATTACAGTCCCAATGCTGTGCACAGCAGTAGTCAAAACGCTGGTGTGTTATCAACACCCTTCTAGCTACCAATACAAAGCACAGCATTATGAGGGCTGTTACGGGAAGATGGACTTCATCTCAGACAGACCCATTACAGTTGTGTAGTAGCTACTGGTGAATCTGGAATGGCACTTGGGAGGGCTGACCTCAGATTTCCCCTGTAACCACAGACTGTCCTTGGTTTTTCTTGGCTCAACAATGCTTCTTCTCTCTCAATCACATCACTCTCCTATACTTTTCTTCACTGTTGTCTCTGCTTGACTTCTCTTCTCCTTCTACTCTTTCCTTAGCCTCCCTTCTCACAGTATTTCCACCTTTACCCTTATACTTTCCCATGACATCTGACTGAAAGCTTAACCCATTTTCCAGGAGAAAATAATGCTGGGTACATATTTCCTGCCCACTGTCACCCTCTTTACCTCACTGTTCTTGACTTCTGGTTGGCTTCAGGAGAAAAAATGAGACAGGCTGTATTGCTTTCTTGGTGGCTGTGGGAGGAAGAGCTGGAAGCCTGGTCTGGTGTCTGTAGGACTTGTTTATATGTCACATTCCACGTGGTATAGGAAAGTAACATTATATATGACTGTAATCTCTGGTTAGTGACATTTGGCAGTTCTGCGATTGGATTGCATCATATTTATGTTGCCTCATGCAAGTCTTAATTATGAACATTTTGATTTTTCCACCAGTTTTCCCAAGAAGTTCACCATGCCCACGTCAATCAGATCTGAATAATTTAAGCCCTTCTACAAATGTACTTTTTTGGTTAGATTGAATGTGCCTAGGTTGGATGTGAGGTTTTCCAATGTGACTTCACTTCCTAGTAGGAAACAAGTACAGGAGTTTGAGGTGTGTCCCGCAGCCCAACTGAGGGACAGCAGCTCTGGGCAACAGCTCTTTGCGGATAGGCCTGGCTGCTGAGTTGGATCTGGAACTGAGAGCAGGGTGTGGGGCATCCTGAGGGATGCAGGGAGGAGGGCAGCTGTTACAGAGGAGCTCCACCCTTGAAGAGGGAGAGATCTCTGTCTTTCCCTCCTCTTCAGCTGATTCTCATTTTGTGAGCACCTGGAGTACCTATGGCAGACTGCTGGGGACATTGCTGGCACAGGTGACCCTCCAGGGTCTTGTAACTCTCAAGATAATTAAAGATGAAAATAGTGAAGTTACTGAGACACCCATACAGTAACTAGTTGGGACTGAGCCGGAGATAATAAATCCCTAAAAACACAAGTTGCAGACCTGATCAGGTGTTTTGTCATTGCACTTCCCAGGCAATGGAAAAACAGGGCAGAGCCATCCAAACTGACTATCCTATCCAGCCTACAGACCACACATAAGCAGCTAAAGATCTTCCATACCCATCTCTCCCTACAAGCAATGTGGCTGCATTTGCCAGGGTGCCATGCCAACATTAATGCTCCCTTCCAAAGTCAGTTGGCTGGCTTTTGGTGTTTGTGTATCTTTGGCATAGGCAATCCACAGATATCCACAATCCTCCCAGATAGCTGGGAGCCCCCTGCATTGTGAGATTGCTTTTCTTCTTACTTCCTTCGAGGGGAATTGGCAAGAGCACCTACAAACCCTCCTGGGCCTGACAGCAAGGACTGAAATTTTCAGTCTGAGTGGGTTCTGACTTGTCACCTTGAGCTAATGGAAAAAAGTACATGCAGTTTGTCAGGCCAGGTGGAGGTGCTTGACCTCCAAGCCTTTGTCTCTGTTAGTTTTGCCTTAGAGAAGATGTGGCAGAAAAGCAGAGTGGGGATTCCCTCTTGCTCTACCCAAGCGTGTCCTGATGGGATGGAAAGCTGAACTTTCTAAACCTTTTGTCAAACCGGCAAACGTAGTCAGGATAGCAAGCCCAAACTTTCAGAAGTCGGAAGCCAAGCTTCAAAACATCACAGGATTTGCTTAAAACCACAAGGTGTTTTTCAGATGTTTCCTCTGGGCACTGAGTTTTTATTCCATATTCAAGTGGAAACTAAGAGCAACATACCCTTTCTTAAAAAAAGAACAAACTTGAAAATATTTCACATGAGCACAAGATTCTAAAAGATTAAGAATAAAACATAGAGTCACAAAGGCTTTCAATTCTCATAAAACTGAAAATAACTTATTTCAATTTCAAAACCCTCTAAGCTATAAAAAGAAAATTTTTGGTAAAGCAACTCTGACTCATTGTAACACATTTTCTCTTCATTCATGCATTCTTTTGACTCAGACTAAAAGACTTGGATTGCAAGTCCTCATGTGTGTGTGTTTTGTTTTTTTTTTACTTCACAGCTTTTTTTGGGAAATACCTCAATGAATACAATGGCAGCTACATCCCTCCTGGGTGGAGAGAGTGGGTTGGACTAGTGAAGAACTCTCGCTTCTATAATTACACCATTTCTCGCAATGGTAACAAAGAGAAGCATGGATTTGATTATGCAAAGGTATTTTCCAGACATATAAATCCCACATGATTAATCCATATAAAAATAGCTTTCAGATAATTAATTAACCAGGTAATTAATTACTGAACCAACTACAACCATGAAATTGAGATGTCATTTTCTCTCCAGGGCATTGCAGATCAATTTCCACATGCAAATATTAATCACTCAACAGAAGAGAGTTTCTCAGGGCTCTTCAGTGGAGCCTGGTGATTCCTCTCTCCCTCCCTCCTAGAAAGTGATGATTTAGTGGCAGAAGCAAGTAGTAAATAAAAGCCTTTATCCAAAATAATTGTGCCCCTTGCACTACTGAACTCTAAAGTTTGCTGAGCAATGTCAGTTAATACCCACAGAAGAAACCTTAGTTAATGTTGTTTTCCATTATACAGTGCATACCAAAGAAAGGCTGTATGCCTGTGGTGTCAGACTCCGGATATGACTATGAGAATAGATAAGCACAAGAACACAGCCATTGGAAAAGTTCAGAGCCTGTTTGTGCTCTTGACAAAGTATGGAAAGTATGCCAAGGTGACCTGCCCACTGCCATGAAGCTTCTTGGAAAGGCATAGAAGCACAGATTGCAGATTTTCCAGCCTGCAAAAAGCAATCTGGAATTTCCTCAGATTAGCTCAAGGAAGATGATACAGATGTTGCAGCTGTGGTTTCTGACCCATGTAATGAGATTTTATTGGAAGCTCACAATGCCTGTTTCTGATTTTCCCATCCATAGAAATTACATGATACTGATTATATATTTATAAAGAGTAAAAAAAAGAAAATAAAGAATATTGGTGGGTTATACATTCCTGTGTATGTAGCTAGAAAAAATAGGGAAGCAGGAGGGGATCGGATGCTTCAGGAGAGCACTCATACAGGCATTTCACTTGTACAGGCCACAAACCCAGAAATTATCACTACCCTGCTGCCTCACACTCATTATCCATTTTGGAAACAAAAATGTCACTTCAATATGCTTGCAGGGTTTGTAGCAGTCAGGGCTACTGTGTATGCTCCAGGTGTGCTACAGGACAGGAGAAGGGGCAGGAGGACAAGGAGCCGGCGAGCGAGGAGGTCACAGCTGCTTGGCTTGTCCTAGCACTAACATGCGACACAGACCTCGTCCCTCAGGCTCTGCTTTTGCAGCTGTTTGGGGCCTCGAATCCACAACATAAGATTAGTCATGCCTGGAAGTGCTTGAAATTACAAACATTGTCTCAGCACTTTCTCAATGAAGCTCACACTAGACCTCCAGGCCAACAGTGAATACTTCAAGGTGGCAGGTGGTCTAATGTAAGTTTTCATCTTTTTTTCTTAGTTCCATTTCCTCCCTTTCCCTTGTAGGCTTCCATTTGCCACCTTGGCTGTGGGTTAAGCTAGTTTATTAGCAAGTCACAACCTTAATCTCAGCAGCTGCACTGCTCAAAGTTGCACAATTAAATGAGCCCACAGGAATTCAACTGCACCCTGCATTCTCATTTGCAATTTCTTTGATAAAGATTTTTTGCAATCTGTTCCACTTTGTACATATACATAAGTATTGTCTGAAAAAAGACTTGCAAGAAAGGTTTATGTAAACATAAAATCAGTGTAAGAGTCAATGTTAGTTGGGAGCCATTACCCTGTGAAGTGTTTTATCAATGAAATTAAAAAAACATTGTCATTTTAAATATTACTTGGCATTATATAACAAAATCTGGTAATCGAATTTACTTAATGCTTTCTGTTGTATCTGATTTGCAAAATACTGTTTCATTTTATGTGGCATTGCCTGCTTAAGAAAGTAATTACTCCTTGGTCTCCCCTATGCTCCCTCAAATCATACATCTCTTTGATGGTATGTTTTTACTTCCTGATCTGAGCTTTAATGAGGACTTGAAAATAAGATAATAACATGATAGTATGTGATCTAATTAATCATGCACTTTTTAACTTTTGCTTTTTGTTAATCGTATGTTCCAGGACTACTTCACAGACCTAATCACTAATGAGAGCATTAATTACTTCAGAATGTCTAAGAGGATATATCCCCATAGGCCCATAATGATGGTCATCAGCCACGCTGCACCTCATGGCCCTGAGGATTCTGCACCACAGTTCTCAGAGCTCTACCCCAATGCTTCACAGCATATGTAAGTCAAAATCACACGCTGCCAGACCCACTCCTTGTACCTGCTTCCATGAGCTATTTGTTTACGGAGACATTGCAGAAACAGAGAATTTAAATACAAGAAATTCATAGTAAGTGGTGAATGTTTGCTTGGGGTTTTTTGCTGTGCTTGCTGCTTTGGCGGGGGAGAGTGACAGCTCTGACCATTATTAAAACAGAGCGAAGCTCTTTTCCTCCTGGGAAGTTGTGGGAGATTAAAAGGTCAGTATTTGGCTTTGTAAGGGCAGCTTCTTACAATACCCTGAAAATATGTAGACACAGGTCAGGATCTGTTGGAAAGATATTACTTCCTTCATTTTCCTCTAAGATATGTGCTTCCTGGGCTCTAACTAACCGAATGCATTGAGAGTAAAAACACTCTTTCGAAGCTTTTGAGAGCACCAGATTTGTTTATAGACTAGATACCGGCAGATTCCCAAAATAGCCTATTAGACTGCAATTTAAAATAATGTGCTTAATCTTTCCTGGTGATTAAACTGTAATACAAAAAAAGAATTCTTCATTTTGTGTTTAGAACTGAAACCAACTCCAGCTAAAAATCTGTGGATAGTCCTGGATTCCACGTCTTGCTTCATACCTTGAATATTCTGGGTCCTTTTCCTCATAGTGAGATGCTATGGAAGCTTTCCATTGCACTTGTGTCTACCATGGGCTTGTAGACCAGTCTTTCCATGTGATCTTAAACAATGTCTTTGCACATCTTTCCACACAGAAAACAACAAAAAAAAAAAAACATGCCACCTTAATAGAATATTTCAGCTGGATTGTACATTGATTTAGTCTCTCAAAATGAAGAGAAATCAGCTTCACAAGACAGTGGAAAAGTTTCTTGATTTACAAATTGCATTTTGGACACTCTGCAGTAGTTCACACTCAAGGATGTTTTTTTGTAGTTACATTAACTACTTTAAAATTGCACTGTAGCAGGTATCTCATTAAACTGCATACGTAAACTGAGCACTAGTTAGGGCCAGAAAGAGATTTGTTGTTCATGGCATATGGTTAAATATTTGCTAGTCTGTGTTTTTATATCCTCTTAGTGGCTGCTACTTTCTGGATACAACAGTTTCTCCGACCTTATAATCTTGTGTTCTCAACAATCCACATTCCTGAAACTAGACTTTGCAAGTAATGCAAACCAGTCAGCCATGTCTTGTAGTTATTTAGATATTCAGAATAATTTCTACTTGTGTAGAGAACTAGTGAAATTGAGAATTTAGTTTGCAAATAAGATAGACATGAACACATAAAACCTGTAATATTGGATTGTATGAGAGAACTTTCTAAGTCCTGAATTATGTGCTCCAGCAGAAAACAATAGGGAATGCTTGGGGTGGAGTGAGTAGGGGGTGGGAAAACCACAAACTTTTTTCCCTGTTTTTCCAGCTTGTGAAAATCATCGGTTTAGGTGAGGCATCCAGGCTAGGGTGCCCGATTCTCTTTGCATTGATCTGATCTCTTTTTCAGCTCTGGTGGCAGCCCCACCATCTTGTGGTAACAAATTCGGCGGTGTCACTCCACCGTTGTGGACAAAGGTTCACCTTTTCTTTCCTTCTAAACCTGGAGTTTGCTTATGCCTGTGTTTCATACTTCCCATCCTGTGAAGAATAATGAATAGCTGCTACATCAAATTTAATGGATTTCTCATGTCTTCTTTCTTAGTAAGAGAGTTATTTCTGCTTGTTCTCACCCCGTTCAACAGATTGCTTCCCATTTAGTGGGACAGGCTGCCTGGCCTCAGGCAAGCCATCCTGTCTGGTGAGGGACTATCCATCATACATGAGGGTAGGATTCAAACTGTTTCCGGTTAGCTGTGGGGACCATGTCTGGAAGAAAAGCACTGAATCATTGAACCTCCCCCTACCTCTCCCCAGGCCAAAGCAACTCATTTTAGGCTCCTTGCTCACTGTCTTCTGAAAAGTGCTTGTAGGAACTTGCTTTGGTTTATCATGCTCTTGACACTTTGTACTGCTTAGTGTTTTCAGCCTACTTGTTTTCCAGCTTGTGCTACTAGAACAAATGGTTTTGGTTAGATTCCAGATTTTTAACTATCTCTCCACCTTTTACAGGTTGCATGTTACCTGCAAAGATCAAGCAAAGATCCTAGTTATCTGTTTGAGGCTTAGTTTCATTTAAGTACTTGAGTGTAAATTAATTTTTATTTTTGTAGACTCCTGGGATCTAAATACCTTGCTCCACTAGGCTACTTTTGAGAGCACCTGGCTGTACTGCCTCTTTTCTTCTGTTGTTGATTTCTTGGCAACCTTCTTGCAAAGAGTTTTTTCTCTGTTGACTTCAAGAAATCCTTGCTGCGTTGTTTTGTGTTTCTTATTGCACTGACTGACTGCATGTGTTAAAGTTCAGTCTGCAGGCTAAGAAATGAAACAAAATGAAGATAAACTGCCAATTTGAGTGCCTGAATATTCTAAACAACTGATTTCTCTACCAAAAATATTAGCAGCATGCTCTAAAAGATTTAAGAAGTTCAGTTTTTACAGAAATATTCAGTGAAACAGCACAAGAACAATAAAATCCCTCCTGCCAAGGTTTGTGTAATTTGAACATTTAACCCTTAGGTTTTCTTCCTTGGTGGTCAAGCACCATTTGAATCTCTTTGTTTCTGACCTTGGGTGACAGCCATCTGACCTTGGATTTTGTTTTTAAAAATGTAGTTGCTATATCATGTTACTGTAATGCCTACCTCCAACAAAGAAGGGAAACCAGGTCAAAAGCTGCTTGCTGGCTTAACAAACTGAGATGGAAGGTTATACCTACAAACCAAGGATTAAGATAGCCTGTCAACCACATGTGAGGGGAAGTTTTGCTTAAAAGAACAGTAGCTGAAGCAGGTTCTTAAATTATATGATGTCTTTTTGCTGGTAAAGTGCCTGTCATTTGATTGAAATTCTGCCTCTATAAATTAAACCACAAAAAAAACCAAAAAACCCAAGTGTAAACAAAAAAACAAACCATCAACCCACAAGATGGAAGTTTGTTTAGAAGAAGTTTTCCATTGACACATATGAGGACAGGAGTGGCTACGACAGGAAATACTCCACTTCAGGGAGAGTTCTGGCCCTCAAATGTGGGTGTCTGTTGGTCTCATTTCCTCCCTTATCAACATGGCAAGAAGAAAATCAAATGAATGCAGCAGCAAAATCCATAAGATTTATGAAAAAAACATCAAAGGAAAAAATGAGAATGAAGAATTACATACCTTTGTTATGTTATAGTCCTGTCCTCCTCAGCACAAACAGCCTGCTGGAGTGGCATAAAAAGTCTTACAACTACAAGAATAGTAATGATGTGTACACTGTTTAATTATTAATATTAAGTGATTCCTGCTATTTCTTATTGAAACACAATCTATATCATACTGGAATCAGCAGACACTCTATTATTTTTAAGCATCCTTTCTCCTTCCTGCTCTCCCACTTTTCCTCTTCTTAAAATATGTCCTATTTCTGACATCTAAAAATATTTCTGAAAGTTTATCCTGGCTGTTATCACCATAATGAGTGATATATTTTCTGAAAATAAATCATACTAATGCATGTACTTTAGCTATACCCAGAAATTACTTCTGTGATAAAAAATGGGATTGGAGAAGATGTACGAGATGAAAGCAATACATAGATTTTTGCTGTGGTAATGAATATCATTACCTCCCTGTTGGGGAGCAGAGTTGCTATACCTTTGGAACTGTTGTTGTTAAATATGAAGCTATGAAGTTATTTTACAAGGCAATCTTACTCCATCAGACAGCTGAGCAGGAAAGCTCTGACTTGAGGGATGATCTAATGAAAGCCTGAATTCTCAGTTATGCTCAGAGCCTCTGGCACTTTTAGCTTCCCTTTACCTTGCAGTGTGAACCAGTCTTAGGGGAACTGTGAGTCAGACCTAAGCTGATTATAAGATGTGAAATAAACAAACATTAGAAGCAAAAATCTGCGGGAGGCAGGTTTACTGAAGAATGTAAGAAATGGAAATCTGAAACACTCCTTCGGCTGGCAGGAGGACTTACAGCCAGATTTTATGACTACCTGGAAGAAATCCTATTGCCAAGCTAGGGATCTTAGGAGAGAAATGGTATCTTGGGAAAGATCAGTAACCATCCTAAGCTAATGTGAGAAAAGATAGATGATGTGAAAGGCAGAACTTTATATTTCCATTTAAAGATCATACGACAGGTGTGGAGATAGTGGTGTATCTGCAGTAGTGAAGCACGAAGAGAAGTGTCTTCGCACCTCTGGATCCCAATAGGAATGTTAGCTGTGAGTTTGGGTTGTGAGGTGGCTGCATCTGGAGTCACTGAGGCCAAGTGTCAAACATCTCACAGTTACAATGGTATTTACCTTGTAATGTGGACATATGACCATTAGAGTGGGATCATACATTTGCATCAGTAATAAATCTTGACATGTCAGTGTGTCATGTCACTGCTGGCCTGAGGCCTCCTTGGACTCCTGACTTAGAGATAAATGTTCAAAATCATCACGTGTCATTGCGTGTGACTTTAAACAAGACTAGATGAAATGCTGTGAAATAGAAATCTAAGTGAGATTCTAATCGCATGATTAATTTCTGCAGCAGCAACAAATAATGCTTCCTAAAATAAAAAGGTGTTATTTTTAATAAGTGACAACTTTTTTACTTCTTTATTCTGAAATATAGCAGTTGTGTTACACTTCAGGAGTGAAACTTTCATACCTCACATCCCCAGATCTATAGATATAACGGGATTTAAAAGACTCCCTCTTTGAAAGGCAGCAAATGCAGACCCAGGATGGTGAAATTCAATTTCACATCAATACTGACCATGGCCCCTGGTTGTACCTTTTTTTTTAACTTTTAATTTTGCCCAGAATCTAGGTTTCCTGATTTCCAAGAACAGTGTCTAAACCTGGAAGTCTGCTTTCCCTGGAAACAAAGAATTATTTTCCTTTTTTTATTTACATTTTTTTCTGAAGAAACATAACCATTTATGCCATGTTTGCTAATCACATTTTGAAGAATAACAGAGGTGTTAATTCTGTAAAGAAACTATTCATTTTCTCAATCAGTTTTACCATAGGTATTAGTTTAAAATATTGTTGACTTTTATTTTTATTAAATAAAAATGTTCCTGGGGCATCTAAGTACTGTATTATTTTTACTAACTGGAGGACTCCCAATCCAAACAGATTAGCCAAACACTTTCAGGATAAAAACTCCTGAGAACTCCCATGGAATTATTTGAAACCAACATTTTTAGAAGTACTTTTGTGAACATACTTTTGTTGAACAGAAACAGGGGCAAACACAGATTTTTACTATGAGCAGTTGAACAAATGTTTATAAATATGCTTGTTTCTTTCCACATTAACCCATCTGTTAGAAACTTGTATATATTTAAATCGATTTTTTAGAAAGCAAATGTTAATTTAAAGTTGTACTGAATTCTGGAAGCTTCTAAAATATGCTATAGTCTGTTTTATTTCTTTTTCACACAGATATCAGAACTGTGATAAACAGCATTAATGAAGCTGAATCTTCCATTCTTTTCTTCCATTCTTTTCTTTTCTTAAATAACTTTTTGATAATGATTTGCAAAAGGGCTATATTCCATTTATTTCATTGAATATTACGATTCAGTTCAGTTACTAGTAGAAGATAGTGAAATTCATTTCTGAATTATTTGCTGCTTAGGTACCCCATTTTAATGGATCCTCAAGTACAAACATCCGTTGTTTTGGGGGTTTGGGTTTGTTTTTTTTATTTCCTGTCAAGACTTAAGGGCCATGGGCAACCTGACACTGTCTGCTGATCATGGATCAAGTAATGTGCTCAACAGAAGATAGCCTCTGTTACTGAGAAGAGGCAGTAGAAGACATTGTACATATATTCATTGTACATATATTCAACTTTATATTCCCAGTGCAAAGAGGAACCAAGGAAAAGTACATGTCGATGTTACTTTTCAGCAGTACTTGTCAATACAGAGCAAAGTCATTCCTAAAAATTGGAGAATAGAAACAGTGATAGACTGTACCATGATGACTTTCAAGGGCTTATAACATCTGAAAATTTAGTTGGTATCTCCAGCTGTTTCAAGAAAAAACTATTGTGATGAACAGTTATCATTGACAGGAAAGAGGTCTGTTTACATGGAAAAGTTTTCATAAAAAAGCAATATTCTCCCCAGGATGCACCTCTGTAGTGTTTGTTTTACACACACAAAAAAGTAGATAGACCTGAGGGCAATGTCAGATCTCATGCCTGGCAACCAATGCCATTCTGGCGGATTTCTGAAAGACCCAATAAACAGGGTTTTAAAGGGAACATAGACAAGCTGTGGGGTTATGGAATTCATTTCTATCTCTTTTCTAGAACTCTTTCTCTGACACTTTGGACTCCTGTTTCACATTTATCCATTAACCAGTGACACTGGATGTTTCACAGAAGGTCCTGGTCCTGTTCCTTAAATTGTCTGGGAGGAAAATGTTGCTCACTCTCTGCCTGCTGCATTTCTCACCCAGAAAATTCAAAATGCATTTGGGAAGTGTCTGTGAAAGGTTTTAACCACCCTGCTAAACCCTTGAGTGCTGCTTTTAAAGACTATCCATTATGTTGAGGAGGCTTCTTACAATGGCTTGGAACATGAGACCTAAGCCTGCTTCAGCAGCTGGCTCTCCTTCCTGGCACAGCAGCAGGCTGTCACAGCGCTGGCTGGCTGAGCAGAGCTCACAGCCACCTCATCGCTCTGTGGCAGAGGCACTCAAGACTCCACTGAAAAAAATTAGGGATTTGCTAGAAAATACTGGTTAATCAAAACTGAGCTCTTTCATGGGAAAACATCTCTTTTGACAAACTTCCAAACAGAGGAAAGTTTGCACTGGAATTATCCTCTTCTGTCGATGTGTCTGATAACTGATAGGTGACCAGACTCCTAAGACTTGCTTCTTCAAGATCTGGGGCTCCATCAGTCCCTCTGCTGGGACTGCTGGCTAGCCAACAACACAGAGGGCTGTGCTACTGGGATAAATTTTATTAGTTTTGTGGCAGTATTCATTTTAAAAATCAGGCTTCAACCATTGGAAGTTACAAAAACTTTGACCTTGCAACGTGAAATAGAAGAATTTCCAGAAGAAAAGTAATTCTACTTTATGCTTGTCTTTGTTTAGTAGGGAGCTAACCTTTTCATACTTCTTAATCTCTATCAAAGGTTCCAAAATCCTGTGATACTGTTTTCTCACTTCTCTTTTCCTAAAGACTAATGGTTAGGTAGGTTAGTCAAAACTAGCTCTATGTACTAGAGGCATACTTCTCAAATTCCACCTAAATTCTCAAAAAATGGTCTCCATTTAAAATGTGGACTGCATTGATTAATCATGATCTATTGTGTTATCCTTTCAGCTGATTTTTATTCTCAGAATATATAGTTATGCAGTATACATACGATATCTGATACTGTAAAATCAACTGGTTCCACTATTCTGTGATGACATAAAACCATGTAAACTAAAATGAAGGACTGGTCAAAGATGTGACTCTAAGTTATCAGCATATAATATTCTGATATTGTTCAGTGCTGCCTCTGAAGAAAAGACAACTGCACATAAATATTTTTGGAGGGGAAGTGTACCTTTGGTTAATGCATGTTATAATTTTCAGTACCTAAACAGTAAATTAATATTGAATTGCATTTTTATTATAAACTGAAAAGAGAATCATAAGAATCAAATTAATCTAATTATACAACAGCATTTTTTTCACTTTCTATTTATATTTTTTATATATGAAGTATGACGTACTGCAGTGTATTAGAACCAGGGAAAAAATAAAAGCCAAAGAATTTAAGCAAAATGACAAAGCCTAGATTCCTTCTTCCTAGAGAAGGAAACTGCTCATACATAGGTGAAACCATTATGGGACATGGGTTTTGTCTGGTTTCTCTTCACCTTTTAGTGAAGCCGTATATGCTAGGTATAAAATCAGGATTGATGGAGAGCTTTTGTAATATTCTTGTCTGTACAGCAAATCTAGTTAGTGTGTATTTTGCAGTACCTTTTTTTCCAAGGTGATGTATCTGTGAACATGTTCTTGTTTCTTTTATGATATCAAAAATTCACCGGCTATGAATGGAACACCCCTCTCAACTCTTTTCTTTGATGTTTGTGCAAACTCGTAAAACATCACTCTTTGCTCTAGATAGGTCTCTGTGCCTTTACTTCTTAGTACTGGTATTGGTAGCAGTGTTAGCTCAGTATTGTTGGTCATAGTCCATGGTAATGCACTGTGCTTTACATTCACATTGAAAAATTAGTACCTTAGTATTTAGTATATAAATAACTGTTACTTTAGTATGGTTGGGATTTGGATGTCTCCCACATTGCCAGGCATCACTGGGACATGGCTCAGGTGAGGGCCAAGGGCAAGTGATGGAGATTGAACATGGACCTGGAGTCAACAGCGCTGACTGCATCACTTTCTCAGTTCTCCCCTTCAAGACCACCTCACAGCCTCCTGTCAGGACACTACACCCTGGCATCAGTCCCAGGGGAGAGGATTGCACTTAGGGTCCTGGCAATGCCTGCACTTGCCTTTAGTGATGGGGAAGGGAAAAAAGTCAGTTCTTTCAATCTTTGGCCATTGAAAAGTGATAACACTGGTGATGTCTTAATGTTAACTACTAAATATATTTATCCCACCAGAAAATATCTTTCTTTGAGTTTTTTTTAAAGGTAAAATTCCTACTGGAAGCATGAGGGCAGATTACCTTCGCATTAAGAGAAAGCAGTCATCTTTGATCTCTGACTTCCTTAATTTTTCTGGTTATCTTTATGAGATGCATCATTCAGATAGGCCTTTTTTAATGATTAGAGATTTGTTTGAGAAATACATTTTGGCATATCCTAAACATTAACATTGTAATGGTCTTTGAGTCTTAAATGAAAGCTCGGAAAGCAATTGGTTAAAAAAATTTGAGGAAGTGATGCATAAACCAGTGAAGCTTGGAAGCCACTGAAGTGGTGTTTTTGGTATTTGTCAGATACCACGTGGAACTTGTGATTTAACTGCTTGTTGGCTATTTCTGTTCTAGAGGAGTTCCCACCTTCCTCTGATGCCTGTAATGCTGCACAACTTTTCAGATCTGTTCTTTTCCTCCAGCACTCCCAGCTATAACTATGCACCAAATATGGATAAGCACTGGATTATGCAGTACACGGGGCCCATGCTCCCTATCCACATGGAGTTTACAAATGTCTTGCAGCGCAAAAGACTTCAGACCCTGATGTCAGTTGACGACTCTATGGAAAGAGTGAGTTCAAAAAACTACTGTAAATATAATCTAATTAGTCAGTAACAAAATTAATTCATTAATTTGTTCTTTACCTTCATCAGCCACATTCTGGTGAAAGTCCTTGTGCTATGAAGAATTCCTCCACTTATCCCCAGCAAAATGAATTCTGGTTCTCGGCAATATAATGCCAAACTCCTTACTTTCTTTTTTTCAATTACCGGGTCAATAAACTGATGACCGTTCTTAAAGGGAAAAGTCACTGCACGTAATATAAAGCCTGGTATTAACAGAAGATGCATCACCCGTGTGTACACATGGATAGACACAGGTGCACAGATGACAACTTCTATTCACTTCACACACTCCCTTTGCAGTTCATCCTTCAGCTGAAATCTGGGAACTGGCAAATCACAGCAACTCAGGTGTCAGTCTACGAGTGTTTGCAGAAGTTAGGCAATGCAGTGTACAGCTAATTATAGGTAACATGATACATGAACTGTTAGGTGTACTTTGTATGACTTTTTGTTCCAAAATCAAGCACCATGACCAAAGATCTTCCCCTAGAGAGATTTCTTTAAACTTTAATAAAAATTTACAGCCTTTTCCCAAGCCCACAACTGTGAGGAATGAGAAAGTTGTAGACTAACACAGTAAATCAAATCTGAGTACCTCTTTCCCTAAAGCTGTAGCAGACTTTTTTCACAAGCTGTGTTTGAGTACACAATGAATTTTGGACATACTAATGCAGCTACGCCTTTATTACCACTTTTTTTTTTAATATTCTAATTTTCTGAACCTGTGTAATTGTCCCCTCTGTCAAATGTGAAATTGAACTTGTAAGTTGATTTTTTAGCAGCACAGTAAAGACAGGATGTAAAAATGCCCATCCCTAGAATACCTGTGTCAACAACCTCATTGATGCCATGTTTGGTCCTGTGTATTTAAGGGTCATAAATGACGGTTATATATGATTACACACAAAACATGTTTTGCTGCAGTTTACTAAGAGCTCTTTCTATGCTGTGTTGCAGTTACACCAAATGCTTGCAGAGATGGGAGAACTGGAGAATACCTACATTATTTACACTGCTGACCATGGTTACCATATCGGGCAGTTTGGACTGGTCAAGGGGAAGTCAATGCCGTATGACTTTGATATTCGAGTTCCTTTCTTTATTCGTGGTCCAAGTGTGGAGCCAGGATCTGTGTACGTTCTCTTATGTCTCTAGAACAGCTGTTGAGCCTGATGTAAGATGCTTCAAAGAGTATGAAATTATCACTCTGTCTAGCTTCATTTCATAAAAGTTGCCCTATTATTGCAGAACAATGAGTCTCATAAAGAGGCAGGTCTTTCACTTTGCATATTATGAATAAGTTATAATGCAGATGAGAAAATTGTGTAATGCATAGTCCTGCAGGCTTAGACTCTGAGTTTTGCTTTCAAAGACTGTGTGCTCATCTTTACTGCTCACCCTGTGGTTTATCAGGATGGATGGCATCATGCCCTCATTGTCAATGAGATAAGAGCAGTGTGGCTGCTGCATCTCCTTGCAGTACTGGCCTATTGCTCTGAGCTGTACACTTCAAAGGGGGGGGTTCTAAACTTAGCACTTTTGTAGAAGGACTTTACATCTTCAAAGTCCTGGTAAACATTAATTATCCTTCTATTTCCAAGAGAACATGAAGACTTCCATGTTGAACACATGACAACTGTGACCTTTTCTGTTGATTTGCAGAGTGCCTCAGATAGTTCTAAATATTGATCTCGCTCCAACAATTCTGGATATAGCAGGACTTGACACACCTCCAGATATGGATGGTAAATCTGTCCTCAAGCTTTTGGACTTGGAGAGACCAGGAAACAGGTGGGTCCCAAGATTTTTTTTAGCCATTTCAGAAGCAAACACCTAAGTAAATCAACAACCGAGTGGAAAAAGAGATTCTGTGAAAATGAGCTGTGTCATGACAACAACCACAGCTTTCGCATTTGAAGAGTCTCTTAAATAGCACATCTGTAAAATTGCAGGTATATATAAGTGGAGAGTTGTTTTCTCAAAATAGTTTGTTAACATTAGCAGTGTTATATGTAAGTGCCAGCAGTAACTATTATTATTTTACTTTCAGGTTTCGAACAAACAAGAAGACCAAAATTTGGCGTGACACATTTCTGGTGGAAAGAGGGTAATTATTAAGGGTGAGAGAGTTTTGGGAGACCATGCCTGCTGGGATCAGTCTCTTGTATATGCTTTCCTTTCTGGTCCCTCCTCTTCCTTTTTTTGGTGAGAGAAGTAGTAAATTTTGCAAGCAAACTTACCAACCTGACTTGTTTCCTATTTTCCCACCACTGCCTTTGCAAGGTGCTGTGCTCCCAAATCCCTACCTCTGAAGAAATTTGAAAGCATGTTTTTTTAATAGCTTTCCTAGCCTTTTTCCCTAACATAGTGCTCGTGTCCACTTGTGTCATTATCTGACTTATTTTCTTACCAAATCTCTGTTTCAAATCCAGCTGAGCAGAATCCTCTTATCAGCTGATTTTGTATTTTCCATCACATATTGGAAGCATTCTTCATTTTTGTTCTAGCTGAGAAAAGACTTGTGTGTAAATGTGATTTATGACTATAACTGCTCCTCTTTTCACTGATACCTCCTTAGGTCCTCTCACCTTGCCTGTTGTTGTTGTGAAAATTTTCTCAGGGTAAAAATTTTATAGGAATTTCCTTTTGGCACTTTATGACTTTACGTATTATGGAAATCTTGTGTGATGTATTAACAGTGCATATAAGACGCATTGCAATATAAAAGGTACAGCCAAGCTAGTGCTGAGTATGAAAGTCCCATTGTATCTTCAGCTGGGTTTTTCAGCCAGGCAAGTACTGCTTCAAAGAGTTTTGCCTTGTGAAAGAACCTATATTTCTGTATGAGTGGTGCTGAACTGTACCAATTAGACATATTTTAGCATCCTTTGTTTCTCTTTAGGCAATTTTCAGCCAATCACCTGAGCCTTTTTTTCACTACATGACCTGCATCGAAGGTCTGGAACAGAAGAGTGGGTATTTTTTTCCCTGAGAAGACAGTAAACCTTCAAGTAGCTGTGCTTTTCAAGTTACATTGATCATCTTTAGAGTGTAGAAGAATGTATCTAAAACATTCAACCTTATTTTTTTTTATAAGCAAATTTCTACGCAAGAAGGAGGAACCCAACAAAAACACTCAGCAGTCTAATCAACTACCAAAATATGAGAGAGTAAAAGAATTATGCCAACAAGCAAGATACCAGACAGCTTGTGAACAACCAGGACAGGTAAGCCACAAGTAACTGCAGTCTTCCAATTGCCACAGGGAAATATGTATTTTACACTGTGGATCAAAAGAATTTGAAGAATATGGCATTTGAGATATAACTAGAAGGTCGTCACTGGGAATATTTTCAGACCAATTAAAAAAAAAAGAACCAGACAAAAATTGCTCTCAGCAGTGGCCAAATTTAACATGTTGAAGGACTGGCCCTTAGTTCCCTGTCTCAGTATAGGTCTTATGGTAAAACTCCCATGCTCAAACATAACATGAAATGACTACTTTTTCTTTGATTCTATGTATTGATAAATACGCAAGATAATTCAATGATAATTATGAATAAGGGAGAGAATATTTTTGAGCAGTGAAAGTTTGTACTCCCTAGACTAGTTCAGAATTACTGAAGCAAGCTGGTTGGTCCAAAGGTTAAACATGATTTCATTTGCTAGGATGAGCAACTGAACAACACATTTTGTAATCATCATGCTTTGTTATTTATTGAAACACTTTTAATAGAAGAGTCCCCTTGCTCAGAATTGCTTGCTGTTTCAAGTCACTGTAAGGATTCAGGCAGTGACACCCATATCCACACATTACTTTTCTTCTTGTAGCCTTAATTATTTCAGTATAACACCTGACTCTGATACAAAGGTCTAATTACCTGCTCCTACTGTACCCCTGACTACTACACTTATACCTGAAGCTCTGTAGTGCATATACAGGGAGAGAGCTAAATTAGGAAAAAAGGAATTGGACTCCAAATTCTCTTCAATCTGTTTGAAATTAATGCTATGCCTATGGTAACATATAAAGATGAATTGACTGGGTAGATGTGTAAGGGATCTGTATGCCTTCTCGTTGACACCACCTCCAGCCATGCTGGGGCACATGCTGGGGGCCCCAGGCAGTGACTTGTGCCTGCTTTGCTGTCCTCCTGCTTCGTCCCCATCCCTACACACCTCCCCAGAGAAGTGTGAGGTGATTTCTCCCAGGCAGGCACTTGTGCTTTTCCCTCAGATGTTTGCTCAGACCACGGCAGCCAGCCATAGACCTGGCGCTGAAATATCGGTAGGCTGTTTTGAACAAGGGCATAAAGCCTTCACTGTGCTCCACTTCCCTCTGCAGCCACCCATGGTGCTTCGCCCAGAGCAGGTAGAGCTCTGCACAGCAAGCAGAGGGCACTGGGGAGAGCTCGCTTGCTTAGAGAAATGCTCCATCCCTACCTTTTCCCTTCTTGTTCATTAGAGCATAGTGCTACAGTAAATCTTGGTTAGTCAGATTGGACTGGATTAATGTTTTGGCTTGCATATCCTCAGTCAGGTCCTCTGTCACAGCTCTCACCTCACACATGCTCCTTAAACGTGGCCACTTTTGAAGGGATGTACACAATATCACAGTCTCACCCAAGGGCAAAGTTTTCAGGAGTTTAAGCACTGCCATTGTAAACAGAGATTAAATTTGAAAATCTGAATATTTTATAAAAGCTAAAAGAGATCAATGAAGTAATTTAGACTGTTAGACGCTAAAATATTTAGTTTTAAAGTACCAAAATATTTTCTTTGCAATTATTCCTAATATTTATTACCTGTCATGCCAAAATCCAGATTTGGAATGAGTTTACTTTTCCACATGTTAACAGAAAAGGTTAAGTGTCCTGACCAGATATCCCACCTGAAGCAGTAGGAAACATGGCTCACAGCCCTGTTCTCAGCCCAGGGCAGGACACTATTCCGTATCGGTGAATCCCATTTGATCAAATGTGAAGGAAGAAGGGCTTGAGTCACCAAGGAGGTTATGAGAGCAATAGTATTTGATAGCAGGTTTTCCACCTACAAACTCCCATCAAGATCTTTTAAATGTGGAAGATATGTTGGCTCCACAAAGCCCAGCAGCCATCCCTCCCAGCCGAATGAAGGACAGCGCTGAACTGACCTCTTCAAGACCCATTTCAATCCTAGCCATTGGAGTATATAAGCTATTTTCTTAAACAAGTAGTTCGAAGTTGTCCCTGATATTTCTAATATCCTGAAGGCTTCCTCCAGGGATGCCGAAGTTAAATGTGCCTACTGAAACCTTCAATCAGACAGAGCATCAAGAGGGGTGGTAGTGCGCATCTTTCTGGGATCATTCGGTCCCTGGTGCACAGACCCACTCCTCCCACCCTGTTCACCCTCATGCCAACCCTGAACACCAAGGATAGTTTCTCTATCAATGATGGACTACATGATGTGCTCACAAGAAAGTCAACATAGAATAGTAATGATGTAATTAAAAAGAGCAACACTGAAATAACATGACCTTCAGTGAGGCATTGCAATATGAAATAAGTGTATGCAGCATTTTTTCCATGTAGAAAAGTTCATAAAAAAATTAAAAGTTAGTCGGGCAAATAATTTTATTTTAGTTCAGATGGGTTCCAATGTGCACTTACGAGGCATCCTAGTTTAATACGATGTTCCTCAGCAGATTTGCCCTAGTCATTTTGCCTCTTGGTAAAGGGAAAGAGGAAATATTGTTATGTGGAACTTAACTTTGGTTTATATTTTGAGATTATTATATTTAATTTCAATTACATGGGTGCACATATTGAAAAAAATCTTCATTTTAATTATGATGGTTTATAATACTTCCTATGTTTAATCAATTGCAGTTAATGTCAGTTAAATTAAAACTGACTTCTCAGAACAAGTGATTGCTGATAGATTTTTAAATAATGAAATTAGTGGTCTATGGGAAGCTGCTGCTAAATGTCTGAAACTAGGAATAGTTTGGGGAACGAATACTTATAGGGGATTAATACACCATTGTATGGTCTAGGACATTTAGAGCTTGTTCTTAACTTAAATTTACTTAAGTCAATATTTAGTTTATTTGAAATGGAGAACATAAGGAAGGTAAAAAAGAAAAAAATTAGTTTTTCCTGTTTTAAAATGAGGTGTGATCCTGAGACCTGCTAGTTCCAAAATCTCCAAGGATTGGGTACTCAGGATAATAATTGCATCAGCAGGGAAAGGGAAAGGGAAAGGG